>BGNK01000493.1:103577-218548 GCA_003297005.1 Symbiodinium sp. clade A Y106 | reverse complement strand
GCGACCCCCCTAATTTCAGCAAGGAAACTAAGCGCGACGTCACTAGTTTCGGGTTTCGTATCTAGCGCGACGTCACTTTCCTAATTCGGGTTCTGAAATTAATATAATTTCCCCAGTTCCTCTTTCCAGGCCATCTCTAGGACAGCAGCTGCAGAGAAAGACCGCTGTCCGACAGAAGCCGTTATCCTCGCCCTTGACTCGCCCTTGCACTGCTCTGGTTGGAAGGATCCGCCTCGCAGCTACAGCAGGCCTGCTGCCGTGAATTCGGGGCTTCGTGCGGAGTGGTGTGGAACTTGTTGTGGGTGGTGGTCTTGCAACACACCTCTGCTGCCGATTGTTTTCCAACTGGAACACGGGCTGGCGGAAAAGTAGCATCCTGTTGTGTGCAATGCCTTGTACATGGGTCTGATGTCCGCAGTTCGGGCGTTCTGTGCCGGGGTCTATGTGACGTACTGTGCGGGTATAAAGCAGGGGAGAGATCTGAGGAAGGACCTACACTGAATGCGGAGACCTTCAGCCTCCAGGGCCAGTTCCGGACCGGATGCCGAACAAACCCTTCAAGATTTGGGTGAGCCGCCCTTTCCGACCCAGGCATGGCAGCTTCTTTGATGGCCTGGAGCTCTTTGACGCCGATCACTTCGGCCTGTCGGCCTCGGAGGTGGGATAACTGCAACATTTCAGGTCTTCCTCCGAATTCTTACGAGTCGGAGTTCTCGATTGGTCCGCTTTTTCAGTTTGCGGGGCTTTTTGAATACGTTGTGCATGCCTGCAAATCAGAATTGCCGACTGCAGACGTTCCTATACTCTCGAGGCTTCACGTACCACACCGTTGTGTCGAAGTACTGAGCAAGGATGCATCGGATACCTCGCAGAAATTCGGGAGTGCAGGTCTCAAGCCTGCAGAGGTCCGCAAGATTCGTCCAAAGCAAACAGCACGGCAGCCGAGTACATCGGATGAGCGCCTGGACCGAGAGTCAGGGTCTTCTAGCACGTCACCAACGAGAGTCCAAAAAAAACACCCGCTTAAAGACCCTGCCTGTGAGCGTGTCTTCAAGGCGGCAGGGATGGGCCCGGCTCAGCGGCAGGTCCTGGAGGAGGGGCGTAGACGTCTCAAAGCGCAGCCGAAGTCCCTAAAGCCAAAGGCCAAAGCGGGTTTTGGGGTTTGTAGAGGTGGCGGCCGAAGCCTTGCACCTCCCGCCACAAGGCTCGGGCACTTCGAAGGGGTCAGGTCGTTAGGGGCTTCCGCTAGAAAGAGGAGCAGTGAGGTTCAAAGTAAACGAGCTTTTTGAGGAAGCATTCCTTCGTCCTCCGAGCTTTTGAAGGCGGTCCGGACATCGCTGTGGTGGTCGGTAGCACTCAGCACGACTGGATGCTCCTCCAGGCCGGAAGCTCATTCCGGAATCCGAACCCCCCTGGTTGGACGGTTTGACGACAAGCCCTGTTGGTACGAAGAGTGCGGGAGCTGTTGCAATTGAGTCGATTTCACCGAGACGGCAGGGCATGGTCAGGACGCAGACAGTGGCACTGGTTAGGAAATCATGAAACAGCACCGACCTGGGACCTGTTCTAGGCTGTTTTGAGTCTGGCATCGCGGGCTGTAACAATATCGACCTGCCCACTACTTGAAGCATTCAGCCCAGCAACCTGACCATGAGCCCATTCTCATCAAAATCGCAGCCGATCTGCCAGGAGCCTGCAGCCTACACTTCGGTCTATGGGGGACTTGCCATCAACGGAGCAGTCTTGGCCAACAGGCTCCGACGCGTGAATATGGATGCCACATACGATACGCTTGCTGGACACGGTCGCTCATAGCAATGGTTCCGGATAGATCCCGAAAGCAGTTCTTCAGATCAAAAATACAAGGAAGTGACGCGTCGATCTCATGGTCTGTTGGTGCATGCCCAAAGTCCCACCCCGGACCCTCCCACCAGGATCTCCTACAACTTTGCCCTGCGCGGTCCCAGCTTTGTCGTTCGGCGCCCGGTGAAGTCCAAACTGGAATGGAGAAATGATTTGATATAGCCCCCATCGACAGGGAGGAGGAAGTACCTTGAATCTTTCGAAGAAGAGCGGAGGGCTTGAGTCAATGAATGGCTAGGACCCGGGGCTGCGCTCCCGAGACCTCTTCCGCTTTGTTTGCTTGGAGTGCAGATCTCAAATCTTCATGTGATCCATGCCCTGACTCAGCGCGCGACATGCTAGCAGCTAGCAGCTAGCATCGAGGTGGACACGGCGTGTTCCACTGCACTAGTGGCAGTGGATGCAGCATGCAGGTACCTTCCAGGTGCCATTGTCAGACATGTTTGGTTTCAGGTTTCAAGTTGGCAAGGGCTGACACCCTGAACAAGTCTTGTTGAATGGTTGCTTCGGGACAACACTCAGACGGCATTGCCCGCATGTCAGACGTTCCGTCTGCACTCGTGGTGGCCGCCAACCTGCTGATTGCGCCCCAGGTTGGACTGCTATGCGAACTTTCATTTTGATGTAGTCTCGTGTCAGTCCCTTCCCTTGTGCAGACTTGCAGGTCAAGAAGGGTGTGTTTTGTTTACTTAGAGATCGGCAGTGCGCCCTGGGTAGATCAGCCTCATCTCAACACTCAGTAGCTTCGTCAGCCTGTAGCTGCGTGGTAGGGAATGCAGGGAATGCCCGTTGCAAAGTACCTCCTGTAGTGTCATGAACAGTGATTCCCTCCCTTCAGCCGCATAAGCTATCCGCACAATCGTTCTTGCTGAGACCCTTCCATGTCACAAGCACGCACTGTGTGAGGTGCTGTTGGGGTTGCCTCGTGTTTTCGCCGGTGAGGCTCCTAAGCTCCTCTGTATCCCTGAAATAGGTGCTTCTTTCGTTCGCCAATAAGGGCCCGGCATCCTTCAACAAGCTCTTGTGTTCGTTTGTTCTTGAACCTAGATTATATACTTGGTTAGTTCAATCGACACTTCTTTCCTTTTCGTATTTTTAGGTGCACGGGCTGGGGCCAGGCTCAAGGGAATCTCATGTCTCTGTTGCTCATTGGCTACGGACACACGCGCAGTCCTGCTAATTCACAACAAGTTGCTGCAGCGTTCGGTGTCGTCGTCTCCTACTTGCTAATCCCATGCTTGTTGACCTGCTGCTGCCAATCATTTCCGATTTTGTCTGGAAGGTCTTCGTGCTGTACAGCCTCGCGCAGATGCCAGCATCTGAGGGACTTTGCCGTGCAGCTGTGCTTCGGATTCGGAGCTTACTTATCAGTGGCAGGATATGGGAACAGAGAGGCAGCCCTGTCTTGCGGTACGGGCTACGCCCTACCGCCTCAACAGCTGCGAGATTCTCATTTGCGCCCTTGGGCACCTCTACGTTGACTCGAGGCTCTCACGCGCCGGCCGCTGCTTCACCTTCAATGCCACTGCAGAGGGCTACGTGCGTGGTGAGGGCATCGCAGCCCTCCAGCTGTGCCGTGGCTTAGATTTATGCGGTGCCAGCAGGATTCTTCACACTTCCACGTTCCCGCGGCCCCTGCGATCGAGAGCACTCTGGCCGAAGTTCCTTCAGGACGAAGCTTCGGAAAATTCTAAGAAACGAAGCAATGCCCCTTCACAAAGGCCTGACATGAAGGTCAGCTAGCAGCACCCGGAAACGTAAACTCGACGATAGCTCAGCGAGTGCTCTACTTATACAATCTACATCAACTCTGCCAACTCCACAAAAGTGCTGGCCCAGAGCTGGAGCGCCCGCGACTCTGCCCTTCGACTACAATCGATTGCAAAAAGTAATGAGTGGAGACCATAAATTAGGGATTCAAGGATTGCGAACGTCATGTCTGCTCATTGGTAGACCTTAGTTGACCAAACTGACCAAAGAAAGTTTTGAACAAGCCTGCGCAGTGCAGCAAGCCCCGCTCGTGCAGCTCAGCCAGCCTCGCAGCCTCTTCTTCCTAGACACAAACTTTAGGCATGTTACATTTAAAGGCCATGAACCCAGAACTTCACCCCTCGAATTGCCCGTTTGCCCCACGTGCTTCAGCAGACCCTTGGAGAACGTGTGCCCGCAGCGCATGGCGTTGCGGGACTGGATTGCATTTGCAAGACTTGAGGTCGGCAGATGAAGCCAGACATGCGGAAGGCGCCTGCCTGTGTCACAGGTTCGCAGATGAATGGCAAGATCATGATCGGTGTTGGTGATGTTCTTAGCGTTCTCCATACATATTTTAATATCGATGCATTGTACTGTGGAATGCATAGTTCAATGACCAAGCTAGAATGTATCCAAGACTTGGCTTGCAATTCGTGCCAAGTATCCTCTGCATACGTTGCAGCACTTCTGTTCTGGTGCAGGTCTAACTAAATCCTCTAGGTCGGGCGCAAGTTAAGACAGGGTTTTGCTCGCGCACACAATTTCTAGGGTTAGCGCATTCGTGGAGCCGAGTTCCATGCAGCCCCGATTGTGAGCAATGCTTGACTCACGCGAGCGGTCGTTTCGTGACAGACGCCGAGTCCCGCCAGTTTGGGCACGGTGTGGTTGCCTCTATTAAGGCGGTCCCCAGCTCGAAAAGGCGACTAAGCGTCTAAGTATGTTGCAACCTAGTATGCACAGGGAAAAGGTGGAACAGGTTCTTTCGATGCGCTGCCGGTCCGTCCAGTCGATGTGATGAGCTGCGGTATATCGGAAATCTTTGCCTGCATGGATAGACACCCTTTTCTCAGGGCACTTGCTCGGCAGCGCTGTGAACAGCGATGGTCGCAGTGCGAGCTTCACAGCACCCAGTGGCCGGGCACAGGAGGAGGCCGGAGGGATGTTCAGAGATGACTCAAACAGGGTAGACGTTGCAATAAACCCATAGAGGTTCCACGAAGCTGCCCGTCAGATACTGTGCATCCACCGTCCCCCGCCCCCACCCAACGCACCATTTTTGGCTGGGAGGTTAGACAGAAACTATCCTATCCAACCACCCCATCCACGGGATACGTCCGAATACCTTCCAGAAAGCCTCCACCCCGTCGCGCTTCGCAGATGCTCCTTGCCGCCCTTGCAGCCTGCAGTCGTTCTGTCGCGCCGAGCATCGTGGAGCCGGGCGCTCGCTGAGCCGAATTGCGGGGAAGGGGCTCTTTCAAAGGAAGAAGTTATATGAAGCCTCGAGTTCATTAGATCGGTTCCAAAAGTGCCTTGGCATGCTCCTTGTTGGCACCAGGGCCTGTTTTGGGCCTCTGAAGATCTGTTGAGATCCCACATCAGGTGCCATGGCACCGGCACCGCCTTGGGAGATCCGATCGAGGCCTTGCAGTGCAGAGCTTTCAGCGGCTGAGGGCGGCTCAAGAACTTGGAGTCGGAGGTGAGTCCAAAACTGTCAAGTTGAGGTTGAAGGCGCGAAGCACTCCTCTGAACGTCGCCTGCAAAATCCAGTATCTTCGGAAGCGGTAGGACCAGCATTTTCTGGATTGAGCGTGCAAGTGCGGAGTTGCAGCAGATCTGCGAGGTGGGAGCGCTCTACCGGGTGTTCAGGTTACGAGCAGGGCCTGTGCCGGCTCCCAATTCACTCGGGTCAAGAGGGCATGGGATGTCGGGATACACTGCAACAAGCTGTGGGGAGGTTCTCATGCCATGCGTGGCCATGTCGACTCCGGTGCTGCCGATTCTACGCACATTGCAAGTGAGGTGCAAGCGCATGTGGGTCCAACAGAAGGTCTCTCTTCAGGGATTTTCAGAGGCACCAAGTTGGAAGCGAACCGTATGTTTTTCCGCGCCATTCTATCATCGCCTGCCCGCCAACTCCGTGCGGCACGAGCATGCTACGAGGCAACACATATGTGTAGCATCCGAATAAGTACTCCCGATGAGCAGGTACGGACCCCAGGCCTGGAAAGAACTAGCATCAGCGCGATGTCCCTCGTGAATGCCTCAACCACGGAACGTAAGAGTACACCCAAAACATCCTGCAACCCTGGAGCCCTTTTCAGAGTGCTCTGAGTCAAGTCAAGGCTTCTCAGCTCCTCGAAGACAGGGCTCGGACATGGCGAGGCCTTGGCAGGAGTCCCGGGCTCGGCCAAAGGAGGAGGCGCAAGGCCTTGGACTTTGGACTACTCGGTTTAGAGTGCTGAGTATGTAGCCTTCTTCTTGTGCCACCGGAGCTAGTTACAGGACCGTGATGGACCGAGGTTGACGTTGTTGCAACCGCAACAGCTGACAAAATCTACTGTACGCAAAGTTTTCGCATGTCTAGGACGGACAGCAACTAACTGCGACAAGGCCCAATGCCCGAGAGACCTCAGGCGGCTAGCCTACTGCGACTCTTCGCACCATGTGCAGCGCCGTCGAATCATCTCCAGGCCGGTGGGGAATGCTCCACAGAGGACGCCGAAGCTAGAGGTCACGGCTCATTCCGATTTCTGAGGATGTGAAGGTAAATTTGGGCAGTGACTGAGACCCTTGAGCCCTGAGTATGAACATGTAGATCCTTTCGGCACCATCTGCTTCCGGCCGACGATCTTGCCCTGAACAGAAGGCCGACAACCACTAGAGTCCATGAGGATGCAAATCATGTCACTACTTTCCTCAACTTTCCCATTCTTTTGGGTAGCCGCGCTGATGGCTTCAGCTGGTGCGATCCGAAACTGCTACGTCCCGATCGCCAGCTCTACAACGGGAGGAGAATGCCCTCAAGCCCACATCCAAGACCTTCAGCAGGTGATGAACACGCACTTCGACCCGCGCTGTGCAGACAGTTCTGGCTGCTTGGTGCCGCTCGGCAAAGGATCAGGTTGAACGCTTAAAGCGGCTTTGAGGTTGAGATTCCAAGATTTGATTTTGCAGCATGCAAGCTGCATATCCGATCGCGAACATGCTCGCCAGTTCCCATTTCCTTGCCTTGCGACCTCAGGTTTGCCTCAGAAGCGGTAGCGGCCCGGCGGGAGCGAGGAGCATCGTCCTTTGGATTTGGAGGCCGACAGTTCGCTTCGTGCGGTCGCAGTTTTCATTGTCATGCCTGACATAAGCGGGCTGGGTTCTGGCCACACTGGACAGGTACAAACGCGCATGTGATTGTGCAGACTGGGGCTTCAACGCCTCCAGCCAGCGGGGCTTCGGAGCTGCAGAGGCACTCTGATGGTCGGCAAGCTGATCTTGAAGCGGGACATTGAGAATCTGAGACGACGGATAGGTTCCGGTTGTGCAGAGACATTCATCAACCAGCTTTGGCTCTGCCACTTTCCTTACAAGCATCTGCACAAGGCGACTGCATCTTCGATCCCTGCCGTTCCCGTGGAAGGCCTCAGAATAATCCGTTGCGATTGCTGGAGGCAATGGTTATCGGATATATCGTATCACGTCTCGAGACATCTTTCCATGTCGACTTCGTAGGACCTTCCGCGGGACAAGACTCCGGTGCAGAGATCTGAACACCTCGGTATCCCATTTCAGCGGGTCTAGACCCGCACCTATCCACTCCTGCAGCTCGGAGTCTGCCCTTGTGCCAGGCCGCCCCGGCAGTGCTAGACGGGAAGCTCTTCGATGTGCAATGGACGGAGTGGCGAGCGGTTGAGGCATCCTGCTTGGAGCTTAGCTCCGCCCAGAGGGGAGCAACTGGGTTGGCTTGCGCAGGGCGGGTATAATCGTTGGGGGCACATCGAATAGAATTCGGCCTATTGTATCTTGCCATCGGCGACATCGCCGTGACATCTTGAACGCCGTGGGCTGTCCGAAGTTGTACCACCTCAGCCACCCGTCCTGCATCACCGCAGGTCTGGTCCTTAAGCCCCCAGGCATACACGAACGTTTGTGTCATGAATGTCTGAGACCAGTTAGCACATGAGACGGTGTGTGAACTGCGGGCGAGCATCGGAAGGAGAAGCCACCGCCTCTGAAAGACAGCGACCGGTTGATCGTGGCTTCAAGGCTGCAAGAGTAGTTGTTGTGCAGGGACTGTTGACACTTCTGCTTGGGTGAACTTCTCTACTTTGGAATCACACACATCGTGCCTATGTGATACTTTCAGCTGCCCAGTTCGGCACATTTTCTGCGACGACCTAACCAGGTTTGCACCGAAGTTCCAAGACTTAGGCCCTCTTGCCGCCGGACCTGAAAGATGTGCGTTTGCTCACCAGCTGGGACCCTTGAGGGGTGACGGAGTATCAGCGTGCACGCAGACCATCTGAGCATGAAGGGTCTAATGAGTATGCTTGCACGGAGGAACCCATTAGGGCTGCGGGCCTGGACTGCACTCGTTCTTGAGGCGACATTCGGCGCCGGAGCCCTGCGGAATCAGCGGAGGAGGAGTCACAACTGAATAGATTGTCGCTTGGGCAGTTGATGTCTCGCCAAGGGATCTGGTTTGTACGAATGTCTGAACCGCCGGAAGCTGGTAGCTCGCGTCCAGATTTACTGGCCAAGCACAATGCTGGACTTCCCAGTGGTTCCCACTTCGGACGCAGATGCTATCCCAGATGTGCCACACCGTGCCTGAAGACCGCAAGTGTACAGCGAGCGAGCCCCCAACGCCAAAACCCTCGAAGCCCTGAAGGACTTTGGGAGTCTGCCTGCCAATCTGGCTGCCGAGGCCTCCCTTTGCCAAGCCTCGTCGGTATGTTCGGAATGCTTTCGCCAGCGGCCATGGTGAAGATGTTTGCGAGGTGAAGTCTGGCAGTTCCTCGCTGGTTCTCTTCCTGAGGCTCGGTGCCGTGAGGGCTGTTAGATGTTGCTAGGCTCTGCCGCTAAACCCATTGCCGACCCTTGTTCTTCCCAAGGCCCGCGGGGCAGGAGTTAGCACCTCATATGTCCGAATGGACAGGAGTCTGTGGCCTGTCAGAGCACCGTGAGATGTCCTTACGTGATTCCAGCTCCGCGAATGTGGAGTCTGGGCAGGGCAATACGAGGGAGGTGGCGTGGTCAGAAGATAGCTGTCTACTTGGCGATCAACTTCAAGGACTTCAGGGACGGCCCCAAGCCCCATCTCCCGGATTCTATCGCGGGCCTGGGTCGTGACGAGACACGACAGGAAGCCTAACACCTCGAACTCGGAGACCCTCCACACGTGCAGCCGAACTCTGCAGGCGCTCTGGGACGGATGCAGGGCTGCTGGCTGAAGAGATTTTCGAGCCGGGGCCTTTGGGCTGAATGCCAGTGACCGAGAATTGCTCCGGCAGCTTATCTGCCTTCTGCCTTCTCTCTGTTTCGTAAAGAATCTTGTGGTAGAGCCTCCGTGTTTGTCCGGGGCTCAGGCTCAGGGATGCTGCCACATTCTAGGTCCTAGGTCACTCTATGTCCAGCTCTCAGCCTTCGCAGGCTCCTGGCCCTCAGCGCTGGACTCTGCCGCAGCCGTGTGCGCGCAGAGCTCTTGGCCGCTCCGTTACACCGAATACTTTCCGCATTTGCTGGGGTGCATATCTGCTCTTAGAATCACGCAGAGGCAATCTTTTTCTCGAGGGATGATCAATGCCAAGGGCTAGATTGAAGCTTGTCGTGTTTCGAAGGTAGCGTTGGCAGGCCTTTCAGATCGGCCAGTTGAGGGCTGAAGCTAAGGCTTGAGACTATGAGGATACGGGGTGAGGATGGATGGCCAACTAAGTGGATACTAAGTGGGGTGCTTATCTGGATTTGAGGTTTCAGGGCAACGGTCCGGCTACAAGTCGCCACGAAATTCTAGCAAGTTGGGCTGTTATGGTATGGTATGTGTGCTTGCGATGTTGAACGTGTCTCACATGCTCCCCTGTGCGAGGCCTTCCAAACAAATGACCTGGCACAGAGGAAGTTAAACCCGTTCATGCACCGCACTGAATTTTCCGAGGGTCGGCCGATGAACGTGCCAGATGCCATTTTGATTTACGTCTACGTTTTTCTTACAATAAAGGCTGTCGGAGCAGCTTCCCTGTGATGGGAGGTGGTGTCTCAGCGATGTGCATTGGCTGGCATCCCTGGGGAGGCCAGCAGAAAGTCAGCAGAGCTGGTGGAGTGGCGTAACAATGCAAGATGCAAGCAGCCTCACAACTCAACCATCACCAATAGTCGACGGGTTGGACCTTTCTTTTCGGAATGAAATACTGTGACATAAAATGCAAAATGAGACAAGATGACAGTATGATAAACTATAAGAACAAAGTACAGGTGCTGCATGAAGTCTTCCTGAGATACGTTCGGAGTTCTTCAGTCTGCACAGTTTGGCAATGCAGTCCAAGATCCTGCCTTTGCGCTAACATCCCTGGAGGGCTCCCTCGCTGCAGCTGCTCTTTGGGGATTGGCCCGGTCCTTGCGGCTGGAGGCTCCTTGGGTGGCCCGGTGGCAGAGCTTTGGGATTTCACTGGGCTCAGGGCCATGGGAGGCCAATGCCTCGGATTTGGCTCAGCTGGGTGATAAGGGCAGATGGAAGCGTGTTGCATCGACTTTGGCTGGCTGCGGTGGCTTAGCTGAGGTTCGCGTGCGGCTCTTGGACACGGATGGCCGCTGGCTCAGGAAAGCAGATTTTTGATTTCTCTACTTGGAACATGTCTCCGCGAGTCCATCCTGGATGAGTTCAATATTTCATTGAACATCACTGTTGAGTGTACGTTCATACTCGAGATATACAGTGAACTTTGACATGCAAGCAACCCCACAAGCTGCACCGAGGACCCGAAGATCTGGAGCAGCTGTTGCCGTTATTGTTGAACCAGGAGGACCGACCTTGGAAAAGTGTTTGGAGCCTTTGACAGGAAGACCGCGACCCAAAAATCACAACATCTGCATGCAGCCAAGCCTTTAAGCCCCCAGCACGAGCTGCTTGCAATCTGGGTGAGGCTGAGCTGGAATGTGCTTACCGCCGATGCAATGCACACGTTATGGCCGCTTGACTTATATACGGTATACGCTTGTCCGACGAAAGATGATGTATGCGTCTCCCAGCTCAGCTGCTGAGCAAACTGTAGATTTCAGCCACACTGCTTGATGAGGGACCTTCAAAAAAGCCAATTGGGCTAATTCCCGCTCTCACGGCGCAAGCTTGATCTGCAAGCAGACGCTTGGACACACTCAGGTTCCGCGTCTGCGACCCCTGCCAGCTTTTGATGGCACTCCGTTGGCTTCTCACCGGGGAATCCTTTGCATCTGCGCAAAATGCCGCCAGGTGAACATGTTCAGTTTGCTCGATTCGACATGTCGCACACTTGCTTTGCAACTACATAAGAGTCGTAGCGTCGACATGTCTCGCTCTATCTCGCTCTTGTGACTTCAGTGATCGATCGTGGCATCACCGAGCAGAGAATGAGCAAGACAGAAGTCGCAGAACTTTGCCTCCCCGAGGCCGTGGCCTCCTTTGCGCGGTTGGCACTTGGTTTCCGGTGGAACAGGAGGCTGGGCAATGCTCGGGAGCTCGCGCTTCGGCAATGTTCGGAAAGAGCCTGGAGCAGGCACGAAGAATACATGCGTGCTGCACGGATGAAGTGGGATCCAGAAACCACACATCTGGAAAAACTTGAAACTGACCAAGAATAGAACTTCTTCAACTCTGACTCTGTTCTCCCCGGGACCTGCGCTCGATTGGAGGAATCGGCCTGCTGGCTGCACAGGCTCTGGCACGGCAGGCGGAGGCTGAGCTCTGATCTTTTCAGGTGTCGAGCGTCTAAATCCGTCTAAATGTTAATGGGATCAGCGTCGTCTTGAACCAGAGACGGCCTCGGTCAGGGTAGAAGTGCATGCGCGCATTGTGGTGGGGCGTTTGTAGCCTGTAGTGTAAGGCGATGAAGTTCGCCAGGCCACCCGATGCACTCGTTTCCAAGTGCCGAATGCTTCCGTGTTTGTCCACAGGGCCTGGTGCTCCTCTCCCGGCGAGGAGTCATAGCAAAGCAGGCGCCTCGCGTGGGTTTGGGCAACGCCTTGGAGCACCGGGGACCCGGAGACCACTAAAGAGAGATCGTCTCAGGAAATGGCCGTTTAGGTCGCAGCCCCGGATTGCGTATGTAACTGCATAGCCAGAAGGAGCCGCAAGCTTTGAAATATATCTCCCAAAGCCCCGACTCTTTGGGTTGAGGAGCATGCGCTCTTCGAGGAACTGGAAGGCCACACCGTAGTTCTTGAGATTCTTTTTTCCCGCAAGCGTGGCGAAGTTTCGGAGAGGTGATGTTGGATGTCATGGTCGGATTTCGTGATGTGATGATGTTGCTGCGAGGTTGTGTACGTTGCCGTGAGGTTGCATGGCATGATGTCAGAGGTTGGCCACGAGGTTTTCGCGAGGTTGGTTGGCCCATGTCGACCTTTGGGTTTTCGTCGCTTATTTAGCCTAGTGCCTTTCCACGCACAGACTAGCGGGAGTTGCTTCACCTAAATTTTTTCTCTGTGCGTGGTGCCGTCACGATTCGTCCTCGGATTGGGCAACCCTGTCTGGATGCCTGCAGGTTTGGTGACGCGAAATTACATGGCACTACAAGTGTGCTGCCGTAACGATACGTGTTCGGAATTGACAACCGTCTCCGTGGACCGGGCGTGTCCGCGTCCTCCGGTAAGTGCGATTGCCAAGTTCCAGCTCATTGCCCCCATGTTTGTTGATCTTGAAACGGCAACCCTCTCGTCTCATGCGTCACATCTCGGTGATGCTCTCGTGGTGCTGCTCCTGGATCCCAATTGAATCCCGCCAATGGAGCGTTTGAGTCGTGTGACATTGTGCTGAGGCGCTTTGTGGAGGTTTGGTTGCGTCTCTGAATCCCATCAGTGTACCTGGGGGGAAGCATTTGGGCCGTGTCTTGAATCTACAGGCGGGGACGCATGATCTTCGAGGGTTTGTAGAGAAGTAACGGTTGATGATGGAGGGAGGGAGGGAGGGACGGACGGACGGAGGGAGGGATGAACGGATGGAGGGATGGACGGATGGAGGGATGGACGGATGGACGGATGGGCGGATGGACGTAAGGACGGATGGACGGATGGAGGGATGGAGGGATCGGGATGGAGGGAGGGATGGATGGATGGATGGGATGATCTTTGACGTTGCGTCGCTGCTCGGAACTCTAGACTCTAAATAAACGCTCTCGGGACGCTCAAGTTGGAAAGTGTGTCAGCCGGGCTTTTGGCATCGAACTGAACAAATTATCTGGACGGTTTCAAGCGGAGCTCAGAAACGAGATCAACGGTTCCGAGATTCGACATTCGTGCTTTATGAAGGTGTGCGGTTTGGGATCCAGCCGCTATGAAATTGAAGCCCTGCGGGGTTTAAAACTGAAGGGCGAAGTCGTCAACAGTTGAATCCTTAGTTGCCACCGGCAGGTCGACTGCAGAGAAAGCTGCAGAGGTCGGCAAATAGTTCGTCTCCAGTAGCTTAAGGCTTAGACGGGACACCTGAGCACTTTTTGGACAGCCGAGATGATGTTGAGTTGCGGATCATTGCGGAAACGTAGTCATGAATGAAGAGATCGGTGTCACCAACTCCTTTGCTTCGCCAATCAGCAAAGCATGAAGTCCCGAAGACCTCAGATCAGAAACTAGCCGGTGCCTCAACCCATCTTCCTGTAGACAACTGCCGTGTGTTTGCGTCTTCGGGATTGCAGTCGGGGCGAAGTTTCCGGGCAGGAATCAGACGTAAGAAAGTGTCACCATAGCCTTGACCTTTGATTCTGCTTCAGGGTTCGCGCGGACGTGTCCAACCTGGAGGCAGCTTCTTTGTGAAAGTCGTCTTCAATGTTCAGCTCTTTCAGGCACTCTGATACGGCCCCGCGACTCAAAAGTCATACCGGCAGGGCAGCTGAATGCTTGGAACGGGGTTGTGGAAATTCGGTGTCATTCAAGCAGGTGCTTCGGTTGCACCACCCGAACGGCCCGAACGCAGTAACTACAACTCTCATAAACCAAAGGCCATGCAGTGTGGCCAAGGTAATAGAATCTAGAGACCCCATTCTGCTGTGGACGGCTCATATCTTCGCTGAGTGGAGGCCATGGAGGCTGTAATGCAGCAACTGCCAGAGCTGGCTGGAGTGGTTCACGCCGCACAGGTGCGACCTCCGGCTGTCACTCAAGTTGAGGTCAAAGCTTGGTCCCTCAAATGCAGCTGATGCTGAGGCCCCGTTGGGCTACCGAGACTTGGCAGGACAGTCACGCGCAACTTTCCTGGGCGAGTACTCTGTGCGATTCCCATTTGCAGCACATCTTCTGGCACATTAGCGTGGGGATTAGCTCACAATTGGAAATTTTGGAGGGGGTTTGAGCTCGTAAAGGAGTGCCGTTGGGCGCATTCTTGTTGTTGTGAGCCTTCGCATGGCTTTCGACGGGATGAAAATCAGTGCCATGGTTGTTCATCAGATTCTCTCAAACTTGTGGGCCGAAGACTTTCAGGCCATGTGATAAAAGATGGAAAATTTGACGCAGACTTTCAACACGCCTCGTGCCGCTGCAGAAGGCCAATGGCTCTCTCAGTAGCTGTGGGTGTGGGCTAAGAGCCCCACGGTGTCGAGCTGTCCCCCTGCGAAGCGCAGCGGCTGCGAGAGAGCCATGAACCAAGTGCTCGCCTCAGAAATCAGAGAGCCATAAAATTGCCAATAAAAAAGAGATGCAAAGGCAGGTGTGAGCAACAAAGCGCCACTCCGCTTCAAGGCGACGGTGACGTACCACCGTCAGCTGGATGGTGGGCCCACTATCGCCCAATCCTCAAAGCTCAACAGGCCTCTCTCCTGCTTTTCTTTCAGCAATCCCAAGAGAGGTTGTAAAGAACGGCTTCCTCGACGAGAGAGGTGGGCATCAGGACCCACTCTCACAAGGGCTTCGTGATGTATTCCATCTCATGTCGTGAAGCTCCATTCTACGGCAGTAGTAGTGGAGGTAGTAGTAGTAGTAGTAGTAGCAGTAGTAGTAGTAGTAGCAGCAGTAGTAGTAGTAGTAGCTATGCGCGCCCCCAGGCGCCTGGTGTTCACCTCTGTTTTTCTGCGTTTTTGGGCGTTTTGCTTTGGTGCCGGGGGGGGGGGGGGGGGGGGGGGGGGGGGGGGAAAAAAGAAACGGTTGACCGCACGCCGTAACGAAGAGCGCCGGGGGGCGGTGGGGGACGCGGGTGGGNCCAGGTAGGGGTGGGGTGGGGTGGCGGGGGGGGGTTAATAACGACATGGTTGACCGCAAGCAGTAACGCAGTAGCGCCGGTAGCAGTAGCAGCACTAGGATGCTTGTGACAACGTGTCTTGCGCAGCATGTTGTACAAAGAGCAAAAATGCTGCAAATACCAATGTTTTGGGCATGATCGCCAAAGGCAGTGACATGAACGTTAACCTGACCATCTTCATCATCATCTTCACAACCATCATCCTCGCCATCGTCAACAGGGTTGGCTTAACTACAATTTCGAAAAACTCTCAAAAACCCAGCATTTTACACCCTCGAACCACTGAAAGCTACCAGGCGCCAGGAGGCGCGCAACCCTAGTAGTAGTAGTAGTAGTAGTAGTAGTAGTAGTAGTAGTAGTAGCAGTAGCAGTAGTAGTAGTAGTAGCAGCAGTAGTAGTAGTAGTAGTAGTAGTAGCAGTAGTAGTAGTAGTAGCAGCAGTAGTAGTAGCAGTAGCAGCAGTAGTAGCAGTAATAGTAGCAGGAGTAGTAGTAGTAGTATTAGTAGTAGTACTAGTAGTAGTAGTAGCAGTCGTAGTCGTAGTAGCAGTAGGAGTCGCAGTAGCAGTAGCAGTAGTAGTAGCAGTAGGAGTAGCAGTAGCAGTAGTAGTAGCAGTAGTAGTGTAGCAGTAGTAGTAGCAGGAGTAGTAGTAGCAGTAGCAGTAGCAGTAGCAGTAGCAGTAGCAGTAGGAGTAGTAGTAGTGGTAGTAGTGGTAGTAGTGGTAGTAGTAGTAGTAGTAGTAGAAGTAGTAGTAGTAGTAGTAGCAGTAGCAGTAGCAGCAGTAGTAGCCGTAGTAGTAGTAGTAGCAGTAGCAGTAGCAGCAGTAGTAGCCGTAGTAGTAGTAGCAGTAGTAGTAGCAGGCGTAGTAGTAGTAGTAGTAGTAGCAGCAGCAGAAGCAGTAGCAGTAGCAGTAGGAGTAGCAGTAGTAGTAGTAGTAGTAGCAGTAGCAGTAGCAGCAGTAGTAGCCGTAGTAGTAGCAGTCGTAGTAGCAGGAGTGGTAGTAGCAGTAGCAGTAGTAGTAGTAGTAGTAGCAGTAGCAGTAGCAGTAGCAGTAGCAGTAGGATTAGTAGTAGTAGTAGTAGTAGCAGCAGTAGTAGTAGTAGTAGGATGATGTTACTGATGATGGTTGATGATGTGGAGAATGCTGGCAAGTTGGAGCTCGTCTACGAGAATCTGTATCCAGTTGCGATTCTGGCAGGTTGTTCTAGAGCTTGCGAGCGCAGTCACAAGCCCCGAGACCAGTGCAAAACCACGCCTACTCTGACAAAAAGGAAGAGACGACTAGAACTCCGTCGCGCGTCGTCGTCTGGAGGAATGGTGCTTGATCGAAGCCTCCATACCTCCATTCCTGTTTCCATTCTTTTGTTCATTGCTCCGATTCCCAATCGGCCGACACCTGTCCAAGAAGCCCTACCGGTGGCGTTGCCATCGGCCTCTATGTAAGGATTGACTTTTGTCAATCACTCGCTTGCAGGACGGCCCCGTGCAGCGCTCGAAATCTGCTCCCCAGCGACTTGCTGAGACCTCCGACGACCGGGTGGCGGCCACAGAGATCAGGGTTGGGGGATTGTCCTTGCCTTCAAGGTCAGCAGCTGTGGGCTTGTCGGTAGCCTCCGGGTGTAGGACTGCACCTTCGATGGATGCAAGAGGTCCGCGATGTCTGGTTGTATCATATCAGAACTCGCAATTGTGGTTGGGCGAGTGTAGGGACTGCAGCATGGGCACTCCTGGCTCTTTCATCTATGTGCTGAGTCGTCCGGTCTGTGCTTACAAGTGTTAGAGCATGCTCTACGCCGGAGGCAGAAATCCAGACGAACGAGGACGGCAGCGTAAGTAGCTTCCGAGACAGATTCCTGTCAGGCGGGGCAGCGTATGTTCCTCAATTTGACACTGCACCGCCTCTTTACCTGGTACAAAAGCACGACTCGAGTTCTAGAAAGCCGTTCAGGTGTGGACGGAGGTTTGCCCGCCCAGCGGTTGTGCTGCTAGTTTGTGAGATGTCCCGCTTCCATCATTATGCCCCTGCATTGAGTTTCAAAGCTCATGGCTGGCTAGTGCAATGCAGTTCTTCTGCTGGCCGAGCCCGGCAAGCTCACACGAATTTGCATGTGTCGTTTTAACTTGGCACGGAGTTTGTGTTGAGAACCCAGGGGGTTCAACCTCGTGGACACAAGCAGACAGACTGTGCTCAATTGCACTGCATGGCAAATCCTAGTCGTAGTGCATTCGCGATAGACCGATCTCACTGCTAAACTTTTGCTTGCAAACTCTGCATCGTGTTCCGAAGTCTTCAGTCCGGAACCTCTGGCGGGCACACCTGCAAATGCTCGAAGGGGACGTATCGATCGCCACGAGCGCTGCGGAGCCCAGGAGCCCGTGGTGGCCTCAGCTGATCAGTTCTGTCGAGCCTTTGGTTGAGGAATGTGCGACCGGTGCAAGCAATGAGATATGTTGAGTGCTCCACATCTCAAGGTACGCTGCCCCGATGGACACGACCGAGGGCCCGTCGGGACTGCTGATAAGTCGCTGGGCATTTTATGCATGGCAGGACCTGTTTCGGTTGTGTGAGGTGTGCTGAGACTTGTTCTGCTACCTGCCATGAGAACTTGCCGTTTGAGTGGTCCTGGGACCCTGAGTTCTCCCTCGACTTGAGATGCTGGTTGGTTCCGAGTGGTCTTCGCACCGTGGGAGCTGGAATTGTCCAGCTTGTCTCATCTTGCAGAACATGGGACATGAAGCATCCTGCCATCTATTACACTCCAGTCCTGAGAAAAACCTCAGTCAGATGCAACCAAACTCCATGCTTTCAGAGCCTCCTTCTGAAAATGCGTAGTCTCCAGACGACAAGGTGCCATGCAGCACACTCCGAAGCAACTCATACAGGCCCGGCGGTGAATGGGGTTTGGCAGGGGCGGATTGGCGGTGTTAAGAATGTGGATCCCATTGCAGAATTGTCTCTGTCCAGAGTGGAAGATTTGAAATTGGAGATGTGCTGGTGTTGGTGCTCATGGAGGTGGTGGTGGTGGTGCTGCTGCTGCTGTACTGGTGCTGTGCTGGTGCTGTGCTGGTGCTGCTTGTGCTGCTGGTGGCTGGTGCTGATGTTGGTGCTACCTTGCTCAATTGCTGCTCCGGCATGGATCGTGCTTTTGATTTTGAGCTTTTGTGGATGCAGCTTGAGCCATGCATGCCTACGTCCCATCTTGTGACTGATTTCAGGAGCCCGCCAACAAAGATGATTTGGCGGCTGATTTCAAGCCGTAGCCCCGGCAACAGACCTGCGCCTTGAGACACGACAAGCTTGCAAATGCATCGTTGAGCCTTACCGTTGGATCAGTCTCGCTCATTAGGTTCTCTTGTTGGCAACACATTTCAGCTGGAACACATTTCAGTGTTATAGCAACGAGTCCCCTATGTCCCAGCGCGCGATCTGCAAGCGTTTACATCGATCGCTGCGCAAGCATGGGTGCAGTCAGGATCTGTTCTTGCGGCACTTAATCGTTGGTTGAGTGCGTTGCAGTTGAAAGGTGAGAATCTGGCGATTTTCTTGCAGGCGTTGAATCTTCGAGATACGATCGACCCGCGGGCCCAGCTTTGGCCTTTTCCCGGTCGCCATGGCCCTGAAGTATGCAATGGCGTGCCTCTCCCTCGTGGGTCTGGAGGCCAAGAGGGCTTTCATCATCGTGGACACCCAGGAATGCTTCCTGGAAAATGGCAGCTTGCCGGTCGTCGCGTCGCAGATCATCCCGAAGCTCAACGAGATCCGCAACCAGAAAGATTGCCTCTTCGATATTGTGGTGAAGACTCAGGAGGGGCAGTTTAACATCGGCACCTGAAAATCCCCCCGAAATCCCTGACAGCCCTCCTACACCTGTTGACCAGAGACCCTGTGCTCAGGACTACCATCCAGCTGGCCACATCTCCTTTGGAACCGCTCACGGCATGGCCCCGGACCGCAAGGGTTCCAAGTGGCTTTCGAAATTCTATCGTTGTCACCCGAATTCTTCGAGCTAGTGCAAGGCTTTCTGATTTCATTCTGCTACTCTCTGACTTGTGGTATAGGCCAACACATGTCCGGGCCTGGACAGACCTTACACCCACGCATGCGTCCCCAACCTCTGCAACCGGGAGGAATCCCCCAACGCGGCGATGTCTAACTCCTGGCGAGGGGGCATGCACCTTGGCTTTTCTGAGCACCGGTGTGCGACCTGACTCTCATAATCCCCATGACGTGGAAGCATCTATGGGTTTTAAGTACATCTCATTTCCGGCGCGTTGGCAGGACAATGCAGTGCATCAAGAATGGAGGTAGCAACGAGGCCTGCTGCCCGCAGTATTACGTGAACAGCTCCTCCGTCACCTGCAACCCTCCCTTTGAGTACTGCCCTCCGGCCGGCTTCTACAACAACGTTACCAATCCTATGCTCAACGGAAATCCGGCATGCACCCTCTGCGCAGAGTCTCCAGACCAATGCTTCGGCATGGCTATGGATCTCTGGTTAGATCACTGCCTTGAGAACGGAGATTCTACTCTCTCGTCCAACGTGGTGTCGAAGAACAGCGACATCATCGTTCAGAAAGGTCACCGGTACATCGAGATGTTCAGTGCATTTATGGACAACACGAGGAACTACATGAGCGACTTGGACGCGGTCCTAAAGCAGAACAACGTGACCGAAGTGTATGCTGCAGGCATCGCTACCACCCACTGCGTTCGATGGACGGTCCAGGATGCCGTGTTTCTTGGATATCAGGCGAACATCATCATGGATGCCTCCGCTGGTATCTGGGGAACTCCGACAAGCTATGCCAACGAGTCAGAGGCCATCATCGACTTTCAGCGTCAGGGCATCGGGGTTGTCAACACCGCTGACCTTCTTGCCATGTCGTGTGTAGCGGCTCCTCAAGACACCAGCAGTGCCTCAATGAACGCCTTGAGCTTTCTCTTCGCAGTTTTGAGCCTGGCCAGCCTGCGCTGATCCCAGGCATTTTCGGGCCAGTAGCTCAGCCAAGGGTCACAGGAGCAAGGCGAAGCCTTTCCAGAGACCTACGGCAGGGGCACTGGGACCCCGACATGTGTGACGAAATAGCTGTCTCTTGCACTCTTCTGAAGTGGGAGTGCAGAAGCCTGCGAGACCGGTGAACTTTTCGAAAGCGCAAGACTATCAGGGTTAATTGGCTTGTAGGTCTTCTGTCAGAGCTAATGTCCAGTGTGAAGCCTGGGTGTGACTAGGCGCAGGCTGCTGCCACGTTTTTCTGTTCAGCTTCCGACATCCTCAGTTTCATCTGCGGCTACTTCTGACAAGGGATCGTAAAAAGGTTTCGTTTGGTGAGAGACCTTGTGCTGCCAAGAGGTCTTGCCCCCCTGAAATTGTGCTGCCCTGGATTGTAATTAGCCAGCCTGAAGGCTTGGCGAACCTGCAGTGGACTTCGATTTGATTGGCTTTGAGGATGAGGCCGGGACAAGTTCACGTCCATGCAGTAAGCTTATGAACTTCATGTTTGCGGACCAGCTTTGCTGTGGGAGTCGGTTCTGGATTCTAGAGTCGTGTACAAGTCTGGGGTTGGGAGGTGCTTGGTGGGTTGAATTCCAGAGAAGATAAGATGGAGGTTCATTCAGGTGCGGCCATTGACAGGAAGATGTATCGGGTTTTGCCCGAGTCGACAGGATGGTTGCACTCGAGCTGCAGTTGTCGGGTTTGATCAGAGCTCGGAGCTGAAACGCCCCAATCTCAAGCAGCGAACTTGTCAGGGGGATGCCAATGTAAAGAAGAGGGCGGGCTCAGAGGCACGCTGCTGGATTCAGGTGCTCCATTTCAGCAAGTATAGTCAGTATATCGTATCCTCAAGTATCTTCATCCAGACAAGTATGGGCCTGCAGACTTGAACTGATTTTGCCGCTGGGCAGCTGCAGTGCTGAGAACAATTGCAGGTCATTGAGGGCTCGAAGGCTAATTGGAGTGACACATCAGGGTATGGCTTGAACCGATTGGTCTTCTCTTGGGTCATGTGCGCTGCTGTATGTCGTAGCAAGACCGGCGCATTCTGAGCTACAAAGAATAAATCTCTGTGAAGAAATGCTGCAATAAAATTCACCGCAACGCTCCGGACTCTGGACGTTTGCCTTTCGGCGCTTGCAACGGAAACCATCCCGAAACAAGACTGGCCCCCAAAGCCCCAGTCTGAAGTTCCAAAATATGTGCCATTGTACGCTTCTACAAAAGTTCGGATGGTACGTGGTTGCAACGGCAATGATTATCACCTGACGGCGTTCATCATTATTTTCATCCTCATCACCGTCGTCATCATCCAAGCCCATTGCCTCTCCTCGTCTCGCCAGTGAAGGATTCTGATCCGCCCTACTCCACGCAGCGGACGCCGCAAATGGGACAGACGCCCACTCAAGTGGAGAAGGGTTTCGGGGGACGAACTGGACACACAGTGATTAGTACTTGGCATCCTGCTTGTGGGTTCCGTAGTCCCGTGGAATGATATTTGTTGGTTTCTCGGGGATCCATTTGCGTCTACTTCGAAGTTAAGATGGGAGGGGACGCACAAGACTGAGAGCCCAATGCAGACTGCATTGCGTGCATCAAGCTTGCCTTGACTATTAAGTTAAAGCTTAGCAGGCTTAGCTCAGTGTATATTGCGCATCCGAATCTTGAAAGCAATGAGAATCTGTTAGGTCAGGCGGTTGGTTTGCCCCTTCCTGGATTCTCTGTCTCTCCAAGGGCGCCGCCTTTGGGTGCGCAACTTTCTGCTCAGCTGCTGCAGCAGCTTCTGGCGAGCCAGGCCCTTTCTGGGAGCAAGGGAAGATTCTCTTCAGAAAGAGGCAGGATTTGGCGAAGAATCTGGCTTCGGGGTTTGTAGCCTGCGTGGACAAACTCGCAGCGTCTGAGCAATCTGCACCTCGAGGTGTTCCAGCAAATGTCTGCCCAACACCTTTGGCAGCAGCCCGGCCGAAGATCGTGGGCTGCTGCGGGTGCCTGCGGGTGTCTGTGTGTCTGTGGAAGGAGTCACTAGACAGGAGTGTCCTCTGTCCGGCATCCCCAACACCGCTTTGCACAAGTGCACTATAGTGCACTAATCACCAGCTGCTAGCTGTGCTAGCTCAAGCTGCAGAGCCTTGTGCCAGCTTGTTGATTTGTTGTGGATGGCATCTTCGCATCAACAGCGCTGGCTGTCTCGCTGCGCGTAGGTCATAGGTCCACACCAGAGTTTAGGCGAAACGGCCCTGGTCACGGAAATCCTGATGCCCAGCACCCACTCACAGCCCATGGCTCCGCTGAGGCTGCAGATGCAGGCCGGTTCAAGGCCGTCATCAGTGCAGCCGTCCATGCACTCGCACCTCGGCTGCAGCATGCCATTGAAGAAGTGATGCCCCAGCTGATAGGGTATACAGCGTGCGATGCATCGTGTGGCAGAGAGTCATCCTGTGCGGACATCGATCTCGTTGCACTATCACATTGCGGGTATCGCTACAGAAATGTGCAGATCCACGGACCTCTCGTTGTTGTACCTTACGTACTTGTGGCAATGGGAGTATGCAGTGGACAGCTCTTTCGGCAGCACTAGGCCTCTAGGCCACCATTTCGCAGGCAAGAATGGGCCCGTGATCCCGTTTCATGGTTTGTTCGGACATGGTAGAAAGAGCATGAATAGGTTGATTAGGCAGGCATGTTGTGCCAGCAGACCTGGGTGCAGCCCTGTTCTGAGGTCTCCTCACATCTCTCCTCAGATTTCGCCGCAACCTTCTCCTCAGCTGGCTTTCGTGCCACAGCTGTGTCTTGGCTGCTGCCCGGGGTCAAGTGCTGGAGTCACCATTGGGACGCTCTCAATTTGCCTCAATAGAGGATGCTGCAGCTTGCAATGTGTTACCTACTGCTCTACAGGGTTTCGCCGAGTGGCACGAAACTCGTCTCTCATGTCAACTGTTTGTGTCGTGGCTTTCTGTCCACATCCGTCCACCTGCATTTGCTCTTCACAGGCTTTTGTCACCACTGACCACTCCCAACCCGTCGCCCGGTGCTGAGCATGAGCGTTTCGGGTTTGGGGCGCAAGAGCTTGCGGTTCATCAGTATCACCGGAAGCAGGCGCACAAGGCCGATCTCTCTTGAAGTAACAAGCCAAAGTGTCCAACGAATATGCCGTGAGATCAGGCCAAAGACAAGTGGAGGGGTGGAGGTTTTGTGCAATCAGTGGACATATAATAAAGAGCCAGATAAATGCTCGGGCCTCTGCAGAAGCGAGTCTTGGAAGTGTATCAACCCTCGTGTAGTATGAGGTTGCTCTTGGGACTGAGGCCAATCAAAACAAATCGCGTCGATTTGCTGTGTAAGGAGGCCTCCTGGAATGGCCAAGTGTTTCTTAGTTAGCCTTGAGTACAAGCAGCTAGATCCAAGCGCTGTGCCCATTGCAACGAAACCAGGAGCCGTTACCTTCCATCGATTCCTAGATTTCGGCTGCTCTTTGCCCTGGCGATTTTGCTTGCGGACTGGGCGAAGGGGAGACCTAAGCCCGCCTGAGGCATGCCTCTCCGGAGCACTCCCGCCCGCCAGAGCCTTAAAAAGTCTTGCGTAGCAGGGGGCTAAATAGCTAGTTTGTGTCAGGGAGAGTTGCCGGACCTGTTGGCGGTAGACGACATCTCGTGGGTGAGGTGGTGTCAGGTTAACGTGACCTCCCGTATGTTGGTGCCTGAGGCAGTCGCCCGACTCGCGGCCGGCGTCTCCACCCCAACAGCCGGCGTCCCAGAGCACCTTTGAGAGACTACGTAGTGTGAAGTTCGTCACGAACAATGTCTTGGGCAGGCAATGGCCTTCTCGGCCCACTTCAAAGCTGTGGGACTTGTAGCTTCAAATTCCTCGTCCTACCAAGCTGTAGTTGCCGGTTTAGCAGCACCACGCCACCTGCAACCCCTAACATCGTGCTGGAGGGCGATGACCATGCAAGGAATGTGCTGCCATCGACGCCGGAAGACTTTCATGCCAAATCTTCTACTCCCAATCTCCAACCTCCTTGCGACAAGTATCAGCAATGCAGGCAGAAACAGCAGCATGCAAAGCTCTTCACCTAAGGCACTGAGGCCTCAATACGTGGTCACTTCCCGAAGCACGACCCTCGTAGTTGGGCTTATAACGGACGAGGCCGCAGCCTGCGCCGGCTCCCTGCCCAGTGGGGCTGCAGGACCAGCCCTGCTTGGGGAAACGTTTCACGGTTTTCGATCTTAAATCGCATGGGATTCTGAAGTTCTGACGCCCGTCGTATTGCGGAGCAGACTTCTGCAACCCCAACCACAGGACTTGTTCGCAGGAGTGGGTTCTCCCAGTGGCCTGTAGGTCGTCGTAGGTTACCAGGCTTGCCGAATTTCGTGTCCCAAATTGCGAGCGCAACCGAGCGAGATAGCGTGTCTAGAAGAAAGCAAATAGTGAGTAGAAGTGTAGAACTTGGCTTGAACCTTCACCGCTGAACCGGAGCTGTAACTCCACAAAGCAGCTTCCACCTGGCAGGGATTTCATCCGCAGCCTCATACGATCAGGCTGGCTGCCTCATGCCACCTTCAGGGCATCCGATAATCGCCCTGAACTACCATGTCAAGCAGCATGTCTCGTCTTTCGCCGATGTGGATGCCAGCAGTGCAACAGCATCAGTAATTGAAGTAGATGTAGCTGGCGTGGCCGTGTTCAAGTTTCTATAATTACGCTTCAAAACACGTCGGGCTCCACTGGCCGGGACCCGGAAAAGATTTGGTTTGACTTGCCGCTCCTCCGTCGAGTTGGTACCTGGTGGAGCGTAGCCG
This sequence comes from Symbiodinium sp. clade A Y106, assembly GCA_003297005.1. NCBI lineage: Eukaryota > Dinophyceae > Suessiales > Symbiodiniaceae > Symbiodinium > Symbiodinium sp. clade A. Next base: position 193,740 of record BGNK01000493.1, on the reverse strand, counting down.
ACTTGTTTCAGTGTTTCTTCCCACCTTCAATTGTCTCAGCTGGCATTCTGGCTGTTGCAGCCCCAAAATTCGCTGTGCGCGTGGCTGCCACGGCAGGCATTCGCTGAACATGGAGACCGGCATGCACCAGGCTGTCAGCTGAAGTGAAGCCACCGGAGCCTGCCGGCAGTTGAACATTTTTTCGCGATTCGATGAGTAGGCACTGGTGCCTCGTCGTAATTCTGCTGCGGTTATCACGGTGTCACAAACAAAGTTCGAGATCTGAAGTGGTCTGAATTTGGGAGGTGGGCTCTCAATTAAATTAGGGTTCGTTTTGTTAAGGGAGTGCTTGGCAACGCTGGGATGTTTATTTATACTCCCTATTACTGTAGCTTCTCAAGTGCCTCTCTTTAGGAAATGGCCGTATAGTGGCTCAAGTGTCCGTTTCGCTGCATGGCAGGTCTTTTGGCACGTAGACGCTTTGAAGCTCAAAGGCCAGGAAAGGCAGCTTCTTGGATTGGAAAATCGCTTCTCCGTTTGTCACCTGACCTTCCTGCAGTGTGAGTGCCTGAACTACATAATGCTGCAGCTATGTAGTAGTGATTCATCTCCGGCGGAAGGAGACATCCTTTCAAGACTCTGTGCTGCTGCTGCTGCCGCTGCAGTTCGTTGCAATCTTCCTGTGCAGATGCATGTCCGGTCATGTTCTCACGCGGGCAGGATACGATCCCCAGTTACGAATTGCTGAGTCTGTCGCCCAGGACGGTCTCTCCGTCCTTCGAGCTGCCGTTTGAAGGAGAGCATCACAAGGGGATCCCACCGTGTGCTGCTCTGCTGCCGAAGCAGTTCCGTCAAAGCTCGAAATCAGACCGAGTGCACCGGCCAAAGCGTGGCCGAGCTTCCCAATCCAAGCCGCAGCAGCTCAGTGATGTTCGCGTGCTTTCGGCCAGGACAGGTCAGCTTTCGGCTTCGTGGCAGCAGCTAATCCAGCACATTTCTGCGCAGAAACCAGGACTGCTTTTAACCGGGCGCACGCTGACCCTCAGTGCCAACTCAGGCTTGGCAAGTATGAGGTCGTTCAGGTTTGCAGTCAACGTGTTCACCGACTAGACGTTCCAGGGTACGGGACTGCAGGGCACCATCCCCCAGCCGTCGAAGAGGGTGGTGTTGAGGCCAGTTGAGGCATCGGGTAGTTGATGCATTCGGATGATCCAATTGGCCAGCTGAGTTGACGGGAAGCCAAGGCTGGTCTTGCTTCCGAAGCCCAATCCGGATGGGAAGGGCCTCTGGGCAGCAAGTTTGCAGTGGGACACCCACAAACAAGATGGTCTCAGCTCCAGTTAGCTGGATTTGCCATCCTGCACGCAACGTGGTCTTGATGTGGACCCCATCCATGCGCCTCATTGCTTGCATGCAGCAAAAACCTAACAACACGAAGCATCACAAGTCAAAAGTGTCGAAGAAGTCTTGGAAAGATCTACTTTGTTCGGTTGGCCTTGAAATCACGATCGAACATGGTGCTTCAGGCAAGCCTTCAGATAGAGATAGAGCCTGTGCTCTTTCTGCTCGCAGAGGCACAGATCCAAAAAAGCGTAGCAGCGTAGCTTTGCGTTCAAGGTGGTGCCTCCCTGAAGAAGTCTGGTGGCGTGGGCAGCGTGCACCTGAAGTGCGAGGCCGGAAGAGAGGACGAGAAACGGAAGGAAAACATGAAGAGAGTGAAGCTCAAAGAAGCTCAAAGACTTCAAAGCAAATCGAGCTCTGCTCGGGCTGCCTCGGGCTCTGCTCGACTACAGGCTGAATGTTGTGCAGTTGCGCGCATCATCTTGGAATGTTGAAGCGCATGAGCCAACGGGGATTGCTCGCTTTGCCTGGTGATGCTGGCAGCCTTTGCTGGCAACATCTGAGGCTGCCAGAGGCCTCGTGAATTTTTTTGTGCTTTGGCTGGCACTGGAAACACGTCGTGATTTCACGCACGGTCTGAACCCGCCTGTAGCTAGAGGCGTCTCAAGGCTCTTTTGACTGTTCTCGCACTTGTCTTCCACATATATCTGAGGTGTCCATTAGACGCTCGGCAGCAGTTTTGTCCATGTTAACAGTTCAAGCAGGCTCTGTACTGGTACTTGCCGGTGGCTTTGGGAACAGGGCCCTGGGTGATCTGTGGACACAACGAGGTTACACTTCCACAGCACTGCCTGGCTTCTAGCTTGCAGCATTCATGCTGAAAAAGCCAACCTGAACCATCTAGAAGCCTTGGACACTAATCAATAGTCCTCTCCTTGACAGGCAGTGGACGCGCCGACTTCAAGCGCGACCCGCGAGGACCAGTGCCGGCCTCAAAAACTGACGGTGCTGTCTGTGGCTTTTTCTTGGTTGCATGCGTGGGTGGGGGTGGGTGGGATGGGGAGCTTGGATGGGTTGGTGGGTTGGTGGGGGTGGGTACGTGGTTGGGGGTGGGTGTGCACATGGCGAAAACATGGGCAACACATGCATCTCGTGGTTTTGGGGTCCTCATGCGTCCACCCCCGGTTCCGAAGGGTCGCCGAGTGATCTCGGGATGGGTTCTGGAGCAAAGTTCACCTGCGGGGGTCTCTGCTGATGAAGGGGCCCGGCAGCTGGTTGGTATACAGTAAATATGCATTGTGCATCATGAGCGTCATCGCATAATAGTATGCTGTTCATCTGTTTGAGCTCGGACCCGATTCTACTTTCAAGACCGTCCGGGTGGTCTTTTTGACAAAGCAACAGTTCTGATCCCGTTTGCAGTCCTTTGCATGTATGACCAGGCGACCGGTCCAATCTTGAGTTTCGATCCCTGAAGGCATGTTCGACGTCACACCAATAATTTCCAGGGCATCAGTGTTCTATCGTTGCGATCGTGGGCAACTTATGCAGTGCAGTGGACAGACACTCCAAGGGCTGCTAGCCATGAGAGGTATCGATATGTATAGTTTTTTTCTTGGAGCTGCTTGCTCGGACACGAGACTTCTTGCATGCCGTTGCGCAGGGAAAGGCGCAATGTGAGATACATGTCCTAAATGCTGGTGCTGGTGGCAGAAGGGCTGGTTGAACGGTAGGGGGCGCCAGCGGAAGGGTATGTTTTTGATCGAAACACCCTCTGGAGACAGGCCGGAAAGACATATTCAGCCCTTGGCGTGCGCAGGCAGTCATGTGGACAGGCACGTGCCGTCTTTGATCGTCGTTTGTGAACATGTCGTATGTCTACCCCAAGAAAAACGCAGGGAGACCTGGGGACGGGTTCCGGAGTGGAGTTCTGCGGGGTCTCCACTGATGAGACCCGCAACCCTACAAGATGCTCTGCCTTAATCGCATCGTGGCAGCTGGTGCAAATCGTGAGCATCCTGGCATGACAGTCTTCAGTCTACAGTTTTGTTGATTCAGTGCCTGCTGGCTTGCTGCTCTTCCTGAGCGCATCGTCATTTCGAATGAATGGTATGCGTCCTGTTTGTGTTATCAAGTGTGTGTGTGTGTGTGTGTGTGTGTGTGTGTCTGTGCGTGCCTGTGCGTGTGTGACGTGTGTATGGCTCTGTGGCTGTCTTTGTGTGTGTGTGTAACACACTGAGGCCAAGGGACCATCAAGTCAGGAAAAAAGCAGGGGCAGAGGCCCAAAGCACCCCAAAAAGCTGCTGCTTCCATACTGGGCCCATCTGTGAATGCAAGCAAGTGTGAATGCAGAGACATGATTGAAGACGTGTGACGGCAGAGGTGTGAACTAGCTTACCAACCCATGTTATGACTTCGGTCATATCGAGGGTCATTCCAAGTGTGTGCGTGTTTGGGGTTGCGCGGTGTGGACATTCGAGCGAACTGTTCGGCTCAAGGGGTTGGAATTCTTTTTGGTGTTGCACCTCGAACTTAAATTTTGGGTGTGAACTTTATCTTGCTTTATCTGCACAACGGCATTCAAGCATAGGTCCTATTGTCGATTTTTCTGATTTGTGGTTCAAGTGTTAGGAATCAAAAAGTTCAGCATCTGCAGCACATTCGACTCGGCATCGGGAATATACCAGTCATCGCGAGGTTATGCACTTCAAGATTTGCGGCTGGTGCTGTTCGAACCCAAAGCCTGCAGATCTCGCACAATTGCTGTAAGACTCATTCCTATTCCGTTCATCCAGATTTACCCATCCGCAAGCCCTGCACCCAAGCCACCCCACCCCCAACGCTCCTTCTGCCCAAACCATGGTATCTGTGACAGCCCGCTCACGCAACCGGAAGTTTCAGCCTCACACGTTGTACACAGCGGTCAGATTCAAAAAACTGACGCACCGAGGTTCAGCATAATTTTGCCGAGCTTAGCACCTGCGGCCTGCCAAAGGGTCAGGAGATGCAATTCGGCAGAAATGATGGGGCCAGCTTGAATTGAAGTTTCAATCTTGATTCCATGACTCGGTGCTCCCAACTGGAGCCTGAATCTTACACTGCAATATCGGTATGCCTGCTTATGCTTAAGTGCTGGTGTTGTCGGCAGATCTTGGTGTTTGCCGCCAGTGGGATTGCTTAATATGTGTATATAGGCCTTTAAAAGCTGCTAGGATGCTGCTCCCAGCGCTGAAGCGTAAGCCCTGTGTGCCTTTGTTTTTGGGAGTTTCTGCTAAGGTGGGACTTCACCAAAGCTGTCGATAAGGAGACGCAGACTTTTGCTGTGACCTGGCTGCAGACGGGGAAGCAATCGCGACTGCAGTGCTTCCGTCGTGCATTATCGCATGTGCAAGCACTGTTCTGACATAGGTTCAAGCAATCAAGCCAGCTGGCAAACAGAAGCAGACAAGCCAAGCGCCAAGCGCGGCAAGTTGTGCAGAGCTGTGTCCAGGTTTGCCTGGAGATCGCCTCTTTGCCCGCGTGAGGAGGAACTTGGATCCGGCTCGGAGCCAGGGCTCTGCGGGAAGCATTTCGGTGGTCTTCAAGGGGTCTTGGGTGCTTGCACGTGTGCGTGTGTGCATCTGTGCATGAATGTAAGCACGTTTGCACGTATGCAGGTATGGATGTATGATGATATACGCATGCAGGGATCTGTGTATCCATGCATGCATGCATACATGCATACATGCGCATATCGATATTCATATCCAGAAGCATAATCATGGTCGTACTCTTTCGTATCCGTATACAAAGTCATCGAGATAGACACAGACACAGACTGACATATACATATACACATATGCATTTCTGTTTGCATTCGTATAAGCATTTACACATGCATGATCATATGCATATAAATACATATGTATATACGTATATATATATATATGTATACACATGCGTATATATATATATATATATGTATATATTGATACATATTATGTCTATGTATATGCATGGATACACAAATACACACATGGTTATGTATGTTACGCAAGCCCGAGTAGTGACCCGCATGTTACGGGACGATACATTGCCGCATTGCACTGCCTTGTTTGTGCAAACGTTTGTATACATGCGTGGACACAAGCTGCATGTAGTGAGTTGTGTGTCTATTGGTAATAATTCTGTTGCCTGCACGTGCACGCGCACGAAAAGATACACATAATTTGATAGATTAGACAGACCGGCCGACGGACAAACAGACAAGCAGACAGACATGCAATACGCATGTGTCAAGGTTCATGGATGTATAGGTGTACAGGTGTATCTGCATATATGCATACGTATATATACACATATATAAGTGTGCTTATGTGTTTATATAAACCAAGAATGAAAGCAAGCATGTGTATGTGTATATACGCATATATGCATACATGTGGTTCCTTCCATCTTTATCCTTTCGTAGACATAGAGTTCCAAGATGTTGCGCTCGAGTTCAACCGCAGCTACATGAAACGAACTGCAAGCAAGAGTAAGCAGCAACTCTTAAGGAATGGCGGTGTTCTGTTGAAAAAGTACTCGCGATAAGGCATCTGTGCCTATCTACTTTTCTTGGAACCACGTGTGCATTTGTGTCTCCGTCTTTTGCATGTCCCCCGTCCGTCTCTCTGTGTGTGCGCCTGTGGCCTGCCCGTTTCAGCACATGGTTGCTCGGATGGATGCATGGAGACACATATTCAGTAGCTACATTCCACTGAATTTAGCTGTATGTTACCATTGTATGCTTGTGCATCATAGGTATATATGCAGATATAAATCAACAGGTGGGTGCCTGGCTGTCTGTCTGTCTGTATGTCTGTCTGTATCTATGTATGTATATATGTATTTATGTATGTATGTGTGCGTGTGTGTGGATTCCCTTCGATCATCCGATAATATTGGAACGCTTATGGGGCGGAAACACGCCGGGCATAGCTCTGGACACATAGGCCATATGAGCTTCATTACTGGGTCATCCTTTACCTCATATTCTATTCTCAGGTATTGCTCTTTGTTCGGTCAATGGCGTTTTCCTGGTCAATGTTTTTTTCCTTGTCTTCATTCCTGTCATGACAAAGGCCGCGGATTGTTGTAGGTCAGTGTGGGCAGGCAGTGTGAGCGGGTGCTCAAGTCCAGCATGCATCTGGTAAAGATGCCGCCCATGAGCCGCCGGGACGCATCGCAAACTCTTTTGCGGCGACGGAAGAAGAAGCATGTGTGTGTGTGTATGTATGTATGTATGTGTGTATTTGTGTATGTATCTGTGTGTGTGTGCGTATGTATGTATGTATGTATATATGCATACATATACATACACAGGTGTATGTAGATAAAACATACATGCGTGTATACAAACTCTCTTTGTTCAGTTTGTATGTCCGTCTTTTGTTTCCTCTCGCTCTCTGTTTGTGCACTTCTCTTCCTCTCACCCTTGCTCCTCGTGTGCCCGTTGTCTTCTGTCAATGTGTTGACATGGTTCAGATTCCGGGGATAAACCTGTGGAAGAAAAGAGACATGTGTGAGCAGAAACAGGCTCCGCTGACCCCTGGCATCCGAATGGACGATGCTACACATTTAGTCGTATAGAGCAGCGCGTGCTCTCGCCAAAGGAGGGTGGAGTGAACACAGTGATAGCAGGGCTAGCTAGCAGCTAGTGACACTTGTGTGCAATGTGGAAGTTGGAGTTTCACAGGGTGGATATTCAGATATTCTGCATCGTACGAACATCTCACTTGCCAATCAGTTGCGTGTTCGCGGGTTAAGCTCGAAGAGAGGGGCGTATATATATATATATATAGAGGTATACACACATATATATATACATTACAGACACACGCAGACTGACTCTGCCCCATGGGATACAGACCTACTTCTGTAGATCCGCCGTAGATGCAACCATTTCTGCCAACCACAATCCGGTTGGTTCGCAAAGTTGCTCGAGGCGCTAATCATGACTGGCCAAACAACATCCAGCCAAGGCATTGTCTAACAGCAAAGCATTCTGAAGCCAGGTATCGGCTGGTCGCTGCTTGTTGTGTTCTGCGGCGGGCAAGTAGCAGAGCTGGAGCACCATTTAACCGATAGGTTTGGCCAGGTGACAGCTGTTTGCACCACTGAAGATGCCTGTTGACAGGTGAGTGGTTTAGTGCAGGAAATCACTGCCGAAGGCAGCTGAGATCGGAATCGGAATCCCGGTCCATTTGATGACCTGGTGCTGCCAAGGCGTGGGAGGGCAGAAGGCTCAAGATTTGAAGCACGCCGTCCACGCCGGGATCAGAGCTAGCCTCACTCACACCGCCAGCCGTGGCGGTGCGGCTCGCCACTTGTAAAAGTTAAAAGACTAAGTTGAGGTCAGCATGATGCGGGGCCGCCCTTTGGTCTCAGATGCGTGGACCAGAATTCGCGGCAACGCCGAAGATTTGAGACGACGTGCAGTCCCGGTGACAATGGTTTTCATGTAGGGTCGGGCTGGTGGATGCAAGTCCGGCAGCAGAGGGATTCAGAAATGTTGGTTGTTGCATTTGAGCATTTGGTGCTGGTGCAAAACATGTTGGAGACTACACCTGACAACGCGCTTTTAGCGAGATTGGGGCTGCAGTATCTGGCGCCTGCCCATTTTCCAAGAATTAGCTTGGGCAATCCGGATCTTCGATGTAAAGTTGGTAGTTGCAGCAGAAGGCCAAAGTAGCGCCGAGCGCAATGTCTCGTGAACGACAGGCATATATCCCAGCAGGTGAAGACCCAAGATGGGCTCCTAGGAATTTCAAAACAAACTAAGTTATTGCGTTCTCTGTTTGACTCCTACGGACAGGAAGATTCACAATGCCCTCCCGGCAGACCGCCTCAAGTTCCCGTGCTTCTGCCCGCGCTGCCTCCGATAGAAGCTCGAAGCTGACATTCATCCGAAAGCCTCCTTCAGTTTGAACCTTTGGGACAAGAAGCATTCAAGAGTATTGCTGTGCATTGTCAAGCATAGTATCGAGCAGCTTTTGCGGGCTTGGAGCACAGGAGGCTGACATTTTCACGTAGGTAACCCGCCAGCGGACTATCGGACACAAAGGGTGCGAGCAATTAGTTAGTTATGCGGAGTCTGCGCTTGGGCATGAGGGATGCTTGGTCGGACATCTGTTGAGTGCTGTCTGTGCTGCTTGGGACATTTTTGGTGTCACTGTAATATGCTGTGCCAGCATTCAGCGGCCGTATCGGCAAATTTGCAGCGAGGCGAGAGACTCTGCCTGCTGTTGGATGTCGAGCGACCAAGCAACACGAGCTCCGCACACCTACAAGCCCCGCATTTTAGATGCTGGCAAGCCTGCATTTTGTTCGCGAGGTCAGGGCTTTGGGTGCATGGGTGCTGCACCGCACAACTTTGACGAGGCTCACACCATGTCATGTGTCGGTGCCCAATTGTGAATGTCTTGTTGCTCACCAGGACCACCATCAAAGCCCCGGCAAAACAGCAGACGATAACAGTGTTCAAGAACCGAGGTTCTTGCCGAGGTTTTTTATCACACACACACACGAAATGCGGGAAATTTACACCGATGGTAGAAGCGGGTTCTGTGCAGAATAAAAAAACGCATCAGACGAGGATGTTATGACACTCTCACCCCTTTCCCACAAGACTCAACATGTCATTAATACACTCGCAGACCATTAACAATCATGAACAGACGCCACTTCCAAAAAACTAGCCGCAAAGGCCTTTCAGCACCCGATATTAGATGGGCCGTTACAGCATCTGATACCTTTTATTCTGTTGAGTGTGTAGACATAGATGCATGAGCACAAATACAATCAATTACATATTCGTGCGCCGATGCTTAAAACATATGTACCTATCCGATTGAAGTTCCATACATATGTATGTTTTAGTATATATATATATACACATACATACACATGTATATGTATGTGGGGTTAACGCAACACGACGACGCTCTTGTTCGTGTGTCTACCCGTTTTGCAGATGCGTGGGCCGGCGAGGCTGGTATCTTTGTGAGTTTCTTCTGCTCCCTGTTGTCGCACGCTGAAAAGAGATGGAAGCTTCGTGGATCTTCGTGGATCACAGATATAGCACATCTAAAGTTTAAAGGTCCTCGTCTAAAGCGCCGCAAACCTTCGAACACAGCACAAATCTCATCTTGTCACCTTCAATTTAGTGAAGACGATATATCAGGCATTCGCTGCGGAGCTTCGTGGGCATCACATCCCTAAATGCGTTGCCTCTCGAACGCATGGATGCGTCGGAGTTATAGGGGACTGGGACATGTGTGTGTGTGTGTGTGCGTGGGGTGTATATATGTTGAGATTTAAATGGTGCTTCGCTGATCTTGTGACATTTTTTGTCGCCCAGTGGTCCAGGGATTTTGCACTCATGGCTGGAACGGCAGGGGGCTCCTGCCTTGAATACTTCCTGGATTTAGTACGTACGTTGTCATGGGGCACTTCAAGCCCTTGGATTGAAAACGCAAGCCTGACGGCATAGGTACATGGAGTACATGGATCAGGTTTTGGTGTACGCCGCATAAGCCATGGAGTCGTCATGGCTGGAGACGGTTTGCTACATGTCACCTCCCTACCCCGTCAGATTCACCCGTCACAACAAAGCCCCCAAATCTTGATCGTGAACATGCTCGTCGGACCAGCGTCTGGCTTCTGAAATCTTTAGACAGGTGCAAATAATTCCCGTTGATTGATTCCGTGTTTTTGTGTACGCCGAGACCGCTTCTTAGTCATTGCTCTGCATCGAGTCGAAGTCGAACAAGGATCAGTGTCCAACTGCATGGGGACATGGACACTTCTCTTCTAGGGTGCCTAGATCTTACGATATGTTCCTGCGGCGCCAGTCTCGGACTCCGTGAGCCATTCGCACGTTCGCCTAAGGTTGGGACAGGGCTCCAATGCTGCCATTGCGGCCGGAGATATGGAGGGAGAGACAGAGTGAGAGTCAGAGATTGAGCGATTCTGGCGTTCTTTACTGGGGCACGGGATTTTCGTGCGCGGCTTCGGTTCCTGAAGTTGGTGGGATTGGAGTGTGAAGCAATGCATCCATTTGTCGCCACAAGCTTCGCTGCCGGATTTGCCAACAGAGAGCTAGGATCTCGAGCCACGGTGCAGAAAATGATGGCTTGACCAGCGATGCAAGGGGGTTGTGGCAACGACCCACCAACACGTGAGCTTCGGTTGAAGATTTCGCCCTTGGAGTTCGCAACGCCAGAACCCAATGGTGTGTGTACATCCCAAAACATCAACCCTTGCTCCCGTCCGCAAGAAGAAGCTCGAAACACAGCTTTGTTTGTTCGGTCTCCGTTGCCCGGTGTTGTGTGCAGACAGCCAATCTGGTGGTGGACGGCCTGCTGGCACAGAGAAGGGCCCAAGGTTTACCAGGGCTTTCTCTTCAGTGCCTTGGTGGCGACTGCTCACTTGCGGTCTGCAATGATTTATATTCTGTTTTGGAGGCTTTGCAGGGGGTGGGGTTCCGGAGTTGCAGGTTTGACCTGTCAGCCTTCTCCCAGACCTCAGGTTCTCGCGTGTTGCCGACGTGGGGTCCAACGCGAAGCAGCCCTTACGCTATGCTGCGGCCTTAGACCTCTGGAAGTTGCATGCTGCTTCGGGGCTGACTTGCACTCGCTCCACCTTCTCCACTCCAGGCCAGTGCCGTCTCTGCAATCCGCGAACTGTCGTTCCAGCACTGCCGGAAACTAAGTCAAGTGGGCGGCACATGAAGGTTCAAACACACCGCTGAATTTTTATCGTCTTTACCCCTTGCAGCAACAGCCCTGAAACCGTTTCAGTCCTGGTCCAATCGTATCAAGGTGCAGCTTTCCTTCGGGCCATGCTGATCGCGACCGGCCCACCTCGTGTCCGGTCCCCAGAATCGGGCCGAAGAAGCAAGCCGTTCTGTGGCTCTTCGGGCAGCAGTGATGGGGTTCCTGTCGGACCCTAGGCCCTTGTCATGATAGATCGTTCGTTATGTTTCTGGGGTGGATTTTTGATATCTAGCGAGCCTTAAGGTTGGTGCAGAAAAACGGGAGCCCAGGATCCTGGTGAGCGCACCAAGTTTACTGCAAGTATGCCGAACACACAATGCCGGCAGCGATCTTAAGATCATTGCAAGCACAGTCGATAGCCTTCGGCTTGAGCTCTTCGCGATCTTGCTGGTTATCAGGTTCTTCACGGTGGCAAAAGTAGGTCGGTCTCATCCTCTTTTTCGGTTTACGGGGTGCGCAAATGAACGACTGCAGAAATGCTTCAGCCGCGACTCGAACCTGGCACGAAGAGGTGCCGGTTCTGCTGGCTGATGTGGACTGGAGGGCTTTCCAGGCACAGAGCCGGCAGCGCTCATCTTTTTGTGTCAGCTGAAAGGCTCCATGAGGCCTCAGCTTCGTTTACAAGTTAAGGGCCCTCTAACAGCTGGTGTTGGATCAGATGCTGCGCTACATTCGCATCACGGATCATGTTTTCGTGGCTCCACTAGCTCCACGCCGCCTATTCCTGAATCCACTCGGAGGTTTGCAGCTTTCCTACTAGGCCCAAACCTGCGCCACCTGAGCCAGGATAGCAAAGCAGCTAGAATCTTCGTTGTGAGCTGTTGATCAACTGGAGGTACCAGGTAGCGGTTGCTAGCGTGAGGCTGACAGCCCGCTCAGAACTGCAGGTTGCTAAGGTGATCGAGGAGTGCGCTTTGGTTGAAGGATCCGACTGTCAACGGAGAAATGAAAACTGAAGCCCCTTGCTTCCAAGGGCAGCAGCAAAGATGCTAGAAGACCGGCAATCCAAGAGTTTAGTTAGGCAGCACAGCTGCAGCACAAGCGGAACGGTGAATTCCGGTTAATTTCGAAGACTCTTGTGCCATGTCTGGCCAACCGAGCGAGAGCCTCAGTCGATTGGCCAAGTCGTTCCTGGTGGCGGGTTGCTCTCAATGGCTCTGTCGCTCACATCTCGGTGCCCTTGCTCTGCATACACAGTTGTCCTGAAGAAAAGCCTGGACACCGCCAGGTTACAAACTGGTCGAGGCCTTTGCCACGAGACAGCTTGTCTTGAGTGGAAGCCTATTCAATATGAGAGACACCGCTCTCTGTTGAGTTTTTGGTGGTTTTACCTTATTGCCAGTTCGCAGGGGATGTTGCAGCCTGATGGTTACATATTTGGGAGTTGGGATTTCGAGGCTGAGGTGAGAGATTGCATGCGTAGCGACAGCACAAAACCATTAAACACCAATACAGCAAAACGAGGATCGGCTCAAGAGATGTATAATATTGTGGTAAAGGCAGTACACAACCGAAGAACAACCACACATATAACTGTCCACTATACTTGTACTACGGTTATTGTAAGCACTGTTCAAATTTTGCCCGCATCTGTTCCATGCAGTTCCAACATACTCTGGAAAATAGCATTATGTAAATTATGTTACTATACAACTTCCCTGATGAATTGCAGTCAAGTAAGCTACAGTGCAGACATCACGTTGTAGTACATCGCCTTGCTGTCGGTTTAAAGCATACGATAGTAACATAGCATAGTAACTTCCAGTACATTGTTAGATCACAGTATAGTATGTCTTCATCTCATGGTGCATTATGGTCGACTGTAGCTCACTATGCATGCCATGTGTTGATACCATACGAATAAAAAACTGAAGTCAATTACGTCACAGGATAACGCATGATATACAGACGCACCGTACGGGTTCTGTGAAGTGGTCGGGTGCTGCACGGCACACCGAGGGTTCAGGGGACGAAGGCAAAGTCGTCAGTATTTCGTGCCAAATCCCCCATGGTAAAACTTTTCCACGCGGCTTTCAAGTCGAATTAGTCTTCTCATGCACAGCCCGCCTCCCTGAGCGCACGTTTTGCTGACTAATAGCCCAGCCTGGATCACAAGCCTGGAAAATGCCGGTACTGTACCTCCAAACCTCCCTGAAGCTTGAAGCGCCAAATGCCGAATGCCCGCCTCGTGGTCGGCAGGTTCTGCCGGGCGCGAGTGCTTTGGATGAAGTTAGTAAAGTCCGACAAAGTTCGTCCTGGGAAGTTCCAGCAGTCTTGCGAACTCCTCGCTTGTAGTTTCCGGCAAAGAGGTGTCCTATCATGTGCTCAACCCCTCACCACTTTTGGGCACGAGTCACACGAGTCTTCGAAAGGTCCCCACAGCAGCCTCGAGGGTTCGGACGACGGACCTGAGCCGTGGCGACCCCAGTTCTTTTCTTCTTTGAAGTGTGCTGCATTTCGCTCCAAGGTGTTCAGTTAACTAGCAGAGCTCAGTTGGATAGCAACAAGAGCTCATCAGACAGTTTTTGCGCAGCTTAACCATAGAGAGGCGACATGCAGATGAGGCGCGTCAAGACTCAAGACTCCTCAGCCACAGCCGCTGTCATTAGCAACGGAATTCTGGACAGTATAGGGTGGCGATGCCAGGACAGTTCGTAGCGACTGCGACGACTGCGGCTCCTCTCCTCCCCGCCTGCCCGCGATGTTGTGGGGAACCAGGCTCATCGTCATCCACAAGCGGGATGCTCGGGCTTGCCTCGTCGCATGCTTGGCGTCCTTCTGCAGCCTGTCAGCGTAAGTTGTCGAGGGCTTGTTGTGTTCCTGGGCTGGCTAGCCGATAGACCGATTCCATTGACATGCAATGCACCAAAGCCTTATTCGTGCAGTCACAGCACGCTCTGCTGTAAGGCTTGTTCCTGAAGTATACGTCCAGACCCCTGTGGACTTGCAGCTGCATACCTTCCCATCGTGACTACATGCACTTCACGTCTGTTCACACCCTTTGATGGTTCCATCAGCATGCTCATGTGAGATTGAAGAAGGTTTGCAGTGACATTGAGCCTGTCTCGGTTTTGGTGTCTTGGTGTTCTTGACAGGTCTTTAACGCATTCTGGATCAGGGTTGGGGTCTGGCCCTTTTCTGCGATCCGAGGCGGTCTTTTTCTGTACCTGAGCTGCAAAAGCGGGGCAGGCCGTTGGCAGGAACTAGCTGCTAGCTTTGGGGAACACGTAAGAAACTCATCGGCACTACACCGTTTAGGTAGTCGTTATTGACAACCCGACTGCTTGATGCTGCCATCCACAAGTTGATATCTCGAGGCCAAAAGACTTGCAGGCTTGAGTGACGTTTAAAACTTCAGCAAGGGACCGAGACAAGAGCAAGACATGGAAATCCAGGGGCCCCGGCCAGCGCGACCGGGGTCAAGCAACGACCACTGCTTTTCTGTTAGAACATAGCCTTTGCTGAGGATCCTGCTTGGCGTCGTGGTCTTTGTGGGCAGGAACCTGGTGAGCCTGAGTGCACAAGGCTGGGCTGCAGCCCAACGGGCTCCTCCCTCAAGTTTGGTCAAGGGTCCATTTGTTCGCAGTATGTAGCGTGATGGAGGGATGAGTGCAGCGAAGCGCCGAATCGTCATCGAGTCTTCCTATCGCCTTTCCGAGGCAGCGTCAACGCGCAGAGAGCGCAAACAACTCCTGCTGAGTTCCCTCGCTACAACAGCTGCGGAGGCTGCGAGGCCGAAGTTGGCACTCCCTGAATCGCTGACGTGCAAGCGTGCACATGATTCTTTTTCGAGTGGTTTGCAGATATCGGCCCCTTTTCACCTTAATCTGGGCATTTGCTGCAGGAGGGCAACAAGTCGGACGACGATCTGAGACAGTCACTGGGCTTCCACTTCATTCAAACCCGACTTTGGGGCTTCACTGCACTGCCGCGTTTCAAACGCCATCCTGGTCCAGTCTAGAGGAGTTTACTATAGATATAGCGACAGTGTACGCTCGTGCACTTCGGGTAGACTGAAAACTAGCCAGATTGGTAAATTGACTGGATGACAAGCTTGGGCGTCAACAACACAGAAGTCCCCTGTCGACGCCCTTGCCCCAGCGGCAGGTGACCTCCGTATTCACACCGAAATGGAGCCTTTCGATGATGTAGGTCTGGCATGCCAAGGTGCATACATCCCTGCTACAATTTGAGCTTCGTCCTGCGCTTGGAGGGGCAAACAAAACTGGCGGTCTATGTCAATGAAACAGTATTCCACTATGCTGAATTCTGGGTCCCTCATTCAAAGATGTTCTCAAAGATGTCGTACATGCTTTCGAGTCATGCTTGTGGATTTTGGGAGGTTTCTCGGTGAATGAATCAGTGCAGCAGTTTAGTGGCTGAGAGCCTAAAGCCGATGTCGTTTCGCATCTGGGTGTACGAACTACCCTCCGGGTACTGTGGCCGGAAGCCAGCTTTCGGCGTGAAGGCTAGCAGGTCGAGTCGTCTCGAGAGCTCTCTATCGTCAGGTCCTGAGCTGGGAGCGCTACAACAAGGACCATGAGTTCAGGCCTCTGGGGAAGGATGGAAGGCCAAGGAAATAACAGCTTCCATCTGTCCTTTTGCTTGTTTGCTTGCCCACAGCCTCCGCGTTCATGTTTGCCGGCCTGTTGTGTTGTCGTCACTTGTCTGTCTGCGCAAAGTACCTGCATACTTGGCCAAGTCAGTCATACTGCATGTTCTGTTTGTGCCTGCGCATGCCTGCGCCTTCTTTCCAGTCAATGCATGGCACATGCCATGGGGCTAAGCCTACACCCCATTAATTATAAGATCATTGAAAGTACGAGCGACCATTCGTTTCAAGCGTTCACGCACGTGCGTGCGTGCGCTTTATGTAGGTATGTGGATCTGGATACCCATGTGTCTCGTTTTGCTATTGCTCACCTTGTGCTTGTTGTGATTTTCCGTGGATTTACCAGACATGACGAACTGTCGTCATCGTCACCAGCGGCACCAGCCGCACCAGCCGCACCAGCAGCACCAGCGGTGCCAGCGGCAGCACCAGCGGCATCATCACCACCACCACCACCACCAGCATCATCATCAGCATCATCAGCAGCAGCAGCCACCACCACCATCACCAGCATCATCATCAGCAGCAGCATCAGCATCTGCGCCAGCGCCAGCACCAGCATCAGCACCAGCACCAGCGCCAGCACCACCATCATCATCATCACTCTGCGAATCAGCATTAGCATCAGCATCAACATCATATGGGTGGTTGTCAAAATCATGGTCCCTTTTTGGGTCCCTATTATAATACGGCACCTATTATTTAGGGTATCCAAAAAGGGACCCAAATTTTGACAACCACACATATATCACCATCATCATCATCATCATCGTCACAATCACCATCATCACCACGATCACCATCCTCACAATCACCATCATCATTATCTTCTTCTTATTGAATGTCATCTTCATCTTCATCATCATCGCCATTGCCATCACCATCACCATCACCATCATCACCAACATCACCATCATCGTCATCTTCATCATCATCACCATCATCATGATCACAATGATCTTCACTGATGTGATCATCTCGATCTCGCCGTCGTTATCGTCAAGGCACGCAGAGCTGGCGAAGTGACAGTCGTCGTCGACGTTGTCGCTGGTGTCTTTGGTGCTGGTGGTGCTGGCCTGAGCCTGATAAATACCAAAAAAACCCGACATCCTGAGATCTGTTCGAAGCGCCAGGACCCCACGAGAGATATAGGTTCCATCCTTGAATGACAGCAGAGAATGGAGGCTGGTCTACTTTCCCTCCCGTGCCGGCCCCCGAGGCATCTTTCAGAGGGGCGCAGGCGTTCAATGGCTTAATTCATACGGTCTAGGGCATAGGGTTGGAGCAGCTTGGGTGACTTGCTACTCTGGAAATGTGCCAACTGCACTGCACAAGGCTTTCCGACACATCATCGTGTAAGATGCTGCGAGTGTGTGCGCCTCATGCCGTGAGTACCATTCGGCAAGAGCCATGCCCACAGTAAAGCGCCGTCGGTGCAAAAGTCTTGCATGGCAAAACATGCTCGGCAACCCCGCAGTTATTCGCCTCCTGCTGGCAGGAGAGGTGCCGGTGAATATCTCGGCTTGGTGGCTGCCAGCGCCGCCCCGAGGCTTACACGACACCTGCGTTGCTTCCTCTTCAACCACTAAATGCAAGTCTGTCTAATCGCAAGTCGGAGCTGTGTACGACTTGAAGCTATTTTACTACCAGCTGCGAACTGCCACTGTCGACTTGCGTACGTTAGCGTTGGCTCTCTGACTTCACGTCCGACAAGGGCAGTATGTGTGTAGTCGGGCGGCAAACATGATCATAATGCGACCCACCAAGACAGGAACGCCTTCTAAAGTGCGTTTGAGCTTGATGAAAACGGTGTGTATGGGACCTTGCAGTGGGCACAGCGGGTCTTTCTCTGAGTCCGCCCACCACGTATCGCTACAGCCTTCAGTCGCCAAATGGCGGATTGCAGTTTTGTTTTGAATGTACAGGAATAGGGAATTTCGGGAGGGCAAGCTGCAAGCTGGGCGGCGGCCCTGTTGCTAGGTGGCAAACCGGCGCCCCGCATTGTCGCCATGCACGGTGTTGGCGCCAACTGCAACCACTGCGGGGTTCAGAGCACTTGCTACTTGAGCCTTGGCATGTCAGACTAACACTCTGGCATTTCTGAAGTAAAGCCTTGTAGAGAACACAATCTCATTTATGCATGTGCACATGCATGCATGTACAGGGTGGCCGGCACGCATGTGTGTCATAAACAAACATAGGTTCATGTCAATGTAAAGAAACAGATGAGTAAATAACGGTATTTAACTAAGTAATTACATATACAAGAAGCAAAGAAGCATCACAGTCAGTGATATGTGGGTCTGTACGTGCTGATGAATATTTAGTTTAATTGCTTGTAGGATGTTGATCCGAGGCTGCGATCAATGGGTCGGCTCCTTATGCTGGTCATGTGCGTAATGCCTCGTGCCTTACAACCTTAGCCCTAAGCTCGAGTCTCGTTGGGAGGTTTTGCAGAGCGGATCCTTAAGAAGACCAGGTATGGGTCTCGTGTCTCGACTGTTCTGCAAGATGCTGCCACTCTTGGATCATATGCGGTCGAGTGCGGCGTTCCTGCTGAGTTGTGCGATGGGCAGGAGAGAGATGTTGTTTGTTTCTCAGCGTGCCCCACCCTCAAATGGCCTAGCCCAAGACTTTCGACATGTGTAGCCGTACAGAGGCATAACATCGCCGTTCTTGTCAGAAACAAGCACAGACAGCAAGTGCGTGCTTGTGTTTGAGTACGCCCGCGCGGTGGGTGTATGTGTCGGCCTGAGAGAGAGTGCGTGCACATGTGTATGTTTGCGGGTGTGGGTGGGTGTGGGTGCAACATTGCCTTCGGTGGCGCCTTGCTGGATTATATGAGCCCCAACTGACATGTAACGCACCATCCAGTGACTCCAGTGCATGTCGCACCGATTACGCAGCAGGCAGTGACGACTGCCTATGGGATGTTGTAGCGGTTCAAGCTTCCAGCGTTCTCTGGATCTGGCCGACATTGCTGGGCAACGTTACATCAGCGTGTCGATCCTCTTTTGACTGGCCGACTGAACTTGGCTGACGGCTTGCATCGGGTGATGCTTGAAGGAATTTTTATGGCAGTGTCGTTCCGCCCTTGGTTTCCTGTTACTTACATCGTTGCTTTTTCGTTTGCTGTGCAGTTCGCCGGCGTTGATGACAGGCTTGCATTGTGTCACCATTGCTTCGAGCTTCTGCTTTCGGTAGAAGTTTCGGGACGCATTGACGTGGTTTCTTCGGGGAGTTTCCTTCCTTCAGGCCCAAGTGCAGGAGGCGAGGTGCTGGCCATGCATTTATCCTGCCGACGGATCCCATAAAGCTGCAAGTGAGTCGACCCGTGCCATTGTTCCGATAGCAGAGCTCTGGAACCAGGCTTCAGCTGCCTCACCCCCAGCGCCCGGGATGCCGGGTTGTCGGGACCGTCGAGCCATCCGGAGCCTTGGAGACGACCAGAATAAGTCAATAGGCCATGGAGGTATACGTGGAGAGGCAGGGGAAGTCCCGGGTTGAAGGGTTTCAGCAGATTTCGAGAAGGGCGGAGCGAGGTCGGCTCTGGTGTGGAAATTGATTGGAGCTCTCTAGGGTTCTTCCTACAACTCTCTAGGATTCTTTCGAAACTGCTGAAACCATCCGTACTTGCGCTGGCAGAGTTTCGCACAGCTCTGGCGGCTAGATGCAGCTAGCTCTACGAAGAGAGACTCTGGCTGGTGTTTGGGCTTGACTTTCTTCCGACGGAATTCTCGCATCCAAGGACATTCTGTCCTGGGGTTACGACTATCACCTAGCGACGTGGCTGCATCGATCGGCAACCTTGTTTCAAGGTGTAGGTTGGGTTCATGCTGCAACGCTTGAGTGTTAGCCGAGGACACTCTCGGAGGCCTGCGGGCGTTGACGATCGCTTGCATAGTGCACTTGCAATCCATGCAGTGAGTCTGCGTCCGCATTGTTGC
Organism: Symbiodinium sp. clade A Y106; assembly: GCA_003297005.1. Lineage (NCBI taxonomy): Eukaryota > Dinophyceae > Suessiales > Symbiodiniaceae > Symbiodinium > Symbiodinium sp. clade A. Next base: position 174,064 of record BGNK01000493.1, on the reverse strand, counting down.
TTTATGTTTCCTTTTCCTGTTAGTTTGCGGTTGTCTGTGCCTCCACACTTCAGTGCGCCGGTTTCGTCAGAGATTTTCCGCAATGTCTAGCTTGGACTCATGGGGTTACAGCACCCTGCGGCCCCACAATGTCAAAGAATTCGGGGTTTCAATATGCAGTTGCTCCATCTCCGAAACAAGAGTCTGAACTCCCCTGCCTTCTTTGCCGTGGCACCATGTGCGCAAGCCTTCTCTTCTTTAGCTGTCATCCGAATCCACATTGATTGCCGTACGCTGCACGGCCACACAATCCATTTCCAAATTGGCTGAGCATCTAAATTCGCAGGACGCAAAGCGAAAGCACCCCAAGCTTTGTACAACGCCTCGAATAATTACTTTACGCCCATGCCCTGTATTTCAACGATGCCCCCGCCAGCCCTGAAGAGGCTGGGATTATGCGGCCAGCTTAGTGATTTCATGAGGTGTGTCAGAGGGCTTTTCGGTTTCGTTAACTAAGCGTTCGTCTCGTGCTTCGCAGCAACTACTTGTCATCTTGATGACCTCTTGTCTTCTCGATGTGCTTTGAATTCGCATGACCGCGTCCCTTGGTCGAAGCTCCTGGGTTTGTCCAGAAATCGAGAGCCCTTCCTCCCAGCTGAGGCCGTGGAGGATCCTGATGGCCTTCTAGGTGGCCCGTTGCCTGCCGACCAGGCTCCGGGCGAAGGATAAGATGACAAGAGAGGCTTATATAAGGTGGCAGGAGTTGTCGTGACTTCCTTGTTCAGTTGAATTCGGCATTGCGCTGATGCACGAGACGTCGGACCAGCGGTGCTGCACAGCCCCGAAGTTGAGAGGCCAGAGTAACTTGGTCTCGTGTCAGGCAGCGGTGTTCGTTTGAGGGTGCATCTTCCATTCGAAGCCTCGGGGGTTGCCACTCCAACTTGAGAGGTAGGCATCATGGGCTTCTCCAAGGGCGCCTATGAGACTGCAATTGCCCTCGGATCGCTCCCCAGCCGTTGCATCAAGGAAGGGGTTTGCAGCTTCGGCTCAGTGAGGCGATTGGTTCCTTCCCGACCCTTTAACCCTAACTTTTGGGAAATTCTACCACCAAACAAGGTTTTGCCAACGCAGACACGCAAGGAAGCAAACTTGCTCAATCACTCACACTTTTATACATTTTCACGGCTTCCAGCTGACGCTGCCACGCCGCCCTGGCCCGCCACCAACACAACCACCACCACAACCGCCGCCACCACCGCCGTCACCACGCACCATCAACAATGTCACCACAACCGCTGACGATGCTCTGTAGAGTCATTACGGTGATGATGTACAGCGCGTGTTGTTGTTATTGATACCATGATCCCGAGCATCATGATCTGCCAGTGCGCACATAGTGTTTCTCTCGCACACCTGCTGACAGACTCAGCTCCAGGCCTGGAACAAAGAATTCCTGGTGCTTGGCTGGACTCAGCCAGGGCCTTAGAACTCGCAAATCGGGTGGCATTTACAGGCTTTGGGCAGTCTATCGTTGTGTGGATTGTGACCCTCGCTGTCACTCTCACCCTGACCCTCACTTGAGAGTCGCAGCCCCCCTGTCTACCATTCTGTGTTGTGGCAGGGCCCCTATGCCGGGCTTTTTGGGATGATTGTGTCCACGGTCTGGGGCTCGGCTATGCTCGGCTGTTGTCCGGTCGCGATCGCCTGAGCATGGAGGCTAATACCCGCCTTCTTTTTGGCTTCGTAAGGATGCACCAAGGAGCTCTGAGCAATGTGTAGAGTTTCAGCCTAGCATGCAGCTCGGGCAAAACATCGATTTCATTCGCAATGGATGAATGCCATCAGCCTCTGCAGGTTGCTCCGTACGTTGGCAGCTTTTTTGGAGATATCCTTGCGAGAGGTGCAGCTTGGATGCATTTCGACGATATGTGGACCTTGCGGATGTCAGACGATGTCTTGTAAAGCCACGGCACATCATGCCCTGCACTCAGCTATGTTTAATGGCTCCCACACCCAGCTATGTTCAATTGCTCTCTCGTGCATTCTTTACTCAACACTGGGATAGTAGTGACATGGTATTTGGGTCCCGGTGGTTGCAGAGTTTGAGATTTCATTTCCGGCATAGGCATCATCTCCTGGCTTGATACCATCGTCAGGCCGCAAAGGACTTGAGCTCGCATGAAACCCACCCATTGATCTCGCTGTATTGGTGCTGCTTTGAGGATAGATTTGAGCTGTGTTCTCTCCGTACGCAAAGGAGCAAATTTCGAAGAATGTCCGAGTGAGCAGTCTTCAGTATCTTTAGTGAAGACAAGAAGAAGACATTAGTGAAGACGAGAAGGCGACTTTAGAGCTGGACATCTATTTTGAAGATGAGGCTCAGGGAAACTGCTTCTAGTTACTGGTTCCGGTAGTGACGGCCTTGTCCGACTGTCTGTTACTCCTTTTTGAACATTTCTTCTGTGCTGTGCCGCTGCGCCTCGAACTCAGGATGTTTTCGACCCGTTGAAGCTTCTTTCCAACTGCACTGCAGGAGAACTGCGGCTCTTGCATTCGCTTGCGGGTCTAGGTGCCTGAAATCAGGACTCCAGTTCCTCTTCAACACGAGGCTAACAGGGGCTAGATGGTTTGGGATGTTTTCGACATGTCAGTCTTGTCGGAGGAGAGAAGAAGAGGCAAGTACTAGTTGCCCACGGCACCCTGGACGACACTGCCGAAAGCTTACTACACATGCCCAAGCCGATGCGAGCTGAGCAAACCATGGACTCCGGACTTCGGTCTAGGATGCAGTTGCAGCTCAGGTCCCGACAAGGTACTCCGCGATGGCCTGCGCCTGAACAAGGTTTGAGCTCGAATGATCGGCTCCTTTTCACGAAGGCTTACGAGCTTTAGGCGTGTAGTCTTGACACGCGTGAGGCGATTGAGGTGTTGTCCGGGGAGCCACGCTGCTATGAGGCCAGCAGGGGGCCACATAGAAATCCGCCATGGGGCGATGGCTTAATTACGTCAATGCTGAGGCTTGTGCAAAGAAACACAGGGCTTTGCCTACATGCATCTTCAGAAGTCCGTTTGCCTTGGCTGCAGGTGCGCACCTATACGCCACCGGCATACTGCAATGGGGCATCCCATCATCAGGAGCCTTTCCTGGGTCGATAAGAGCAGGGCATCCACTTTCAGACATTAAAACAAGTGAAAATGCTTCGCTTTCCGACCAGCTTGCCGTGGTTACACTGTTCCACGTGCGATCCAGTGCACCCCCACACATTCCTGCAAAGGAGATGTGGGAGTTTCCGGACGACACCCGGCACAAGCTCTGCTCGTTCTGGAGCACGGGGCCAAAGCAGGTTCCAGGCTATATCGGGCTGTCCGAGCTTCGTGCTGCTCACACACGCTCGGGCTTAGGAAAAGCACGCATCGCATGCTTGCTCGACTGGGATGTCAGATGTTGCATCGATTGCATCTCTATCTGCGCCCATAGCCCTGAACGTGGCGTTAAGGCAGAACCTTTGACAGAGATCCGGCTCTGTGTGGTACGGGTCTCGGGCGGTCTTCCAGCTTCAGCTGTCCAGGTGTTTGCTACATGCTGTATTTGACAAGACAGCACAAGACAGTGCAGGGGTCGGCTAGATTGTGATGAGATTTCCTCCGGCACATTGTAAAGGGGGGCTCCGGGCTACACCTTCGTCGACCGAGGCCTTGGAAAGCTACCAAGCTTTCAAGTGTGGGAGCCCTCTGACAGGCTACCACCTGGAAGTGTCTTGGCTGCATGGTGCGGCTGGGCACAAAAGCCATCGTCGAAATGCTCTCCAAATCCTCATCAGTCTCTTGCATTTGGAGGGCTTCGGTGTTTCGAGGCTGCAGTCCTTCATCGTCCGTCCTTGCCCTTGCCCTGTCTATCCAAACATGGTGCCGCAGACCCTCAGTTGGAAACCCTCGACCCACTGCTTGCTATTGACGAGAATGGGTCGGCTACCGGGGTTTTGGAGATGCTGCTTTCCCAGAATGTACCAAGCCCAAGCTCCATGATTCTCAGCGATACAGCGTGCTCTCCTCCTTGCCCACATGCAATCCCAGGTCCGCACACTCCGTCTTTTGTGTGAGACGTAGTGACGTAGTTTCGCTGACTGGGGGGTTGTCCGATTGTTTCGATTGTTTAGAGTTTAGGGATCTTAATTCATAGATACTCCCAGGCGGTGCGGCAAATGTGTTTGGGACAGCCCCTGATGAGTCAGAATGATAATGTTTCAGACTATTCAGCCTTAGCTGTGCGTCTTACCTCTGCCTAACCTCTTGACTTGGTCGTTCAAAGGAGCAAAGGCAGCGTTGCATTTGCTGCTTTGCCGAGTCCTTGCAGGCTCGAGTAACTCCGTCTTTGCTGTGCGGGTGTCTAAACGGCTGCACAAGGCTCGTCACGCGAAACTTGCGAGCCGAAATGAACGGATCAGCTCCAACGTAATATATGGTTTCCCCTAAGTTGCAGGACTCCATTGCGCTGGCCCTCTCCTCCAACCCCTCGCTGGCATTCCCCACCCAAGACCGAGACAGGCTCGGGGACTGCTTTTGGAGCCAGGACCAGATTGGTCTGCAGCTTCCGGCACTTCGTGATTTAGGCGAGCTCCCTGAATTGTCGATGCCGAGCTTCGTTCCAGTTCAAGCTTAACCTGGTTTCGTATGGCTTTCAATATGCTTTGGGGATAATTGAAGTTCCTTGCCTGGTGCGATGCTGATGCATCCGTATTTAGACTGGGTCACAGGCCCGCTTTGCCCCTGGATCCAATAGTCTAAAATTCACAGCATCAATGGGGCCTTAAAGCTTTCTGACATGCGATTCGGCTTCCGAGAGGAGCACGGCAAGACCTTCGTCCTAGATTTAATGATGACAAATCACCTGCATCCAATCCCTGTCTGACAGGGAGTCAGCTGTTGCGGCCATGCCCCCGTTCGCGCTCTGCTCGCGAGTTTGTTTTCGACCCGCAAAGTGTCCGCTGCTACGGACAGGGCGAGACGGCGAGCGGGGCGCTGGGTTCCATCAGGATGCACACAGTTATCAGGCCGGGAATTCGGGAAGGGCCGAAATGCCTTACCCAAGCATGCTCCAACTCATCGAGATGTCTTCGGTGCGCCACTGGTGCCCGTGCCAATTTCAGACTTTAATCTCGAGGCCTTATCAACACCGCTTGGGTGGATTGCTGGCTACATGGCCATGCATCTTCCGATTCTTGTCGTTAAGGTCTACATTGACATGTAACTTGTGAGCAGGATCATGCAGCCGTCCAATCCTCATGTGATTGCCTTGGGCAGACTTTGCGTGGGTTGTCGGCAGCGTAGACACACCACGCACGCATCAGGTATTAAGAGGTTCAGGGAGCAGTGGTGGTCACCACTTGGCTTTCCGTTCGAAATGGCAACCAACACACACACACACTTTTCATGGCAGGCCTGCGCTCTGACGGCCTTGAAAGATATTTGTGATAGACCGGTGCCGAGAACAGATACTGCATCGGTTTCAGCAGCCCTGAGCCAGTTTGCACCCTCGGCATTGCAATGACCATGTCGAGTTTCAAGAAGATCTCTAGCCTCCAGCATGAGCAGACAGAAACCATGACTCCAACAGCACGAACGAATTGCTAACTGCATGTAGGTTTCGCCAGCGCATGCATTGCGAGAAGGAAAGGGAAACCGCAGTCGCAACCAACTTGAGACACAGCATCTTCGTCCCTGCAGTCTCTGGCGGCCCCCGTGGCCGTGGTTGGTGCCGGTTTTGGCGGCCTCTCCGCGGCGCGGGGAGAAGGGGAGCTGTGGGGCTCATGGACAAGGGCTTGAGGATTCGGCTAAAGGCTTTGGTTGGTTCGGATCAGGGCTTAACGAGCTTTTACCAGTGTCCGAAGTTCCTGTGGCACAGTGTATCTCAGTGTCAGTACTGCTGGCTGGCGATGTCTTCGGCGTGTTAATCGGGGTTGCTTCACATGACATGAACTGGAAGGCCCGTGAGCTGCAGCGACGAGGAATCGATTTCCGCATCTTCGAGCAGTGCTGGGCTCAAGCTATCAGAGCTTGGACAGAAGAACCTGTTCAGTCCCCACTTTTTGCAGGATGTCGAGGGCATCTTCCACACTCGCGACATCAATGGCATGAACTAGATCGTAGGGTATCATCATAGCTGACCCTGCCCCGGCGTGTGCGGAGAGTGTGTTAAGTGAGAGGTGTTGTCATTGTCCTTCAAGATGCCCCGCAGTGTCAGAGATGAGAAAACGAGTTATGGTGGAGCAGCATGCAACCCAAAGCGGATCCGGCGCACCGTATCTATTGGACGTCAGCATGGTGATGTGCATCCTCATTCAAGGTAGACAAAACATCCGACACACTCCCATAGATTTAATCAGTTTAATCTTGAGACAGACCTCGGCTGAGCATGTGTACACCGACGACTCCCGACCTTTTGCTTTCATGTCTGGTCCCTCCCAAGCCATCCTTTTTTGCACGCGCCGAGCCTGGATTTAAAAGGGTCGAGGCTTCTCAAGAGTAGCTAGGAACTGTGCTGCCCCCCATGAGACACCGCGAAGCTTTTTCGGCATAGTGGGGCTCAGGCAGGGAGCACTCGGTGGTTCCTGGCGTTCCATGGCGAACCGCTCGGAAGCTCAGTGGGCTGTCGCTATTGCGTGTGACTTTGTGGATTTGTAGTGATATGTGCGTCTGTGTATGTATGTTTCATTCATTCATTCCGCAGGCTTAGAGACCGTAGGTCGCGCCTAATGCAAAAATGAATTCGACTTGAAACTAGTCCTCTGGGCTTCGCAGGCCCCTGCAATCCTGAACAAACCCTACCGAGCTCAAGGGTGGCCAGGGTTTTCCTGGCTGCCACGATGTGGACCCTGGTGATGGCCGCTGGCTGCACCGCAGCACGAAGTACATCGCACGCCGCTACCACAAATATAAATATGTATATATATATATTTATTTATTTATTTATATGCATGCACACACACATACACGGTGCGTGTCAGACTTAACCAAGGCATCTCCAACGAGTTGCGCCCTGAACAAGTCCAATATTTTGCACAGTTCAACAGTTCCAGAGGTACTTCCAAAGCCCAGATTGAGCGGGGCACCTACCACCTGGGCCTGGCGGACGGCGAGTGTCCAGCCGGGGACTTCAATCTTTTCTCCAGCACAGTGTCAAGCTCAAAGGCTGAGGCGCGAAGTTTAGTAGTCGAAGGCTCAGCGATCTTTGCACCAACTTGCACCATACGCTACTGAACAGGCCAGGCCTCAGCAAACTCCAGCGGACAGGCACCACCATGGAGCAGATGCTACCCTGTCTTCCCTTGGTGCGGGCCAGGATTCCTTGCCGCAAACTCGTGCGTGCATGGCCATCGCGCTGTATCACGCCGAAGGAAAGACCTTGATGTTAGGAGCTTCAACAGCATGGCGAACGATCGTGATAGCAAAACATGTTGATGTCAGAGTGTCAGAAATTCAGGAAACCGATACCAAAAGACTGGGACAAACCACCTTTAAGCTCCAAGTCCACGACCTTACACGCTGAGGCCAAGCTGCCAAACTATACCCCGAGAGATGCCATGCTGGATCATGCTCAGGCTGAGTGGGGCACGACATGACCGTCAAAAAGCATTAACTGTCACTAGATTCGGTTGCGCTCGCGACCGCGACAAGGGAGCTTCAACTCATGGTATGCTTGCCTGGTCAGCCAGTCCCACGATGACAGCACACTGCAACTGACAAGCTCGTTTTCTACCAGCAGCCTTTCGTTGTAGTGCCAGGAGTTCGCGTCGCATTACCGGATCCTTGACCATTGCCGTGCTTCGGCCGCAGCTGGCAGCACGGGAGAGTGTCCCGAAGCCGTGTTCTGTCACTGCCACTTAAGTTAGTTCTTATTTAAGGTCGTCGTGTTCGATGTATGAAATATGAAGAGCATTGCAGCATGCTTTGCTTGCTTGCTTGCTTGCGCTTTGGCTCTCTTGCTCGCTCGCCCACTCTCTCTCTCTCTCTATCTCTCTCTTGCACTCACTCTATCACTCCCTCACTCACTCACTCATGCACTCTCTCACAGACAGAGTGATGAGCAAACTGACACTACACCACAGCGTCTGCTGGCAGCCATCTCGCCTTTGAGTAAAGCTTTACTCGGAGCGCACCGCGTGCAGACACCTGCACACTTCTGTCGCCGGCAACTTCCTGACACGCACATAAATCCATGCTTCGCACCGTTACCTGGTGCATGCGCCTGAGCGGCTTTGCGAAAAACTCCCTATGAGCCTCTTGTTCTTTGCTGCATCCATCCATCCGCATTTCGCAACTGTGCAGATTCCCGATTGAAAAAATCTGAGCCAGCTTATCATACGATCTGAAGGCAGAGGCTTGGCTCAGGCGGGTCGTCAATCGGCACTGTGACGGATAGTTTCTTAAACAATACTTTCTGGATCTGGCACCCATGATCAGAAGCGAGGTTTGCGTGCTGAAGTGGTTCAAGTTGACATGGAGGCCGGAGCATATTGCTTGAACTGGAGCTGTTGTGGCTAGCTACACTGAGCGAGGTCGATTGCCATTTCTGCTACGGCCCCGTGATGCCCCGTGTGCTACTCCTCGCCTCAGCAGCTAAGCGACCTCTGAAGAACGATTGCAGGCCCCCGGCAGCTACAACGTGCGGTGGCAGTCTCCGGATGGACTCCGGCATCAAGAAGGCCGCAGCAAGAACTCCACTGCTACATGTCAGTTGCACATACAGCTTCGAAGCAAGATGCTACGAACATGTTCAAAACGAAGAATTGCACTAGCTGAGAACGAAGACATCAGCAAGCACATTATGTCCGGCCAGGCCCGTTTGCGGCAGACACTCGGCAAGCAAGAGAAGCTGTGGCTGCAGATCCAGACTGTAGAGCAACCAAATGCTTGAGGTCCTCGCAGAATTCTCGCTGCCTCGCATCTGTCCCGTCGTCCGTCGTCCGTGACCTGACTCTGACAGGTCATGGTCTATCCGGGCTTCTTGCCGAAGCCGCGAGACGAGCCCCTTCCCGAGGCCTCATCGCCAGCGCCACCGCTGCTCCCAGCACTTTTCCGATCGGCAGCGAAGCCTCACATCACCCATACGCCCGAAATCCAACGGACACTGAATAGACAGACCGAGAAAGACTGTCTACAGAAAACGCACTGGCTTCAATAAACAACGCAAGCCCGAACCGACCATGTAAAGACCCAGCGAATACGCTAGGACGGGGTCGCTGACGGGGATCTTCACAAAGATCCAACGGATCATTGTCATTGGTTCAACAGACATTCGACGGATTCATTCATGGCTATGCAGGAGTAGGATGGGTTCACTAGGAGCACTCGAGATCAAGTTGCTATTGGGAAACCAACGCGCCCGCCAACTGCATAATCAACTGCATTTTCACTCCAGAAACATCTGGCGGGAATCTAGCGAGCCACCCGACGGAGCTACCACATGTTTCAGCACTCCGTAATCTTTAAAGGAAATTTCGACTATTAGGCTCTGACACCTTGTGGTCTTATCGGGCTTATCGTGACCAAATGGTGTGCAGTTATGTTCAGGTACAGTCTTTGCCTTCCTGTCTCCTTCTATTCTCAACGAACAGTTCAGCAACCTGATTACAGTCGGGGAGTGGCATCAACCAGCCAAATCTTCAAGAACAGGACGAAGGGCACTTCAAGCAACAGCAATGTAGCATCGCTGAGGCTGGGGTGCGAAGTCCGCAGGAGAAACGAACCGATCAACGCCGTAGATATGCGAAATTCACAAGGCCAGGTTGGGAAAGCTCGCATCTGCATTGACCCTTGCTGTGTCAGGAAGGGCGCTTCCAGGGCCGCATTGCTTTGGGTGTGGCCGACGACCTGTTGGACTGGGGAGACTGGAGGCTGGAAGTCCGAGAGCTAAGGTTGAAGGTGTTAGGTGTGGGGGTGGTGGACGGCAGCTTTCAGCCTTCAGAATGGCAGTCCCATGCCCACGGCGTGAAAGCTTCACACGCCTGAAAAGGTTTGTTGAAAATCGCCCAACCCATGAAGAACGTTTATTTTTTTTTTGAACCCAGTCTCAGCAGCCACGAGTCGTTTATTTAGGATAGTCGTACTTGCAGGAACAGTGACTGCTGCAGGGCTCTGCCAAAGTCAGAGTGCAGCCAGTAATTTGAACAGACACTCGGGGAAGGTGAAACCATAGGTCGTCATACCCCCCTTTTAGTCGTAGTGGTAGCAGCAGCAGCAGCAGCAGTAGCAGTAGCAGTAGCAGCCGCAGTCGCAGTCGCAGTAGTAGTAGTAGTAGTCGTGGCAGTGGTATAAGTGGGGATAGGGGTAGTGGTCGATTAACCTAAAACTCAGGATGAGGTGAAGGCTCAAACCTGCCGGGGGTACGGGTAGGGCTAGTAGCGGCAGTCGTAGTACTAGTCAGTAGTAGTAGGAGCAGCAGCAGTAGTAGTGATAGTAGTGTAGCAGCAGTAGTAGTAGTAGTAGCAGTAGCAGCAGCAGTAGCACTAGCACTAGCACTAGCAGTAGCAGTAGCACTAGCGCTAGCGCTATAGCGCTAGCGCTAGCGCTAGCACTAGCACTAGCACTAGCACTAGCAGTAGCAGTAGGAGTAGTAGTAGTAGTAGTAGTCGTCGTAGTACTAGTAGTGGTCGTGGTGGCGGTGGTAGTAGTAGCGCTGGTGGGCAGTGGTGGTAGTAGTAGTAGTCGTAGTAGTAGGAGTAGGAGTAGTAGTAGTAGTCGTAGTCGTAGTCGTATTGGAGGGAGTAGCACCAGCAGTAGTACTTAACCATTACTGGTAGTACTAGTAGTACTAGTACCAAGGCCTAGGCGTAGTCGTGGTAGACTTTGGCTGGCAGTGTAGATATTGCAAACTGGTCATACGATTGCATGGGGCTGACAATTCCTGGCATGGCTTGGCTAAGGTGTGTCGGAGTTTCGCTCAAGAAACAAGTCGTCGTGGTCATAGACGTCGTAATGCTCGGGCTTGGATTGGCATTAGATTTTTCTTCACTTGCACTCTGAGGGTTCATGGTCAAGACGAGCAATTGTTTCGCAGGCATGTGCTCATCCTCGGGCACGGCGCCTTCGCCGTGGAGAGCACCCGAACCGCTGCGGAGGCGGCACCCTAGACTGCACGGCATGACTTTTTAATGTAATCCCCGAAAGCCCGGACCTGCAACCTGCCTCAAGACTGAACTGATCAAGCGAATCAGGACCTTGGCCCACGGATCCAAAGGATAAATGCACGGCACGACACTCCAGTGATGTCTTTCTAGTCTTGCTGCAACGTTTGCTGTGATTTCGTCTTGTCGGGTTAGCAGGATTGCCAGGCCTGGCAGGACAAAGTTTCAGGCCTTCTTGTTCCGCCTCACTTTCGACAGACGAGACGGTTCGTCATCAGCTCGATGGCATGTGCTTTGAACCCTGTCAGCTTTGCATGCTTGTTAACTTCTGCAGTCTCGACATCATAGCTTTGACGCAGGCAGGAGCAGCTTCCGTGACCATGTTGTGCCGGAGGCCGTGCTCCGAGTATGGACTTGCCCACTCACGGAGTCCACATGTTCTGACGGAATCCGGAAACTGGACTCCGTCACGTCAGTCAGTCTTTCTGCTACCCGGACGTCCAGACCCAAATCCACACAGGATCGCTTGATCATTCGAGCCCTTCTTGAGTGTAGGCAAACGCATGTCCATCGGATGGATGCCTTGGAGGCAAACAGACTGTTGACTTGCTTCAGAACTTCTGACAGAACCTCAACCTTGCCATACACGGCAAGGTGGCAAAGCTTCTTCTTTTGCTGCTGCTTTTGCTACTGCTGCTACAGCTATGCTGCTGCTACTACTGCTACTGCCACTACGGCCACGACGACTACAACAACTACTACTACTGCTGCTGCTGCTACTACTACTACTTACTACTACTACTACTACTACTACAGCTGCTACTAACTGCTACGACTAGTACTACTAGTACTACTACTACTACTACTACTACTACTACGACGGCGACGGCGACGGCGTCTGCGCTGCTGCTGCTGCCGCTGCTAATGCTTCTACGACTGTTACTATTTCTTTGAAGACGACATGTCATGTTGATGACGGGCACGACGACGACAACACCGACGAACTACTGCGACTAGTTTTACGACTGCCACGACGTCGACAACGCCGGCGGCTGCTTCTGAAAGCACTACCATGACTTAGAACGACCGCAACCATGGCTCCTGCCTTTGATCGTCTGATGAAGGGGATGTGGCAGATGTGGACGTGGATCCTGATGGTGATGCTGCTGATGATGATGACGATGATGATGACCATGGTGATTATGATGATGATGCTACAGTGGCAGTGAGAAGTGGTGGTGGCTGTGGCGTCGGCGACGGCGAAGGTGATGATGGTATCACCAGCGGCACCTTCACAGGGACGTCATCGTCATCGTCGTCGCAGCAGGACCCACAACGCAGCACACATCATTGTAACACCAAGGGCTTAGAGCTAAAGACACGGGTATCGCCTGCCGTTTCGTCAGCTTAGGCGGAATCTGGTCGTTCCACGTGCTCCAGCCTCGGAAAGCGCTGGGCAAGTCGCCACATGTCAAACGTCCGCTGCTTGAGGTCGAGCTTGTAGGCCTTGTAGGCTGGCGGCGGCCAAACCGGCCGGCTGCACATCCACGTCTGAACTAATGGGTTGCTATGTGGAGTGGTAGCACAGAAATGTTGATGTTTTGGGTTTTTGCACGGCGTGTGACTGTGGGCTGAAGCCGATGTTTGCACTTCGGGGCCGAACGACATCTGAGACTCTAGGCCAAAAACGGCAACCCTTTGAGTGTCCGCTGAGGTCGCTGCCTGGTTGGTGGATGGAAGCGGGCCTGGTGCCGTCGTGGTCTCGGAGTGGCGAGGTTTGTGTCTAGGTTGATCAACACAAGTATAGAGTGCCTGTGTGCGATCATTTCGCTCCAAGCCAGAATTCACCGGAATGCAGTTGTACACAGCACTCTGAGGAGCTCGGCATGGACGCGCTGCTACACATCTCGCAGCCGATGTATGAGCTCGTGGGCTTGTCTGCGCAGCGCAAGGAGGAAGCCTTGAGCAGGCCAGCTTGGGACCACTCAAGGTTTGAACCTTTCTACCAGACTTGGACACCACCCAACACCCCTCATTAGAGATGTTCTACATGTCGGGTGCAAGGAAAGCAAAACTGGCGACTCTTCCATCGCACCAGCCAGGAGTATTCTGGCTGATCCGAGAGGGAAGGTCATGTCGCCCCTCGGTGCTTGCAACTTACGGATGTAGATCCCTTTCGGTTTATTCTGTTAACTCAGATGCAGATGCTTGGCGGGGTTTATAAACGGTTGATCTGAAATGATGTCCTCAGTCAGACGCTGAAAAAGGCGGAGCAGGTTAAAGATTCTACGTGTCGGGAGCAGCACGCACTGAGGCAGTCCAACCCGGCCATCTCCGATGTCTACTTTCTGTTGCAGGCAGACACTGTAGACTTCCCAGAGCAGTGTTAGCGGGACAGCCGACCGGGAGACAAGTTGACGAGAAGATCTGCTACCAAGAAGGTTTACATAGCCGAGTTGCCATCTGGAGATTTTCCGGATCTTCCTGCCTGCAGAAAGACGCCCTTCATGAAGCAGGCTTACAAGGACTGGGTTCCTAGTTCTACAAAGCTTAGTGCGAAATCCCTCGAGCCATGGTCATGCGCTTCATCATGTCATGGCCAAGCAGCCTTTTGTACATCTCCAGTCGGGTGCAACGCGCCAGGCACTTGGAGTGTTGGAGGTCCGGGCCGCAAGGGTGAGGGAGATGTGGGTTGTTGATTGATGTTTCGGGCTGGGAGCTCCATGAGTGTGTAAGCGTGTTGAAGGTGTACTTCAGGGCATGGAGAAGCCGATTTAGGCGTCGCGACCCCGAATCGTACGCAAAAGTATGCAAGGGTAGTCCCGTGTGTATGATATTCGCGGTGACCGCTAGGCCACTCGACCGACAGTAATTCCCCCACTCGACCGGCTAAATCCCGGACAGCGCTGTCTCCGGCGAAGTGCAGAGAACTGCCGAGCATTATTCAGTGTGACAGGTGGTCGTCGGCCAACTGGCCGAGTTGCTTCCCAGAAGCGCCAGGTTGAGTATGGTGCGGACACCAAGTTCGCTCGCGCAGTCGGAAAGCTGCCCAGGTGGTAGGAGACATCTACAGTCTTGCGATGGGTCTTCTTGTGTGGCGTGAACCTCCAATGCTCTTCCGGCATCGGCAGCCTGATTTCAATACGATTGCTGCTTATGCCCACAGCTGCACTACAATACGGCCACGCAAGCTCCGCACCAAATCGTGACAAACCTGAAGGAAGAGGGCGGACGCTCTCGCACGGTGGACTGCAGCCTGGTGGTGAAATGCTTGGGCTGGGCACTCAAATTGCCTGTTTTGCTTAAGCCGGAGTATAGAGACCGCAGAAGACTGAGTTGCCTTAGATGCCGAAAATTGTTAGTTTCTTGCAGGATGCTCTGTTTTCCAGTTGTCCGGCTGTAGGCTACAGCTACAGACTACAGAGCTCGCAAACGAAAGCTACCCACCAGCTGCTGTCAGCCGCTGTAGAAGCAGTTTCATCGGCCGCCCCAACTTTATCCTACGGAGTGGTTGCAGAATTTGATTGACCTGTCCAGCGCAGTTAAAACAAGACTTGTGGGGCGGGTTCTCAGAATCGCCGTCCCGTGGTCCGAGGCTGGGATCACTCTGCGCAGGACGCCTTAAATCGGGGTCTACAGGCAGGGTTTCGGCACGATAGCAAAATCGCACGAACTTCAGGCTGCGGGATCTCCGATGGAGTCTGAAGTTTCTCTGGCTCGGGATTGCTCTGTGAAACGAAGACTCTGAACCCGATGCCCTGAAATACGTCGCAGCGAAGCCTTAGCCTGGCTGCAGGTGCAGAGCCTGCGAGGCCTTGGACTATTTAGGGAATGGCAAGAAGGGAGCCGGACTGGGCCTCAACGGGCCTGAACAGCCCAGGAGTTGCTTCAGGGAGTCATGGGGCACGTGTGTTTGCGCTGTACCATGAAGCAGCCTAAAGAACTCCGCACAATTGGGAACATGTGATATTCGGCTTGCAGCGGCGTAGCAACGAGCCAACCACTGTCCGGCTGATGGAAGCCCTTCAAACTTCAAACATGGCAGTACTTGTAATTAAGAATCATGTAGGATGCCGACAACAAAAAGGCGTGGTCTTGTCATGTCGACCTTGCATTGTGGGATACCCAGCGAAGTGCACCGCGAATTTGTAGGAAAGGACACAGCTCGGAGCGGTGACCGGCATGTGAGAACTTGCATGCTCAAATGCGCCGGAACGGGAACCAACGCAAGGTTTCTTTGTTCCGTTGCGCCGGTTGGGGTGCAGAGTGTCCGTTGGCTTACTGCTTGTTGATTTGGGTTGTTGTGTTCTGGGTCATTGTGCGGTCGTTTTGCCACACTTGTGGTTCAAGACATGCTTCGGGTCAATTTTCCACTCCGTGTGACACCGGATCCTCGAAAGAACACTGCCCGTCGTAGTAGCGACGACTGCTAACCTGAATGTCGCATGACAAAACGATGAGGATGAAATCGAGTGACAAAACAATTTAATTTTCGCCCGCGAGAGCGCGCGTGAAGCACGCCAGCTTTGTGGGCCTAATTTGGGACCCTACTTTATCGAACTACCCTGTATCTTCTACGGAAGCCTTAAGAATACCCGGATGTTTTTCGGTTTTTGAAGTTTAACAAGGAGGCCCCAAAGCGAAAGGGCATAAGGATACTATTGGGGGATCTAGTGCAAAAAGCGAGGGGTGTAAAGTTCAGGATTGTAGGTGTTGGACTCGAGCTGGCTTGGTGCTTTGGCCAACGCCTTGGAGCATGAGGTTCACTAGATGCTACTTGAAGGGTCATGGGTGGCTTGTAGTTAGGTTAGCGGCAGATCTAGGCATATGTATTCAGAGGGCAGTAAGGTTGATTGGAAGCCGGGGTGGCTTTAGGCCAAACTTCAGGGTGAAATTTCTGTGTGGCGAGTCCTCGTTTGGGACTAGCCGGGACGATTCTTGGGGAGACAGCAACATCAACATCCGAACGCTGGCTCTGACGGACCAATACATGGGAGCAATGAAATTGCAAGACTGACGACAGGTTTCTGGATCAACGGGGACCCCCGGCGCTTCGTCTTCAAGTTCGCTTCGCGAACGGACGGAGCAAGGAGCGCTTGCCATCACAGATGCTTCATCGACGGACCGGGCTGAGGCATTACGAGTTGCTATTTGAGTTTATGGGCTCAGCGTTGAGAGCTTGAGCTGTGTGTGCAGTTGTTCGTAAAACAAGATTTGCACATGCTGAATGCAGCATAAGATGAGCTCGTCACCCATCGGAAGGCAACTTCTAAACGCATTGGGCTTGCAGCTGCCTGCAAATCTTGTTTTGGGTCTCACGCAACCCTTGCCTCCAAGCTTGAGGAGTCTCGCAACTTTGTCCTTTTTCGTCCAGCTGCAGAATGCACACGATGCCTTCTTTCACTTCCTGCAGAGGCTCGGCCATGCAGAAGGCTGCCGTGGGTTTCAGGTCCCATGTGGCCTGCAGTGGGTTGCCATGTTGGACCAGTGGTAGTTGCAGGATCTAGCTGCTGACTCGCAGTGAAGGTGTGAGGCCGAGGCTTAGGAGTTCGGGCACCCGTAGCGGGCATGCTGCACCGCGCAAAACGAAACTCACTGCCTGGAAGTGGCGGTTTCAGCAATGCTGGGCTTTGGAGGCAACATGGACATAAGTGTACTTCTTCGCTCATGTCTGATAACGCGAGCGCCTGCATGCAGACACCCACACAGACAAGCAGGTCTTCTCGAAGGAGGTTGTCATAGATTGCTTGCTGCCATTGTTCTGGGGCTTTGGTCAGACTGCGTATTCTGAAATACAAACTTACGTAAGATGCAATGACTTAATACATTGTTCATTCAACACATAATAGAGGTGCCGTACAGGCATCTTATGGGTCACTACTGTTGGCTCTGCCAGACGATGCATACAGTCTACACAGAAAAGCTTCCGAATCTAAGCAGGTGCGCGGGGTTAAACAGACCCGATGCCTCGGGGCTGGCATGGACAGCCAGCCACCCTGCTTATTCTTGAAGAATTTCGATATCAACCAGTTCGAACGACGAAGCACCATGAGGCAAAAACACAAACCCATCCTTTAAAGCAGGGGTTCCCACACACCACCCACACACATATACAGAGACACAGAGGCACCCACACGAACAGGCACATGCACACGCGCACGCAGAGACACACACACACGCGCGCGCGCACGCGCGCGCACGAACACAAACACAGACACGGACAAAAGAGAGAGAGAGAGAGAGATGGACAAGGGCAAGCCTCTACCACAGCCCTGGCAGAACAAAGAGTCCTACACCCCGGAGAACAGAACAGAACAGAGAGAGATTACCCTTGCCCCTAGCAAAGCGAAGAGTTACAGACTCCGAAGCTGCTTGAAAGAGCTCTAGACTCTAGAGCATCTCTGCTACATGGTGGGAGGCCCGAGGAGCTGGAGGACGTGATTGGAGGGCTTCCGACGTCGCCGAGTCTGGCCGAGGCCCGGGAGATTGTTTGTTCAGCACGATAGAGGATCTGCTGGAGCGGTGGTTGCTGCACTGCCACATACGTCCCTGTGACGACTGGCGTCCATCATAGTTTTGAGCATAGCTTGATGCATGTGTTCATGACCTTCGAGGACCTGGGTTCGACTTTCGTTGGTCAGACGCTGCTTGCTTTGGGACGAGGCCTTGGTCGTTGATTAACTTCTGTACCTTTTCGCCTATGGCGTAGCCACATCATCAGCAACAGCAAGCAACAACGAGTGCGCTCTGAGGACGAAAATGACACCGCAACAAGAACAGCAGCAATAAACATCGCGACAACAACAGCACACGCCGACATCAAGACGATTAAGGCATGTTCGGTTTGCATGTTCTTCATGTATGTCGGGCCGTCTTGCCCGCTTTCTTCCGAAGGCTAAAACCCGAGAATCGCCCGCCCAAAGCATGTGTTGGTTTACTGGCGATGGGGAGCAGCATGAGAAAGCCACGATATTTGCGACAATTTTGTGCTTCACACATGTTATGACATTATGGGCATCAGCATCAGCATGATCGGCGACGCTACTGCTACTACGGCTGCTGCTGCTACTACTACTACTACTACCACTACTACAACGACAACTACAACTACAACTACAACTACTGCTGCTACTACTACTACTACTGCTAGGACTGCAACAACGACAACTACTACAACTACGACTAATTACAACAACTACTATTATTATCACTGCTACTACTACTACTACTACTGCTACTGCTACTGCTACTGCTACTACTACTACTACTACTTCTACTACTACTTGCTACTTGCTACTTCTACTCCTCCTACTACTACTACAATGTGCCGGGAATCTGAAACCACTAGTGTGCCAGGTCAGTAATCTCGGCAATCTTGCCCCACTTGCTGCACTCGTTTGAAGATTGCAAGATAACAGGGCAAGATTACCAAGATGTCCGGTCAGGTTGCACGCGATAGCGGTTCCAGATTGCCGGCACACTGTACTACGGCTACTACGACGACTGCTACTGCTGCTACTACTGATCCTACTGCCACTACTGCTACTACTGCCATTACTGCTACTGCTACTACTGCTACTACTGCTGCTACTGCATACTGCTACTGCTACTGCTCCTGCTGATACTGTACGACTACCACGACTTCTGGCCACCCCGGCCTCCTAGCAACTACGGGGCAGTGGCATCTTCTAGGCTCCCAGCATGACAGCGGCAGAAGTTGCTGCGGCTCATGCTGCTCCCTAACCTTGGCGGAGGAGGGTTTGCTTTTGAAGTGGTGGGTGGTGTATGTGCGCACTGGATTGTCGTTACTGTCGTTATCATCCACCCCGGCCCTACCGCCCTGCCGCCAATCCCCCACATCCCACACACCCTCCGAAATCTCAAGCTCGAGCTTGCAAAGTCGGCAACTAAGTTTTGAGGCAACAAAACGTGGCGGGAGACTAGGCAAGCACTGCTGTAAATACCGAGTAATGTGCTCCAAAAATGCAGAGGGGGGGGGTTGCTGCCGCTGCTGCTACTACTACTCCTCTAGTGCTACTGCTACTACTACCACCACTACCACTACTACTGCTGCTACTACTACTATTAATACTACTACCTCTACCACTACCACTACCACTACTACTACTACTACTACTACAACTACAACAACTACAACTACAACTACTACTACTACTAGTACTACTGCTACTGCTACTACTACTACTACTACTACCGGCTACCGGCTAGCGGCTACTGCTCCTGCTCCTGCTGCTGCTCCTGCTGCTGCTGCTGCTGCTGCTGCTACTGCTACTGCTACTGCTGCAAGCAGTAGCACTACAACGGTGAACAACCAGACAGTCTAATGTGAGCAGGCGATTAATGATTGCAGCGAGACATGTGCCTGCAGACGGAGCCGGGTTCAAGCACTTGATCTTGCGGTGTTGCCCATAGTGGACTGATGCTGCGACGTACGTGGGTGCGCACTATCAGTGCGGCCTCGTCCGATGGTCTGCATTGTGCTCGACAAGTCTTGACACCACAGGCGCGCAGACAGAGCTCCACTCATGATTCTGCCAGATCGTCCTTTGCGACGGGATCAGGGGCCGCTGTCGCAGCATTCGCCACGGCTGCCACGGCATTCAGCCTAGGTAATGCCACCGCCGTGTGCGACGACAAGAAAGGACGGAGCCGATTCACTGACAGTGTGATCGTGATCACTGGTGCGGGCGGTGATTTCGGCAGGGCTGGTGCCATGGCCTTTAAGCGCGAAGGTGCCCGGGTGGTGCTCCTGGACGCATCTGCAAAGGGGCTGCAAAAAACAGAAGAGGCGTTGCGGGCAGTGCCAGGCCCTGAATCGCTTGCGATCACATGCGACATTACCAGTGACTCTGCCGTAGAAGGTGCTGTGGCACAGGTTGAAAAAAAGTTCGGCCACATCACACACCTTTGGAACAATGCTGGTGTTCAGGGGGACGTCACACCGACTCTCGACTACAGCCTTGCAGACTTCCAGAAGGTCCAAGAGATTAACGTCGTCGGTGCCTTTCGCGTGATCCAATGCGTCGCCAGGTCTATGCGGAAGACCGGCGGTGGCACCATCGTGAACACAGCTAGTGTGGCTGCCCTGCGAGGCACGCCGGCCATGCCGGCTTATGTTGCAAGCAAGGCCGCCCTCTTGGCGCTCACCATGACCGTGGCGAAGGATTTGGCCCCCGACAATATCAGGGTCAACGCCGTTTCCCCTGCGCTCATCGGCCCTGGTTTCATGTGGGACAGGCAAAACGAGCTTCATGCTACAAGTGGCAGCCCGTACTTTGCCAAGGACCCCACGACAGTGGGAAAGAACAAGCTCGGTGGTGTCCCGATGAAGCGCCTCGGCAGTATCGACGAGGTCGTGTCTGCTGTCGCCTTCCTTCTGTCCGAGGACGGAGGTTACTGCTGTGGCACGAACATCATCATCGACGGTGGCTTGGCGATGCGTTGACGCCACACCGAAGGCGAGGGCTATAAATGTCCGCGTCGCAAGGCAAAAAAGACAGGCCGAGCCCTCGGTTCGTTGTCTCGTGCATCGGGACTTATCTCAAGGTTCGTGGACCAAAGGTGTTGTAAAGTTGTGGATGGTCGGACGGTGAAGGTGTTCACATCCCACCCATACCACGACGATCGCCCGAATTATCCCTAGTTAGAAGATCAACCGCAAAGTGTGGCTGGGCTAGGCTTAGGGTGCCTTCGCTGCAGGTGTCCCAGGATTGGCCGTATCTCAGCGGAACGTCGCTGGAATGCGCCTGAGACGCGATAGTCCAGAGTTGTGCACTTGGGGCTCTAGACTGAGGTTCTATGGAGTGCAGGGACGGGACTTGCCTTGTGCAACTTGCACGTCCCCCCCCATACAGAATACACTCTAATCAATGCTATGCCGCTACGCATCGCAGCATCCTGCAGCCCTGCAGCTCCAGTGTCCAGGAAGGCCTGGCGCATGCAACGGGTGCATCCGGCAGATCGGTTTCTCGAGGCCGCCAGGGCCTCCAGGGGGAGTCTTTGCTTGAACCGAAGCTTTCAGGAGTGGACTCCAGGAGGCCTTGAGTCTTGAGTGCAAGCCTGCAAGCTTCGGGAGCTAAGCTGGAAAGGAACTCGTGAAGCCCAAATTCAGGAGCTCCAGGAGGAGTGGAAGCAGTACCAGCAACGGCTGCGGCCTGGATTGCCGGCTCTCCAGTATCCGCAGCACAGATGCATTTTGATCGAGAGCGGCCACAAGCTAGTTTTCTGTAGGTTCACACAGTCACGACCACAATGGTAGCTCCCCACATCCAACTTCGAGCTGGCGCGAGAACAGGGTGCCAGTAATGCGACAAGTCGAAAGCCCGATGTGGCTCGGGCATTCATGTTCAGCTTCGCACCGCTTGCCGGCTTCTTGCCAAGCGTAAGTTTTCAAGCTCTATTGAAAATGCCCCCTGAATGTACAGGCGTTTGTTTGTCGCTTGCTGAGGTACTCGCTCCAGGAAGTCGAACATATGCATCCGAGCCGCACGGTGTCCTCACCGCTGGGTTGTCAAGCCTGCTTAAAACCGTGCACATGGCCACTCGTATTGTCGTCGCTGAGGAGCAGGTGTCGGTTTCAGGCTTGCGAGTCTGATGTTTTGAGTATCCTCAAACTCTTCGTCCAGCAGTGA
Source organism: Symbiodinium sp. clade A Y106 (assembly GCA_003297005.1). Taxonomy (NCBI): domain Eukaryota; class Dinophyceae; order Suessiales; family Symbiodiniaceae; genus Symbiodinium; species Symbiodinium sp. clade A. Next base: position 152,310 of record BGNK01000493.1, on the reverse strand, counting down.
CATTCAAAGGTACACCCAAACAGTGCAGCCGCACATCTTGCATTGGATTATATCAACCCTCCCCGCCCCCGACCGCCCGGTCGTGATGAGCGACACAGACTTCAGCCCCTATAAAGAGGATTCCAATTGATTTCCCCATGTATGATCTTGTCGGGGTTGAGGGCTGGCCATAGAAGCCAAGCAGTGTGCTGCGTGAGATCTCTTGAGTATGCTAAACGACGACGTCATGCGGTGGTATGACATCCTGCTTAGTGGCTTCGTCAAGTAATTGGAGGGCACAAGGGCAGGGCTCTGAAGAATTCAGCGATGTGGTGATGTGGTCCAGGGCATTGCATTCCTTTCCAACCACATGCCGTGCAAACCGAGGCTTGCGGAAAGACAGCAGAGATCAGCTGCTTACGAGGCACAGCTGGTGCAGCCACGGATCCCGTTGCTGGGTCCCATGTTGTTGATAGCAAACTACATGAGACCATGAGGCAGCTCGGCCTGCAGATCGGCCCCTTGCGAAGGCCCTGGGCATGTGGTCTCCCATGCTGCACCAGTTTGGGAGGGACTTGGGACGCGGTGCTGGGCGGTAACCAGAAATCCTTTGAACGTGCAGCCCTCCAATGCTTCGGAGGCAGCTGCAACACTGGCTGAATCTTTGACTGCACACGCTCTGCTTCCGGGTCATGCTTACATGCTGAAAATGCCATCGCCTGCAAGCCACCACGAGAGACGATCCGTGTAATCCAAGCTTTCATGGCGGATCCTGGTGCGTCAAGCCTCTGCGCTTTCAATCGCCAGCAAATGAGCAGTGATATTGTGGCAGCAGAACGACCCGTACAGAGCTTTCTGTGTCTCAAAGTGCCGCGAGGCACGCGACCGACAAACACCAGTGGAGATCTCGCAGCAGGCCAGGGCCTGCTCAAAACATTACTCTAGACCCCAACACAGTCGCGAAGTTCTTCGGATCAAGACTTTGCCTGCGTGATGCATCGCTCCGGACTTCGGGTTTGGTGCTGCGACTTTGGAACAAATTTGGTGCTCAGTCCCTCCTTCACGTTGGCTTGGGTCTGTGCATGCCTGTGTGCTTGTCTGCATCGGTCAGCGCATCTGCCCATCTGTTTGTGTGGGTCTGTATGTACGCGCGCATGTATCTATGTACGAGCATACCTGTGTGTGTAGTAGCTATATTTTTGCATTGCATCGGACCATAGAGTCTACAGACGCGTCCCAAAAATCATGCAAAGAATTCGGAAACAGGACGCAGACAGCTCCGCACGTATTGTGCCGCTGTCGTGGCGTCCGAGGCAAAATGCCTCCGACAGCCTATCCGATACGACGATGCCAGAAGCAAGTGGCAGCAGCACGCGGCGGCTCGCGCGTGCGGTAACTTGCTTCTTCCAAGGCCCAGCAAAGCAAGGCCGTATTGGCGGGGGGATCAGCCAGTAAAGAAAGGGGGGCATCGTCGTCTAATAGCTGTCGCAATTCGTCCCTTGTGGGCTGTGCCGGCCCGGCCGAGGGCAGCACCGGCGGCGCCGCAAAATACTCTTGCCAGTGCCCGGCACGCAAATTTTTAGCCCTCTTAGCTTCGGCCGCCTCAGCTTCAGCGATGGCGCGCCCATCCAAGTAGATATATATTATATATACATATACACACACATGCATGCATGCATGTATATGAATGAATGACTGACTGAATGAATGAATGCCTGCACGCGTGAGTGCGTGCGTGCGTGCGTGAGTGAGTGAGTGAGTGAGTGAGTGAGTGAGTGCGTGGGTGAGTGAGTGAGTGTGTGAGTGAGTGTGTGAGTGTGTGTGAGTGTGTGTGAGTGTGTGTGTTTGTGTGTTTGCATGTATGTATGTATGATGTATGTATACATGTATGTATTAATGTAATGTAATGTAGTAAGGCATGTAGTTTTGTATGTAATGTAATGTGATGTAATGGAATGGAATGGAATGTATTGTAATGTTATGTATTGTATGTATGCATGTATGTTTGGTTGTATGTATGTATGCATGTATGTAAGAGAAACCTTTACGTATAAGTTGTTGTGCTGGGTCTGCTGGGGGAGGGTTTAGATAGTTTGGGGGCTTGGTTTAGATATAGTCTCAAGCGGACGTGCTGTGCGAGGCAGTGCAATGAGTGTCGAAGGCAAGTGTTGCCTTACGGCTCGCTCTCTGCAGTATGCTCCATGCGACGGCTCGGACATAGTGAGTGACAGGTCAATCATTGACAAACACTCAAAGCGTGGTATTTGCATTCTCTTCTGCGAGTCCTTCTCAGCAGAACTATCGTTCTCTGCTCGCATTACAGTGCGTCGACTGTACTTGCACACGGGATCACTTCTACAGTGGCGTATGTATGCGTATATCAGCGTCTGCCTGCCTGCCTGGCGGATTGTTCGTCTGTAGGTATGTATGTAGGTATGGATTCGTGCATGGATGCATGGATGGATGGATGGATGGAATGATACGTATGCCTACCACTGTGCAAGTGCATCCTCCCGCCAAGGTCTACAACCCCCCTCTACCCCTGTAATTAGGTGGGTTTGGGCTGGTTTGGGGAATTCCGTTCCCCCATGTGGGAATAGTTGGTTTTGTCTTCAATTCCCTCTCCCCCTTTTGTGTGTGTGTGCGCGCGGGTGTGTGGGTGTGGGTGTGTGTGTGTGCGCGTATGTGTCTGTCTGTCTGTGTCAACCTCCCTGTCGCAAGGGCAACCTCATGAAATGGTTTGGTATTCTGCGGGGGGCAAAGCAGACTTACAGAGCTCCGCCACGCGAAGCTCTCTGTGAGATCTCAATCCAACATGACCAGCCCCAAAGTTGAGACATACTTGTTAAGGTCGGCTGACCTCTTCGTAAGTTTGAACCTGAAACCCCATGACCCAGGAGCCTTTAAAACCCTTGGTAAAAAGTTTGACAAACTCCAGACCGTTGCTGAGTAGCACATGACAGAAGTAGTCAGAGGGAGGATTCCACAAGTGTGTTCCAAGTGATCTTCGTTTCTTGCATCACTTGCAGTAGGTTTGCCTACCATGTCTCGTCCCTGAATACCGATGCCTGTCCTACGGTCCTACAAGTAATTGGATCTCTGCTGCCAGTCTTGGTCACTTCATGTGATGTCTTCTGATTGATTTGGCTTTGCCGTTAGTTGTCGTGCTCTTCAACGCTATCTGACGTTGTCTGCTGGTCTTGGCTTGATCAAGCCTTGTGTGTTTTTGACGTCGGGGCCCGAATCAACCCGATTCCGCCCTCTCTGCAGTAGATTTGAACGTCCAACGAAGGGGCTCATTCTTTGTGCTGACATGGAATCCCAACGCGGTTTTCCAGTTTTCTGCATTTCATGGTTGGCTCCCTCACGACACCATGGCCGGGAAGAACCTGGCATGGAACAGAAGACAACGGAAACCATTTTTAAGCGTCAGCCAACGTCAGAGACGTTTGAAGGCGCTGGAGACTGCCATATTGAGTGCCACGGAAGCCGCCTTGGGCACGGCCACGGAGCTTTCTGCTGAGCCTTGGCGGAAAGCGTGCTTTAAAGGCGGAGGCCAAGGATGGCTTCGAAGGAAGAGTATAGTAAGTTTGATACCAAGATTTGGCAGGGGTGTGTGTTTGGAATCGATGCTCCTGAAATGTGTTTTGTTTGTCTCAGGACACGCCGCTGCTGGATGTGGGCTTGGAGCTTGGGCTGCAACTGGAAGTAGTTCTGACGGTAATGACCCTGCCTAGCATCTTGGCAGGAAAGTTTGTAGCTCTGCAACAGTTGCATGTTTCTCTGCTCTCGGGTGAGGAGGATTCCTCGACTCCGCATGACTCCGCATCGTTGCAGCCAAGGATTCCCTGGCACAGATCGACTTGCGGCAGGCTTTGGCAAAAAGGCTGGGGAATCCGGCTTCGCGGCTGTTATCAGCCTCCCTGCTGTTCGAAGCTTGGCACTTGTGAGCTGCAGTTTCAATGATTGGATTTGTGACGGTTGCAACTTAAAGGTTGGGATCTGCAAGGGCACCGTGATTGCTGAAGAGGCATCCAGCATGATGGAAAGCGGCAAGTGCGATGCAGTTCACACCACCCACTGTTTGATTCATGCAGTCGGAGCGCAGGATAGGGAGCTGGTTGCTGCTGTGTCTGCGTGCCTTCGAAGGATACGTGCGTCTCTATCTTGATCTGAGGACTACCCAACTGCCCGCAGCATGGCGACCCTACTTATGGGGCAGCTTGATGAGGAGCGCGAATCGGAGGCCTGCAGCAAGTCCTGCCTCTTCCACGGCAAGCGTGAATTACACAGGATGTCAACGCGACGGCTGCAGCGGCCACGACGGTGTCGACTCAAGCGACAACCGGCGAGCCGAAATCCGAGGCTCTCTTGGACAGTGCTTGCGGGATGCAACCGCCCGAACCAACTAGAAGGGCCGTGTGCTTCTTTCCGCTTCTTGCAAGATTGCAGTAATCCGAAACTTCTGTCTCCGATTGCAGCAATAGGCTTTCAAGAAGTCTCGCGGCACTTCGGGCCATGGGGATTTGTGCGTAGCAGCCCCATAGCACATGGTAAGGTTATTGTAAGTGAGTGACGGGCTGACTGAATGAGCCCACAAACAAGCAAGCAAGTGGATCAGGGAAAGGCCAGGTCGGGTCCGGTCAGGCCTTGCCAGGCAAATCAAAGCAGACTGAAAAGAAGCGAAGCGAGTAAAGCACAGTAGAGCACTGGCATCGAGTTTTTCAGACATCCAGCAATCTCCAGCTGCCAACCACGCTACAGCGCGGTCTGCTGCAAGGAGAGTCCTGCAGACAGCAGCGTGCGGTACCAGCTAAAGCAGAGGGCACTTCCTGAGGCCATGCCGCGAGGGCTTGTGATTGGAGCTGGTTATCATGGGATCAATCTTTGGCTGGCCATCCAGGCTAGCGGCTGGCGATTTGTCCAAGTCAGATGTTTCACATTACGGGCTGGATGACACTATGCTCCGCAGGGCCCAAAAGGCATGGAGATGACAGGCGAGTTACGGGTACCAGCATCCTAGCGACCAGCTCGCTTCGAGTTTTTTTCGATTTGTTTCGATGATACTGGCACGAGATAGACCAGGCACTCGTAGCTGTGTTTATGAACTTCGGGCTTGGACATGACACCTTGAGAGAACTTGAACAAGGCGATCGTTCCCCTCTCGGACCCCGCACGCGTGCTGGTGCCGACGAGCTGGTCGGACGGCCGCCTGGTCCTCGGCCTTGGCCGTGTGTGGCTGCGTAGATCTGGAAGACTTGGAGTGTGATACGCAAGGCTTCGGGAGGAACGGAGTGTTAAGCGTTACATGTATGGCCGGTGAAGCTTTTCGAGGCGTTCTGGGGACTATTGGAAAGTTCGCAGCTGACCTGAAGCTTTGGGCCCCGAACGGAGTGAGGTCCGTGCCGCCTCCTCTTCCTGCACGGCGCACGCTGCGATGCGGCGACGACGCGAAGCTTTCTGGAGGCCCCAGGGTTGGCAGAGGAATGTGGTTTTCAGGCTTGAGGCCCCCATGACCTCCATTGTAGGTTGTTTCGACGTGATTTGGGGATCTAGGGACCATGTCAGAGGGTAAGTGCGGTAGATCGAAGAGCACCCTAGCAGCTTAAGTATACATCAAATCAATGGTAGACGCCTATCAACGTTACGCACGAAGCATGAGACGCCTCCACACCAGAGACACTAATGCAGCAGAATGCAGTTGCTTTTTGTGCTTTTGGACGTCATCGGCAGAACAGCTCGAAAGCCTTGTGTCGACTTGTGCGGCAACCTTCGCCAGGCGACTGCCTGGTCTACCCTGAAGCGCCGCGAGGGCGCCAAGTCAGGCACTCGGCACATGATCTTGACTTGTATGTGTTCTCCCGCATTGTTTGCGTGCTCTCCCTCCCCCCTCTCAACGTTTCATTGCACCGAGGGTGCCCCTGTTTGAGATCGGCCTGGTCGATGCACCGCATGCGGACGTGGCAGACCCCAATCTCTTTGAGAGTGCCGTTCGCGCAGGCTTGGCTGGGCACATTCTGCGGAGAGGCTGTAATACACGGCATCCTCAGCTTCGCAGGCTGGTATGACCCCGAGGGCGTCTACAGGCAGTGGCGCCTGCCCAACGAAGCAGGCGATACCGGGCAATGGGCGGAGAGCCTGTCCGGGCCTCACAGTGTTACTCAGGCCACATGACGATGAGTCGACAGAGTGGCCTGCTGCAGCAAGTGCAATCTGTAAATTGAATGCGCGAGGCTTGTCGAATCGGAGGCTTCCATGTCTTGGGCTTGCCAGCATGTGATGCCAAACACAACACGTGTCACAGATGAATCAGACCAGGTCTCTGATTTCGCATGTGTGGCGCCAGTCGGGGCCTTTCGATGGAGTCGCCGGGCTGTGCGAGGCGGGATGATGGGCAACCAGGGCATAGCGGCGCAATTTCCAGTTTGGGGCTCCAGCAGACTGGTTTGTCTCTCAGAGGTGAAGAGCAACCCTCCTCGAAGCAAAGTTCACAGCAGGGCGCCTCTGCAGCTGCCCTGGCACTGCTCTCTGGTGCTATGCAACCGCCTCCACGGCTCCTGATTTCCATAGGCTGGGACCCCATCGTTCGTCTTCAGATTTATCGACGGTGGAGAGAAGGGTCCTGCAGTTCACCAAAGCGAATCCATAGTGCGGCAAAGTACCTCGCCAAGGGTGCTACTCGGACACTTGCCATGAGTCTTGTGACCCAAGACTACAGAAACATGTCTGGTTTGCACACACAGTCGGCGAGTCCGGTACCTTTCAATCAAGCGTCAAACCTGACAAAACCAAGGCTCGACCAGACCCTCCAACACTGCCCCAACACGAAGCCATTCCGAAGACCCCAACTGACCTGTTACTGTTTTCGTTGTTACATCTCGCTTCAACAGGCGGCTATGCCGCCCCTGCTCAGCTTTGCAGCGACCTGTATCGGCAAACTGCAGGCACGATGCCTTTTTCAGGTCGTGACTCTTGAGCGCTCCTGGCCACAGTGGCCCTCTTGGGTGTCTTTGTCAACTTCTTACTCGATGCTCGAACAGACCTAGACCTGTGTTTCCCATCTCGTGTGATGCTGAGCGGTATTTGGAGGGCCGTTCACTATTGCCTTCCAAGCGGGATCCCGAGGCAGCCTTTGGCCAGGCAGCCAAAGCTACCGTCCAAGCATGTCCAACCAAGCCCAACTAAATTATGGAAAACTGCACCAAAGAGAACCGACGCAAGGCGTTCCATCCTTTCACTTCGTTGGGATGGAGGAGGACTGGGCTTGCCCGTATTTAGTCTGAAGCACGAGGAAACGAACGCGATCAGGTGGTTAGTCAGATGCTGAATGGGCCCTGGCCGATGAAACCTTAAAAGCCAGGGTCTGTTCGAGGCGTGCCCAAAAGAACACATAAACTTGGAGCCTGCAGGAAAGTCCAGCACAGGCCTTTCCCGGCCTTCCTTGCTGGGATGGCGCTTTCAAGGAAAGGATGGATATCGATGCATGGCAGCATTCGGTTGGGGTTGCGAGTGGTCCGGGGATGTTTGGGATCCAAGGTCTCAGTCTCGGCACTGTCGGGCTCGAGGGTGACTCAGATTTCCGGAAGATCTAGGATTACTGCAGGTGTCTATTTGTCTGTCGTCTGTCTGTCTATCGAGCAGTGAACCAACGAGCCAAGCGAATCAACACTAATCGATGAATTAATGAATCAACGCGTCGATGCATCAGCCAGTCATCCAGTCAACGTGAATGGGTGAATGAATGATAAGTATAAGGTTGTAAGTTGAACACGGAAACAAGTACTACCCTGCTCCCGGCGGCTGCTGCTACTGCTGCTGTTGCTCCTGCTGCTGCTGCTGCTGCTGCTGCTCCTGCCACTGCGACTGTGACTACTACGACTTCTACGACGACCACTAATATTATTTTATTTTACTGCTACTGCCACGATGTTTACAGCGGCTGCTACGGCGAGAACCTTTCTATGTAAGTTTTATCTGCATAGATCAGTTGACGAGTTCTTTTCTACATGGCTTGGTCCCTCATGCAGCACATTGGTACGCTACTATCCCCAAAGGATGGCAGCCACCGGCTTCCTGAGCTGCATGGTCCCGCTGCAGCAGCGCTGCGCCGATTCGTGGCGCTGGCCCAGGGGGAGGTGGACTGCATCTGGCTTTGAGAGCTTTTTTTTCAGACTCTTGTTGTTGAAAGTGCGGTGCCAACCTATATAATTACAGTTACAGTTTCCATGATTAGGCATTGCGGGGCTGGGAGCTGCGCTTATGTTGTCGAGACCGAGACTCCAGTCTGATGAGACTATGATGTTGTCAATACAGTTACTTCTGAATTGTCTTCAGAAATCATCCTTCGGTTTGTCTTCCCTCCCAAAATCTGCAGCAGAATTGTCTTTTGGGTCATCCTCCATCCAAAAATCATGCTTTGGGAAGTTATCCTGCGGCCGACCCATGCTCCGAAAATCAGCCTCAGAAGCATCCTCCGAGTTATCCTCCCACGTCAGCTTCTTCCGAAACCCCTCCTGGCGGTTGACTTCCTGCCGCACCACCTCGAGACTGGCTTCCCCCCATCGGCGCCTCGCAAAAAGCCTTCTCCACAAACTCCCCCTGCGCCCAAACATTTGGGTGGCGAGCATGGCTCCTGAGCCAGCGGCAGCTGGCTGCACGAGTACACCACACGCTCCGGGCCGTGACTGCATCGGATGCCAATGCACAGAAGCTAGCTTTGGTCAAGATTTCGGGAAGACTCGAGGATGATGTTGAAGCGATGATTTGGGCGGGGGGGCTTTGGGGGGGATGATGGTTTGAGGATATCTGAGGAAGCTTTCGGAAGACTCGAGGAAGATGTCGCCGATGGAAGTTTGGGATCTTCGGAGGGATGGGATGCTTTTGGTATGTCTTTGAGGACACCTTCTGAAGCTTCCAGGAAGATGTCGCTGAGATGAGTTTGCCAAGGTTGGGGGCAGTATGATTTGAGTATACTGCACTTTGAAGACTGATTGTGGGATTGTGCTAGTTCTAGGATGATGAGACAGATGAGTTGTTGAAGAAACATGGTTGGGTGAGTTCCAGTCTGTAGCTGTTAGGCCAAGTTCAGGTGGGTCAGCACAATCTGTTCACCCGAACCCTGCCATATTCAGGCAGACCATGCAGACAGTCGGGAAGAGAGGCCACGTGTCTAAACCCAGCAAGCCATGGCTCATTGATGAGGTTTGTTTGATGCTTGCAAGAGGTTGAAGATGTTTCACATGATGCCTTCATGCGGTTCGGTTGCGGAGGGCCTATTTTTTTGCGCTTTTTTTTTTTTTTTTGGGGGGGGGGGTNGGGGGGTTGTTTTTCCTAGAAGAACGGCATGTTCCTTACATTTTGGATGGATTCCGTGCCATTTCCTCAGGTTTCCCTAAGAAAACCTTTATTCCCTTCTTTTTCTTGAAGCGAACGAAACGCAGGAAGGAAGGAAGGAAGGAAGAAAGCAAGGAAACAAGGAAGGAAGAAGGAAGGAAGGAAGCAAGGAAGCAAGGCAGCAGGAACGAAGGACGGAGGAAAGAAGGAAAGAAGGAGGGAAAGAAGGAAGGAAGGAAGGAAGGAAGAAAGCAAGGAAACAAGGAAGGAGATAGGAAGGAAGGAAGGAAGGAAGGAAAGGAAGCAAGGACGCAAGGAAGCAAGGAAGGAGGATCGAAGGAAGAAAGGGAGGCAACAACAACATGAACGCCAAGAGCAGTAGCAACACCAATAACAAATAACAGCCGAAGGCATGCAACCCCAACGACAACAACAACAACAGCAAGATCAACAACCCAAAACCACCACTATAACAACAGCAACGACAACAACGACAACAACAACAACAGCAAAAACAACGACACTACCAAAAGCAAAAACAACAAGAGCAACACCAACAGCACCATTAACAACAATAACAACAAGAACAAGGTCACCGCCACCACCACCACCACAACAACAACAACAACCACAGCCACAACAACGACAACGACAACGAAGACAACGACAGCAGCAACAGCACCATCAACAACAACAACAAAACAAGGATTACATTAGCAACAACACCAACACAACACCAACACCAGCACCAATACCAACAACAACAACACCACCAACAACAAGAACAAGAACAAGAACAACAATAGAACAACCACAACAACAACAAGAACAACAATAGCAACAACAGCAAGGATTACATTAGCAACAACAACACCAACACCAGCACCAACACCAGCGCCAACAACAACACAACAACATCAACAACAACTACTACTACTGCTACTACTACTACTACTACTACTACAACTACAACGACAACAACAACAATAATAACAACAACAACACCAGCAGCAACAACAACATCAACAACAACAACACGAAAGCCGTCCAAAATGCGAAAATGTCAGGGAAATCGGATTTTCCCGAGTAATAACCAAGGTAAAAGGTAACGTATGTTTATCTTCTGAAAACCTACTGAAATGACACGGAAGCGCAACAACAACAACAGCAACAGCACCATTAACAACAACAACAACAAGAACAAGGTCACCATCACCACCACAACAACCACCACCACAACAACAACGATTTCGACAACGACAACAACAACGACAGCAGCAATAGCACCATCAACAACAACAACACAAAAAGCAAAAACCAACGACAACAACGACAGCAGCAACAGCACCATCAACAACAACAACAAAAACAACAACAACAACAAGGATTACATTAGCAACAACGCCAACACAACACGAACACCAACACCAGCACCAGCACCAACACCAACAACAACACCAACAACAACAACACACAACACCACCACCAACAACAACAATTACAAGAACAACCACAACAACAACAACACCAGCACCAACACCAACAACAACACCAACAACAACAATAACAACAAAATCAACAACAACAACTACTACTACTACTACAACGACAACGACAACAGCAACAATAATAACAACAACAACATCAGCAGCAACAACAACATCAACAAGAACAACACGAAATGCGTCCAAAATGCGAAAATGTCAGGAAAATCGGATTTTCCCGAGTAATAACCAAGGTAACAGGTAACGTATGTTTATCTTCTGAAAACCTACTGAAATGACACGGAAGCGCAACAACAACAACAACAGCAACAGCACCATTAACAACAACAACAACAAGAACAAGGTCACCACCATTATCGCCACCACCACAACAACAACAACCATAACCACAACAACGACAACGACAACGACAACAACGACAGCAGCAACAGCACCATCAACAACAACAACAACAAAAAATACAAAAACATCAGCAACAACAACAACAACAAGGATTCCATTAGCAACAACACCAACACACACACACACACCAACACCAGCACCAAGACCAACACCAACAACAACACCAACAGCAACAGCACCAACAAAAACAAGAACAACAACAATAACAATAACAATAACAAGAACAACAACAACAAGAAGAAGAACAAGATCAACAACAACAGCAAGGATTACATTAGCAACAACAACAACAACACCAGCACCACCACCAACAACAACAACAATAACAACAACATCAATAACAACAACTACTACTACTACTACTACTACTACTAAAAGTACAACTACAACGACAACAACAATAATGATATCAACAACAACAGCAACAACAAGAACATCATCAACAACAACAACAAGAACAACACGAAATCCGTCCAAAATGCGAAAATGTCAGGAAAATCGGATTTACCAAGGTAACGTATGTTTTCCTTGTGAAAACCTAAAGAATGCGAAAATGTCAGGAAAATGGGGGTTTGCCCGAGGAATATCCATGGTAACGTATGTTGTCCTTCTGAAAACCTAAGGAAATGACACGGAAGCCGTAGGAAAATAGTGTTTTCCCTACGAAAAACCCAAAAAAAGCCTAAGGAAATGACACGGAATCCGTAGAGAAATAGTGTCTTCCCGAGGAAAAACCAAGCAAAACCTGAGGAAATGACAGAGAACCCGTAAGAAAATAGTGTTGTCAGGAAAATCGGATTTCCCGAGGAATAACCAAGGTAACGTATGTTTTCCTTCTGAAAACCTAAGGAAATAACACGGAAGCCGTAGGAAAATAGTGTTTTTCCCTACGAAAAACCAAAAAAATTAAGGAAATGACACGGAAGCCGTAGGAAAATAGTGTTTTCCCTACGAAAAACCCCAAAAAAGCCTAAGGAAATGACACGGAATCCGTAGAGAAATAGTGTCTTCCCGAGGAAAAACCAAGCAAAACCTAAGGAAATGACAGAGAACCCGTAAGAAAATACTGTTTTCCCTAGCAAAAACCAAGAAAGCGGGACAAACAAACAAAAAAAACACAAAAAAATACCCCCCAAAAAAAAGCACTCTTCGGTTGCCACGACCACAGCCAGCTTCGGAGCTTGCATTGCGGGCTGAAGGCTCTCCATCCTGAGTTGATCTTAGCCAACTAAATCCACCATCAACCAGCTGAGAGAATTTACGGATCCAGGGCTCTATAATCCGTTTAACTGCCGCTTACTACTACCTCAGCACCGCTGCTTTCAATCAGCTACTCCGTTGGTGGCCTTTGCTTTCTCGCGTGGTGCTGCAGGGCTGAGCTCGACCCTCCGGAAGCGACCTTCATGGACCGCACTGCGCCGCTTTCGGTTCAGGTTTTCAAAGGGTCAAATTTTTGTTCAGGTTGATGCCACGGATCCTGCTGAATACGGGGAGGGCTCTTGATTTTTCCGCGCCCGGCGATTGTTGATGCCAGCTGAGAGCTGCGGGTTCTTTGTCAGCCTTCGGTCTCAACACTACCGACCCATGTTTGGGTGCACGGCAGGCAACTGCTCTCGACTGAGTTTCCTGCAGGATCAGCGACGGCTGCAATCAGCAATTCTTCAGGCGATTGCCTCGTTCTTAGCCTCGACAGCAGCGGGCATGTTGCGTCAAAAACTGCAAGTCCCCAGATGAGTTGCAGGCCTTCCCAGCGCTTTCTCTCGCACTTTTCGAGGCACGGGTGCGCCCAGCTTCTCGCACCCATCTACAGGCGGCAGCGAGCCGCCTTGAATCCAGGATCGGTTTTGCAGCATTGGTTTCTGAAGGCCAAAGGTTGCGAGCTTCAGAAGACATGTGCAGACTCTCAATGAACGGTGACGGGTACCACGCACCGAAAGATTTCTGGAGAGCTTGCACGCCAAACAAGGAACGAACGTATACACAGAATCCCGCAATCCATGTGTGAGGGTGCTTTCTTGAGAGGGTTTGCCACACCCTGGCTTTTGGTGGTGTTGCTTTATCATCCCTCGATTTTAGCGATAGACTCCATCGCGCGGACAAGGCCCCTCCAAAACAAAGAGACAGTCGTTCGCTACGTGGCCACAGTCTCAGAAAATCAACACCATCCGACACACAGATCGCAAGTACTCGTCGCGTAAATATTGAATATTATTTGCCACCAAGAGATCACCCGTGAGGACGCAGACAGCTGACGATGAGGAGCACCTGGGCAGCAAGAAAGGAGCAAGTACTTCACTTGCGAAAGCGCATCCTTAGCAGGGTTGTGAACAATTCTTGACCTTTGGCCCAAAGCTTGTGCAACGAAGAATTCATCGAACGAGAGACTCGAAGACTGCCAGCAAGCCAATAAACGCCTTCTAGCTTCCAGAGGGGCGTGCAACAGCGACAGCATCGGATGGTGGCACCTGTCGGAGTAAGTAGTGGCAATTCACTGGCCGCCCAACATGACACAGAGCATTTGGCTTCCTGCTGTGCTTGGTTGGCACGTTTGGCAGACGACTCGCAGTGGTTATAGTGACGCACACTGTTGGCTTGGCGTGCCTGACGACATCAGGGATCATTGCTGCAGGTTTGGAAACCGCAGCTGCTTCACAAGCGAGTTCACTTTTGAACGCTGCTGTCAGGGGGCGCAGGCACAAGTTCAATCCAAGCCGAAGCCGACCGATGGCCCGCCATGCTTTCACGATGAATTCTCCTTCACCCGATGTTGTGCGTCTACCGGTGACTTGAAAGTGTTCCTTGGCGATGGAGGGTGCTTTGAACCGCGTGGCAAATACACCTACTTGAAGTGCTGCTTTGAGCTGCCGGACTTGGAAGAGTGGATACATGTCAACAAGGTCAAGGGCTCCCCAACCTCCGACCATTTTCAGATCTTTGGCACTTTGTACATGACCGAGCCGGTAAAGCAGCGGTTTAGACAGCGTGGCATTGCCATGCCTCCAGCTACCCTTGGTGGTGTCAGTCATGCCGATGTTCAAAGTCCCTGCTTGAAAAGCGTCTTGTACGATTCCACGAACTTCAGATACCAGCTCATACCTATGTGGAGCGGCAATGAGATCTTTCCCCCACCTCCGAAAGAAGTCACCATGCTGATAAAATTCCCCACCCGGATGAAGGAAGCTGTTGCGTGCTGGAGCGACGCACAGTGCCAGTTGTACATGGTCAAGCTTGACTGGTATTCTGTCGAACGACACTTCTTCGAGGGTGCCTACGCATCTCGTTTGGAACGAAGATGGGTGGGTTTACATTCTTTTTCAGAACAGCCTGGAAACTACAATCCAAGATGGCACAAACATAGATCTATCACAGACCTAACCCCGTGATCTAGAATCTAGACTCCTCGGATGGCTGCGCGGCTGCACCTAAGGTGCTGACACTGCCTTTTGGTTGCAACCTCGGTGAAGCGGCGGTGACGGTCATCCCAGTGCTGGCAGATTCGCGCATTTTCGGACCGGCGATACTTGCAGGCGACAGCAGGGGCAAAAGACTATAGTGGGCTCCCTCCCGTCGGGTTCTATGTCTGGCAGTCGCATTCAGAAAACGAGACCTAGAGTTTTGTGATCTGATGTTGTCGCGATGCTAATTACTAGTAAGAGCCAACGGTTGCTGGGCTTGGGCCAGGTGTCAGCTTGCAGAGGATCCGTGCGGAGGATCCATGCATCTCGCCACCTCGGACACCTGGTGTTCTAGCCGCTCGGAAGGCAATACAATACAATCTGGCATAGTGGCCATATAGTTGTTTTTGGAGCAGCTCACTTAGTTCTGGCCGTCAACTTGTTTGCTCTGGACGAGACACTTCGCAAGGCCATGTGCAGCATTGTTTGCGGCCTGTCTCTTGTCCCGTGGATGTATCTCCGCTGCCGGCGGAGAACCACATCTGCATCGGGATCCGACAAGGCGAGCGCGAGCCCGAAGGTGGCGATTGACATCCTGAGGCTGCTGGCAACATGGGTGGTGGTGGACCAGCACAGAGGACAACCCTTTCCATTCAGATGGCCCCTCTGCTACATGACCGGTGCGGATACCGAAAGGTTGCAAGACATGTTCATTGTCCTGACGGTGCGCTTGGTATCTGTTCATAGCTTGTCTGTGCAGTCGTTTTCAATGAAGGTTTTGAGGAAAGTGGCAGTCCAAGCTAGCGTGCAAATAGCGTGCACCCATGTGGCAAGCTTCTTCGTTCGTCCCGCATCACTCCTGTCCTGCGGACAGAAACATCTCTTCGATGAGCAACCACGCATTGCTTACACAGGTTGGTTGCAATGGATCTTGGCAGCTGTAACGATGCGAGACTTCGGCAACCCGGACAGTCATGGCATTGAAATGCTGTGGCCGGTGTACCCGAATGATGATTTTCCTAACCAGACGTGGCCGACTTCGACATGGTTTGTTTGCTTGGAATATTCGATCTTCTGGTTCCTCGCAGCCGTGACTGCAATCGAAACTGCAGTACCACACCTAGTTCCTGCCGGCACACTCGCCTATTTAGCGTGGATGTACATGGATCCAGACCATTTGCCACAGGTCTGTGGTCACCGCGACTATTATCGCTCGTTCTGGTACTGTCGGCTCCCTTCTGCCTTGGTAGTCCACTGTGCCTGCCGTGGCATTCGGCGGTGCTGTGGGCCTTCGGGCTCCCTCCCAGGCCTTCGCATGCCCTTCGTCATTGCTGCCATCGGATTTGCCCTAGCACTAGACACTGCCATCGAGGGCCATCCCAGCTGGAAAGATTTCGGTTTCGGAGAACATCACTGCAGGCGACACTTGCCTTACATGGTTGCAGGATTGCCTTTTCAAGTTTTTCTGCTGGTGTTTACATTCCTCGACATCAAGCTACCCAAGCCAGCAGCTGCCTGGGTTCGCTACTTGGCGAACTTGAATTTCTGCGTGATGGCCTCTCATCTCTGGGTTCTGATGTTCTTTGATAAGTATGCACCGGAATTTGTTTCTGCATGGGCACGCGTAAGAAACGATGCAGAGGGGCAACCCTTCGCGATGCACCAGCTTTTCATCGTCTTCGTTGTGGCAGCAGTGTTGCATTGGTTCGTGGCTGAACCGGTGCAGCTGCTGGTCCAACGACTGGCAAAGTATTCGTCATTAGCTCTGACACTGGCATTTGCGCATCCGCTACTTTGCCTGATGACCTGGCCGCGCAACCACAGTTACTATCCCTTGTTCGCTTATGGTGACAATCGTTCTAGTGTGGGCCCGCCCCGGCAGTAACCGTTGTCTCTGACTTTCGGTGTGATGGATGCTGCGTCCGAAAAAAATTTCGACCATATTGTTTCGATTGTCTGTGCTGAACCATAAGTGGGCATGAGCTAGCTACAGATTTAACTAGGCACCTATCCTGCTGCACTGCGCGGGCTTGAGTCACTCACAGTCGGAAGGTGATGTGCACAGTTTTTTGCCGGCTTTGTCTTGACGCCCCCAAAGGCCGAAGGCATGTGACCTCCACCCAAGAACCTCAGGATTCAAGTCCAGCACCAGCAGTCAAAGTCTCTGCTTGAGTGCTTCGCAGCTTGAGCTGGGCACCTCAAGGGCAATCCAGAAAGCATAGTTGGGACAACGGCAGTACGTGCAGCAGGGGCTCCAAACGGCACCTGCACAAGCAGGCCTACACTATGTATATCAAGCATCCGTTAACTTTAGTTCTGAGATTCTGCTCTACGATGACTCCGACGATGACCACTGTCAATCGTGCAGTAAAATGCTCTTTGATCGTCTGACCCATGTTTATATCAGAAGTACATAAATTTCGGGCTGCCTAGCACTATGGGATGATGTAGAATGATGCAGAACACGTCGGTGAAGGCCTCTGCTGGACTGACAGCATAGGTCTTTTCTCAGGTTCAAGCTCTGGAGTCGGAGTGAGTTTGCGAGCGTCATCTTAAGCTCCTAGACACCAGTTCATTCGACAGCGAACGTGTTGCATGAACATATTCCGAATGATGTGATCACCTCCATCTTCATGACAATATGAGGCTGTTGACCTCCCACCTTGCCGAATTGGGCGTTGCCTCCCTGGAGCGCATGGACAAAGTCTCGGGTTGCTCGTGGGTTTTGGACACAGGGTTTGTCGGGGCCGAGATTGTTGTAGGATGGAATGTTTGGCTTTGGCTAAGGCGTAGGAGCTGATTGTCTGAGAAGTTAAGGCTCTGCGCATAGTGAGCAGTGGTTTCCTTTCAGCCCCCTCCCCACCCCCCCGCACAGATGCCGGCCTTTACGATTCTCCGCAAGTTTGTAACATAGTGCAGTCAGACGCTTCGACCAATGAATTGTCGGAGGCGGGGGTGGCGGAATTGAACCACAGGACTTGGATTCGGGCAGTTCAACGATTCTGTCAAGTGGTCGGGATGGTATCGGAAAGGCCGAGTTTTCAAGCGTTGAGGCCCTTGGAATTGTTCTGCACTGTGGAGGAGTGGATGCTCCTGCGGCAGAGCTTGCTGCATTTGCTACCAGGCGTGCTCCTGGCTTTTGGCTTGCCGTGTCTAAGTTCTAAGTTTTCAAGGCTTCCAGTTGGCACTCCGTGGCTTGACGGCCGGCAGGCATTCCGATCCCTCCAGAGCTGCTCTTCGATGCACCGACCGTTGCAGAGCTGCCTTTGCCTCAGTGGAAACCAGCTGGCAGCTGCCGTAGTCTGCTTCACATGAGCAGCTACTTGTAGCGACATGAGAGCTCTTTTCGCGCCATGGCTCTATAGCATGAGACTAGGTACAACTGTCATGATTGGAGACCGCAGACAAGAGCCACAGTGCAGATCCCCGACTACGGAGTGTCCCCTCCTGCTTTACAGAGCAGCATCCGATCGGTGCCATGGGAAACATTTGCTACACCACCGGCACAGATGGCAAAGGCACAGCTTGCATGAAAGCTCGTGATACCAGAGTGATCGGTGTGTACCACGTACCAGGGAAGCGCTTGTTGACAGAAAGTGCTTCCTGTTACGGGATCACTCCACAACACTCTCTGATTCCAGACTCGAAGTCTCAAACGTGCGTCTCAGGCTTCGAGTTCAGCTTTGCCAACATTCGGGCCATGCGCCGCAAGCGTGAGGAAGGGATACGGAAGGGGTCAAATATGGAAGGTTTCAGACGGCCTGAAAACTGCTCTTGCAGTCCTCTAGTATACTGGTAGTTGGCTGTGTTTTCGGGGTTTCTGTTTCGCACCTTGTGAGAATTAGTTGACCTCGTGGGACCCCCGTCCGTGTCCAATTCAGAGGGCTCGTTGAACCTCGGGACCAGGAATCCAAGGCTCCCGAACATCAGGCTCTTAGGAGGGATCAGGTCAGTGGTTTTTGGTGTGGTTCCACAAAGACACCCAGACGATGCTAGTCGCTACGAATGGTCAGCATCGAAACGTGCACAGCACCATCCTCAGCCACGGCCCTTGAAGGAGAAGGCCTTGCGTAGTGCGGGTTCCGAGCTGAGCGAGCCCTACACAATCGACTGGAGCAAAGCAAGGAGACGTTAGTCGTTTGTGCGTGCTGCTCCGATTCCTGTGGGCTTTCTGCGTGCATGAACTTCAAGATACAGAGGAAGCAGAATGTAGGCCACAGGGCTGACGGCAGTCAGGGTTGCAGCGTGTTGGGCTACGGCTCTAAAGTTCAGGGCTTCAGGTCTACATGAGGGTTTGGATTTTGGGTTTGGGGGCTTACCAGATAGTGATGGTTATGGTCAAGCAGCTAGAATAAGAATAGTTGAGGAGGCCCCTCCGCCTTCCACTGTCATCGTACCATATATGCGAGAATGGGGCAATGCAGTCGTTATACGGGGCTGAAGGGTTACTTGTTCCTTCGAGCTTTGAACAAAAGGATGATTGCCATAGCTGGGCGCATCTTGGACCAATTTCGGAAGTTCATCATCTTTGGCTAGCACCTCGCTTCGCAAAAATGGCCCAATCCTAGCTGTGTGTGTGTGTGCGTGCTTTGTGTGAATAGAGAGAGAGAGAGAGCGAGGGAGGGAGGGAGAGAGAGAGAGAGAGTCGCGGAAATAATGATGCAGAGTTGTGTATATACACATACGAAGAGACTGAAAAAGACTGGGCTCTTTTTCTCTCTGTATGACAGTATAATATAGGAGTAATTCAGAACACATTAACATATATCATGCATATCAGCATCTGTTTATAGGTGCATAAAATTACGTATATCCGTATGTTCATATATGTATATATACATACAGAACCTAAAATCGGACGCAGACCCTGCCCGAGCAGCGGGGGGGGGGGGGGGNTTTTGTATGAGAACAAGAAAAGATATTTCTCCTTATTTTCATATGTATAAATACACACACAAACCTTAAAGGGGCGGCGCCCCCCCCCGAGGGGGGGGGGGGGGGGGGGGTTGCATGTTTTTGCACTGCATTCGCTGCACAGGAGCACGAACTGGCAGTTTGAGGAGGTCAAGGGCCCAGGCCCACCGGCACATACCATGCTATCAAAGCTGAGCAAAATCACGAGGCTGGGTTTTCGGTACCAGGTTGGAAGGGAAAGGGTCAGAGGGCGATCAAGTTCTCGCGTCGAAGTTCCCCTCACATCTTGCAGCCAGCACCATCTTCTCCACATCAGAATGGAAGGTTCCTTCTTCTACAAGTTCGCTCCTGTTATCGACAAGGTTCAAGGCCCTATCGAGGAAGGCCGGACGAAGCTGAGAGAAAGACCCTCAGAATTTGAGGGACTGATGCTCGGTTGCTCTTCAGGGAATGTCTGCCCTTTCCAGGTGTCCTTCTTCTGGTAACAAGCACGTAACGCTTCAATACTTCAAGTCACAGTTGCGGTAGGTGTCAAGGGCGAGCGCAACCAAGGATGTACCAGACCAACATGGTGGAGTCTCGGCAGTCTGGAGCACTCAAGTCAAGAAGCAGCGCCTGTAAGTGTTGAGCGTTGCCAGCACGACAAGCAAGCAACTGTGAACAAGCTAACTAATTACATACCGAACCGCTCCTATATCATGTTGAGCTGCTGCGGTGCGCATCGATCTGCTTCTATCATCTTCTATCTCAAACCTCCGATTCGAGCTGTCAATCCGCACTCGGTCATTTCGAGGCCTTGGGGTTGTCTTACAGAAGCCCTGCTCTACGGTGGCAGCTCCATTTTGCAGTCTTCTGGTTTCCGTAGCTGGCTTCCCCTTTCGGAGCTGGCATGCTCCTTCTGCAAGCTGCCTGGTGCACCATCTGAGAATCTGGTGGTGCCTCGAGATTTGAGATGAGGCTACATGATATGTGTACTGGTTGCTAACGGAATCGAGCCGCGTACACAGGCGTGGTGATCGAACTTACTTGTCACGTTCGATTCTTGTTCACCATGGCGAGCTATTCTGCGTTCTCGATTTCATAATATCGCATCTCACCTCGAGTCTCTTGTTAAAGTCAAATTAGTGCATCCGGTTTAGAAATTGTGTGCGTGTGCTGTGTTGGCGTGCAGTTTCGTGCAAGAGTATTAAGTGCGCTCCGACGTCTGTAACAGGCATTTCTCCCGGTTGGCCAAGTTGGGTTCAAGAGAGATGCGGTGTAGGAAAGCAAAGGATTCGCAGAAGGATTTGAATTTCTTGGGGCCGCCTGCAAAAGTTGCTGTCTTGAGTCTTGTTTCTCAAGCTTGACCGTCTGTGAGACTCCAGAAAGCTAAGCAGCTAAGGATTGGCCCAAGGATCAGCAAAAGTATGACCTCATAAAGCGCACAGAAAGTGGATACAGGTTCAAGCCGGGCTCAGAGCCCAACTTCACTTTCGTGCAGGCAAAGTATATGGCCCTCAAGCCTCATTCAGAGATCGGCGAGTTTGAGCGCGATGCTTTCACTGACAAAATGCACTTCCGTGGCCAGCGCCTGGCTGCTGCATGCCACCCGGGGCGTGGACAAGGTGTCTGTGATGTGCTTCACATCAAACTCATCGGTGAGATCCATCCCAATGATATCGTGCAGGGCTCTGTGGGAGACTGCTGGCTGCTCTCCGCCATCTCTGCACTTTCGGAGTCGCTCGGCGCCGTTGTTTATGAGAGCAGTGACAAGCAGGAATGCCTTTTTTGAGCCGGTGCGAGTGCTTAGAGGACGTCAGTTTCTGCTGACATGACGTATGCTCATCTACTCGGCACGCTGTTTCCTGTCCGGGCAGCAATCGCAGGTTCGAGGGTGCAATCGCCAAGATCTTCCGCAAAACGAACCAGATCGAGCGTCTGCCCCGTGACGCGCCCACCAAGTACACCGTCACACTCTACGATCTGAAGCCTGGCAAAAAGCTTCTCCGGTTGTTTCAGATTCTGACTGAGAGGAGGTCGATTAAGTGATGATCGCAGCTGGCTATGACTCACACAGGTCCAACACTTCCAAATACCGTAGGTGAGACCGGAAAGTGCTCGGGTCTGCTCGGGTCATTGGGGGTTGGATCTCTCTCGTTGCTTTGGCAACCCTGACGGCGCGTCGGTGTCAACTGTAAGTCGTGGTGTTCGCTACTTAGAGATGGGCCGAACCACAGTTTCGCTAGAGAGCTCCCGCACAGGGGAGAAGACGCGATCTGGTCCGACTCTTTCCAGTCATGATACCGAGCAATTTAGTTCGCGGTTGACTTGCACATATCATCGGAGTCGTAGGATAGGCCGTAGGCCCTAGGCCCTAGGGGGCCCTACGTAGGCGTTCCGAAGGAAGTCCTGGTCTCCTGTGGACATCGAGATCGACGAGCGCCTGTGCATGCTGCCGGACGGGAGTGACCTGTTAGGTGCCCGGATCGCATCAACTCACAACCACAGGAGAGCTCGCCGCTCGCTAGGGCCGTGGGGTTTTGGCACAGAAAATATTGTCTTGTCGAGAGCTTCTGGTCGGCCTCTGAAGGCTCTAGACTCCGGTCTAAAGTGTCAAATGCAACTTCCCAAATGCCTTAGACCTATTTCTGGCACGGAATCAGCTTGAGCCTGCAGAGGTGCGCATCCAAGCTACGATGCCGAGCTGTGGGCCTGTTACCTTGAGAAGGCCGACTAGCAGGGGCTCTCGAAAGTCACCACATCTTCAAGGTGTTTAGCCCAAAATGAGGATCGTTCATATTTGCAGCCTTACAAGTCCAGGTCGGGCATAGCTTCACAAGCCGCTGCTGCAGTCTTGTTCAAGGTTGTTGAATGAACCTGCATCTTTCGTTGGGAAGGTATAGCACGAGGGATTACGGAAACCTAACTTGCTGGGAGATGCTAAACTCAGAACCCGATTTTGGCAGGTTTGTGACATGTGCTCGCTCGCGCTCTCGCTCTCTCGCTCTCTCTCTCTCGTGTCGCTCCTTGGGCCCGTGTCTAGAAGCCTGTTCAGCAAGGCTTGAACTGTCGCACTGAAGTTCCGACCTAGCTACCAAGGCAGTTGCTATCCACTGCGGTGGGTGGGACGAACTGGACGGAGGGCAATGCCCCCATGCCTGGCGCATTTTAACTGGCTGCAACGACCAGCAACTTGGCAAACCCGTTGCACTTGCCGGTTATCATAGCGAAGTGATACTGTATTCTCCCACATCACAAAAAAACCAGAGTGCACCATGGCCGCGCAAGACCCGTGACAGAGCTCACCTCGCCGCGGATCCGCGAAGCGATTAGAACAATGCCTTTCTTCACACAATGTGGGCTGTGTTGAGTTCGCGCAGGTATGTCTTCATGGATGATGGAGACGGGTTCGAATGCTGCTCTGCTTTTGCAAGGAATCCAGCAGGTGACAAACCTGAGTCATGTTTGTGCTGTACTTCTGTGGTCTTCCTCTCTCTGCCAAGGTTGGGGCAAGTTCAATCCCAACACAGAGACTTGGGAGCCCATGGAGAACTCAATCAAGAAAAGCTCCCAGACCATTTGGCGCATGGATTGGCCGGAGGTGGGAGGAGGAGGGGACAAGCGGACAAAGTGCGGCCACAACGAGATGTAGCTCGGCAGCACAGGTGCTTGGCAGGGTTTTCGGGTGTTGAGGACACATGAAGATCTGCTTAGTATCAGGTTTGAGCGCATGTGCGCCTGGGACGATCAGAACTATGTCATGGCAGCTGGTACCAAGCCGGGCTCTGACACTAACACCACAGACGGGATTGTGGATGGCCATGCCTATACGGTCATCACCTGCTTGAACGATGTGGCTGGCACCACCCATGATCTGATCAAGGTGGCATACCAGCGTGGAAGTGAGTGCCGCTCGAAAGCCCTAAAGTATGGCTGGAGCCCCATTGCTAACCCATGACGCCATGCAGGTGCGCAATCCCTGGGGTCGGGGCGAGTTCACCTCCGGCGAGTGGTGCGATGACGGACCCGGATGGAAGAAGCATCCTGAGGCCGGATCCTGTGCCTTCATGCTCTCTCAAGCTCCAGCAAGTAACCTGACAAAGAGGAAGCCTTTCTACTGAGCCGGTGGTTTCTGCTGTAGTGGCTTCGGCCTGGCATTTGGAGACGGAACTGTGTCGCGAGGTCAGGGACGTATGCAAGCCTGTGAATGCCAACGATGGCGTGTTCTGGGCTCCCTGGCCAAAAGTCCCGACAAATCGATGAAGCCTTGTTGTGCTTTCGGTGCAGCTGCATTTGCTGCATCATTGTGGATGGTGTTCACATCGCTTTTCAGGTCAGCAAAGAGGAGTTCTTCAAGTATTTCAAGACCATCTACTTGTGTGCCACGGACATGAAGAAGTTTGTTGGATGATTGGGTGAGCAAGGGCTCGTCTGCAGTGTTTTGCCACAAAGCTGGAGAGGTTTTAATAATTGGATGGCTGGAGAGAACTTCCGGCTTGCGCCCAGCGTGCACGAAAAGAGCTGCGTTTGGTGTGTTGGACTCCAGCTTCGTGCTTCACCGGCAGAGCCCCATAGCTCAACTTCCTTGTCCTCTTTGATGTTCTGTGCTCCGCCCTGAACCAGCGAAGCCTGGAGCCTCAAATGAACACTTCTTCACTTCACAGTCACCCATACACCATACACCTCTCAGCTGTCGAGGTCCCAACAGCTCCAGCGCCTCCGAACTCCCGTCGCCAGCGAGGCGTAACACCAGGTTTTGGCTTGGGCGTACTAGATCTTGAATGTACGGATGTTAAAGCTGCAAGGCTTGTGATTTAAGTTCGCTGTATAAGGTGAAAGTCATTGCTGCTCTAGGCTACGTTAGTTGTCGGGCTTAGGATTGAGTCAGCAAGAAGAGATAAAGGATGCGGGACTCCTGTGACTCGACTCCGGAGGTAAGCATGGAAACCTTTCAGCAAGGTTGGCGGCAGACTCTAGCTCAATGTACGTTTGGGTTTGACGGAGAGCTCTGACATTGCAGCTAAGCTAAGGCAAGGTGCATCCGGCACAGGATCAGACCCGCTTGCTGTATCCCCGTTCATGACATTCACGACTTGAATCTGGGTCATGTCTTACGGCACACATGCTGCGTACAATTCGCTCCCACTGGCAGGTCCTGCTTTGCCTCGGGACCCGACTGCTGCACAATATCACAATCCCTCAGGGCGCAACATCCAAATGCAACAGCGCCTTGTTCCTCCAGTTTCAAAGTGAACTGGGCTCTCTTCCGATTTGAGGCGATTTTGGCTGGCGTGGACTCTCAAAGTCCAGAGGTCCCCGCTTGGACGGTTTACATTTTGCAGTATGAGCAGGATCAACACTCTTGTCGGGATCCTGTTGCTGTGGCTGCGACGTGTAGTACTACCACCAAGACAAGATTTCTGACTAGTTATGGTCGAGGTCACTGACACCTACAAGTAGCGGGCTCATGAATGTTCATTTCTGTGGCTTTCAGGCAGCTCGCATTCATAATTGCAGTGAGTGCCCTTTTTGCAGCAGGCTTGAACCACAAGTTGTGTTGTCAAGCACCTTGTCAGGCTTCACTGCAGACATGTTGATTGTTGAAGCTGCAAATAGTCAGCGGCAAGTCGTTTCTTTCTCAAACGCAAGATGTGCATGTTGCTTGGGCCTTCGAAACGGTTTGTTGGCCTGCGTTGCATTGGGTCCTCTCGTCGATCATTTGCATTTCCCTGCTTTCTGCCGTTGGCCAGTCCGCATCCGTTCACCCGCAGGTCACGTCATTGCCACAGAACCCACCCATGAGGTCAGAATCTCAGATCTGCTGTTGTGCTCTGCTGCAGAACAAGAGTCAGGCAGCACAAGCGCGGGCAGGAAACAGGTTATGAAATTGCAATCAGACAGAGGCACAAGTAAGCTTGAATGCATGTCCCTCACACCACGACCTCATTTTAACACTGGAAGCCCTCCCCACGATAATCTCGTCCTTCGCAGCGAACGGCCTTTCCCAAGTCATGGAGGCCAGCACGGGAAGCAGCTCCAGCCGAATATGGAAGGACAGCTGAAAACAAGCGCTCTCTGAAAGCTGAAAAAGCGTCAATCTCTGTCCATCCCGTGACAATATTTAATGGCTGCCGCCAATGCCGCCGACCCCAAAACCGAAAGGAACCGCCTGGGGGGTTCGGGCCGAGTGGGGCCGAGTAGGGCCGAGTAGGGCCGAGTAGGGCNTGGGGCCGAGGTAAGGTTGCGTGGGGCGGAGTGGGGTTGAGTAGGGTTGAGTATCATGGAACTGACGCCGAAGCTAGTCTAACTTCTGGGCGCCGCCCCAGCGGGGTCGGCGGATACTGATAGGACGTCTGCAACAGTCCATCCGACTGCCGTTCTGCGTGGTGATGTAGACCTGGGCCAGAGCCTCGGAGTTCATACAGTTCATGCAGTGTACTGATGTTGACGATCGACGAATCCCAAAACCAGTGCCATGGCTGTGGACTTCAGATGGTGACACGTTGTCAGACTGTGTCTGATGGCAGAGACTAGCAGCTGCAGCGAGGTGAACTCTTTATTCATGCAAGCTGCCGCCATCCGGTGTTGGGATGCAGGTGAAGGATGTGTCGTTGGAGAACATGCCATCGTCGGCTTCTGAGTGGGATCTCCAGAAGTGCCGTTTCGCTCTGCCTACCCGGACCCTTCTGAGTTTCGCAGCTTCCAAGGTTGGGCCCAGGGTCCGGTTGGGAGCACGCTGCCGCATTGCCGCCATGGCGATTGTGGAGGATCCGAGTCCTCAGCCTGTTGGCCTTCATGGCTATTTCGAAAAGAGTTTTAAGCATGTCATCCGCTGCAACATGCGCAGCCAGCCCACTCTCCGGTCTAATCGCCGCCTAAAGCAGTGACAGGAAGACGTGACCCTTGAAGAAGACTGCGAGGCGAGCCATACCGTAAGTTCGTGCAGCATGGGTAGGCTCGGCGAGGGCCCGGGCCAAGTGTTGGCCCGTACAGCAGAGATGCCGCGCTCTGACAGCAGGTCGGTTGCCGGGGCCTCCTGCGGGGCCCATTGGTGGCAGGAAAGCGAAACCGATTCGACGAGGGATGCTGTATTGGCTCCTTGCCCAAAAGTGTGGTCTACATTGTGTCGGGGAGTGGACTTGAAGAGTGGCTCGGGTCCAGGCTTCTCAACTACAAGTTGTATGATGTGGGCTTCAGGCTGTGGGCTGTCGTCGAAGAAGAGCATCTCCTTGACTAGGGTGCTGCTATTTCTGGTCTCCAACGGACAAATACTGCACGGAGCCTGCAGCAACAACATTCTGCTTTTCGTACAAGCTACAAGCTCAGGTTGTCACAGCCGGCTTTCGGGGGTGCTCCCGAACGGCAGCTGCCTCAGCGTGAGGAAGCAGCTCAGTGGGTAGCACAATGATTTTCGATGGTGTAGAGTGTAGAGCATGTTGGCAAGCAGCATCATGTCTCGTTATCTCGTCCCGCCTGCACTCACTACATCAGTCCGGGCAACGTTTGCAAACGGGCATGTTGGCATGCAGTGCTTCTCGGCTCCAGCCCGGGGGTTGTGCCACACACACACACGCACTCAAGGATCAGACTGTGGATCTCTGCCAGGCCACGTCAGCATCGGCGACGACTGTTTGTTCGAGATTGGTTCCATTGTGCAGACCTTATTCCTGAGTTCGGTCTTCAAGCACATCACGCGGCAAGAACTGCAGACCTGTACCGAGCTGTACCTGCTGGGGCATGATCGAAAACTACCGTGCCGCCTGCGGCTCGCTCCACAAAGCTGCACGGCCAAGCCGTGCACAGGACTAGAACAAGAATGTACATGCAGGCACTCTGAGAGAATCGTAATTACAACATTCGGAAAGAGGACCTACACACCCAGAATCGCATATTTTAGTACTAGTATCTCAAAGCTTTTTACCTATCCCTCAGAGCCACAACAACTCCCTGCACCCTTGCGTTCACAAAGAGATCCGAACCCCACATCCAGTCCTTCAATGCAGACAAAATGAAGCTGTATGCTGCCAGTGCCTCCTGCAAAACGCCCATGTTCCCTGCACTCCCCGGAGCTCGAACTTCGTAACTTTGCCAGCTGCTAGTTTGGGGTTTGCTGCCCTCGCTATGGACGTTCGGCCCAACTTGGTGGCCAGCAACAGCGGAAGCAGCATCCTTGCAGCTAGTCTGACCCTGTCAAGCGATGACGGGGCACGATTATCGGCGTCTTCCAGAGAACCTCGGCCGGGAGACAATGGGCGTCGGCGTTGCACGAAGCATTGAACTACTTGAGGCGCTGAACAGCTCACATCTGTGGCTGTGGGCTTGCCCGGTAGCTTCAGGATGGACGCGAAAACATGTAGTTTCGGAAGGCTCGAAACTGGTCACACTCAGAGAGTATGTTCTCTGCTAAGGAGCTCCAGCTGCCGCGCGCCAACTTCTCTCAGGACTGATCTTGTCCGCTCCCCCCAAAAACTGACACAGACAGCGGCTTGAGTACCTTCACAGTTGGCCGGCACCACAATCATTCACACACACACAGAGACACACCTTGCAACCTCATGAGCCGCGTGTGTAAGGCTTTTGAAAGTGCACTTGCTCGGAAGGATCTCGGGACCTCTAGCCAGGTATCAGCAATGAGCCGATGCGAAACGGACCCTGAGTTGCTGGGTTGCAGAAGAGACGCCGGAAGAGTAGATCCAGATCTCCGTACTATCTACTGCAGGCCCACATTCCAAATCTCTGGTCAAGAGGACGATACTGCAGACTGGTAAGCATCAGGGCAGCTGTTATTTGTCGGGTTCCCGAGGCTGAAGAAGATGGGCCGGGCCATGACCATCAAAGTCGCAGCGGCCGAGTCCGATCCATCAACCCCGCTTGGTGGAGCCATGAACACTAAACCTCAAGGGAAGCAGGGCTCGCTTTCGATTCATCTCAAAGGGTTCGGACTGTGAGATTTGCAATTCTGTTCAGGTTTGACAACAGGCTGAAGCATTGGTTCACCTTTGGCATGCCATAGGGTTCTATCACCCAAGAGCGAGCTCATGCTAGAAGCATTCTCCAACCTTTGAGCTTGCTGGAAGCCGCATGCTGGCTCGCGCCTGGGAGTGTACGATAGCCAACAAAGCGATCGTTTCCACGCCTTGGGGCTCAGTGTCTGACAGCTTAACACGCGGCACCAACGCCACAGGCACTCCGGAGCACTCTGTAGCTATCCTGTCCCCCCCAAATTCTGGTAGTGCGCCCTGCAGAAAGCTCAAGGAGCCGATTGCCTCGACGAGGACGAGGAAGCCGTTTCAAGATGGGAAAAAGAGGCGCCACTTGCCATTTGCAGCCGATCGCCACTACCAATGCTGCAACATTGACCTGAACAGGTGAGGCTGCCTGGGAGACCCCTTAGTCATGATGGTTTGTTGACTGCTGGCGAATCTCGGCAACATGTTGGGGGTTGAGTCAAAGGAGCCTGAAGCCATCTCAGCAGTTACGCCCAACCGTAGATGTCGCTTCGAACCCTCAGCCCCAAACACACCACAAGCTGAAATCTTACCTGGCTTGTTGGGCACTGCCCTTGTGTCAGTACGATGTCTTTCAAGCACATGCTCAACATGGTGTAGAGTGGGTTTGGGTTTCGAGTTTCGCAGGAAACAATCATTATCCATCCTTTGGAATGTGGACCTGTGGCCTTTCCTGAGTTGCATGTGGTGACTCCACGCAGCCGTGCAGAATCCTGCGTCTTCCACGGGCACTGACAGTGACTTGTCGTTGCTCTTACAAGGATTCGCCCATGAACCAGCCCGCGACGCTGAGTCCCTCTGCAGATTCTGCCATGTCGCCGGGTTCGGATCGAGGCAGGGCTGCCAGAACTCGGAATTCCAGTCCACACACGCTTCGTCGACCGACCGATGTTCTTGGGGGTTGCCTAGCAGGGGTTCTTTCGTGGTGGAGAGAACTGCTGAGGCTGGTGATGTCCTGTGATTCTGTCCTGTTGATGGAGTCGCAGTTGTGGGCTGAAGTCAAGCTTTGACACTTCGACAGTAGGATGGCTCCACCGACGGGGTAGTGGAAGATCACGCACCATGAGTCGCCCTCCCCCCTCCGCCCTCCGCCCTGGAGGCATCGCTCAGATCATGAAAATGAAGTCCATTCGCTCCGTGAGCTCCCGGCGCTCGGTGGGCTCCCGACGCAATTCGGCCAGGAATACAAGTCCGGCTTAGAGAGCGGAGAGCGATGCTGAAGACTTAAGAGCTGTGCTTCCTTCGATACTTCGTTGGAGACGTGAGCTTCCGGCTTCCGCCCCTGAAGTTCTAGTTAGAGGTGTCTGCGGTGCCGCGGAGTTTTGCAGCTCAACGTAAACTCTAATGCCGCTCCCTGCCTTGGCCGGATGAAGATCCTAGATATGTATGCGTTATGCATCTACGTTTCCAATTTCCATTCGTGAAGCTGCTTTGTGCACTATTCGTGCGGCATAGTCAGCGAAGCTTGGACATGCTCCATAAGACAGAAAGACAGAAAGAAAGTTGCCATCTGGATCTCAGGGCATCCTTCCCGGACGGCGAAGAGCATGGGTGACCTTTCTGTGGTCACACCGAGGCATTGTAGGGGCAAGGAACGAAGCCGAGCTCACACCCATGTCATCTTGCATGGCCTTGGAGGCACACTGGCAAAAGTGCAAAGAACTTTCGCCGGGGTCGGAAGAGGGTGATGGTCGCGGGCATGAACGCAAAGAAGCTGCCCGGCCACGACATTATCGGGTCTGGGGCGCGAGGCAGTTTCGAATGTAGACACCGCATGTCAGGGTAAAGGTGCTCGACATCTCACGAACGTCTCAGACATCTCGGTAGCGCAGCCATTCCACAGTCAGTGCATGCTCTTTGAACAAGGCCAGTGGAGAATCCGGCAGATCGGCCTTCTCCGGAGACACTGCTGGCTTTCCTTCGTCCGGAACTGAGAAGAGCATGCAGAACCGTTGCGCCGAGTGCACACCTGGCTAAAATACTGAAAGGGGCGAAATCGTGCGGCATGTTCATTTGTGCGCCTCTCGCTTTCCTGTAATTTCGGTGATGACACGATGCACGGTGGATGCAAGTATTCCGCCAGTCAGACACGGACTTTGCTGGCTTCTTTGCGATATCTATATTCCAATTCAGCCCATACGCAGAAGAGCTACGCGTTCAGAGATCATCCCACTACTTCCGCGCCAGCTGACCTTTGTGTTATTTCAGGTGGCTTCGGCCCTGGTCCGGAGGGCAAAGACCTCGAAGACATCTTGGCTTGGACGTTGGACGACTGGGAGAGTCGTAGCCCCAGACCTGCGAGTACACATCACCAACATTTGCCAACATCACGGAGACGCTGCCTCATGTTCAGCTACTTGTAGTTACTGCTACTAGTTCCCAACCGGATGAGTTGAGAAAGCCCATTCCGGCCACCCGTACTCTGCAAGAACATGGCTACAAGCTTGCAACACCTGCAATTCGTGCTCCAAAGACAAGAGCAGTCTTGAAACGATCTGTGCCTTTCCCTTAGAGTTGTTTGGCATCCAGATCGGCACAACTACATCCAGTGGCTCTTCCCCACGGATGAGGAAAGTGAAGCTTTGCTGCATCTAGACATCGCCGCTTGGCATTGGAGTTTGTCGCTGCTCTGTCTGGAACAGTGATTCGATCAGCAGGCATACAGTCTCATGTTTCGGCTGCTCTGGGCACAGACGCTGATCGAATAAGGCGCCGCAGTCGATTACCTAGCATGGGCACTAAGTCCCTTCCCTCGAAGCTCCCGCCCAGACCTGAGGAGTACCACCCTGAAGCTCCGGTGCTCACACCGGAGATTCAGGAGCAGATGCTGGTCGATTCGGCAGCTTCTCCGTCAGCAGTTCTGCTTTAGATCAGGCATTGTGCCTCTTTGAGATCCAGAAGCCAAAGCTGTGCTCGAAGGTTGAGGACAGTTTGATCCGGTCCTTGGAGAAGTTCATGCTGCTTCGGCTAAGCATCGGTTCACATCAGGCCAGGACACAGTATGAAGCCACCGAGGCAGTTCCTGGGCCTACAGATCACCTACACGGACGAGGTGTTGGGAAGGGCCAAGGGGTCCGTTTGTCGCCGGATTGCAGGCTTATCAGGGTTCGGCCCCAACTGGAGCCACACGAAATTCATGGTCTTGCACTGCTTGCACAGGAGCCGCAGGAGGTGGCAGTAGCGGCGGTGAACTCTCTCAGCACGCTGAGCGGCGCAAGCGAGGTGAGCCCTCAGACCCCAAGTGCGACTGGACTCCAATAGCCTTGAAGCACCAACCATCAGTAAATGAAGCAATGTTGAGCTGCTTCACCATGCCGAAGAGTTGCTTTACTTTCGTGTAGCATGGATTTCGTGGTCGGCTTGTGTCATCCCGTACACATCAGCTCGATGACACGACTTGTTTCAGTCCTTCCTAACCTCTTGATGATGGGGACTCCGTGTGGAAATCACGAATCGTGCCTGGGCAGAGGAGGTTTACAAATTATTCCAGCAGTGTGAAGTAGAGTCGACTGGCCCACTGGCTCGCAAGAGAATGCCTCAGTGTCGGGGCGAATGTTTGTTCGAAGTTGGGTGCAGTGGTCCCGGAGTTGGTATGAAATTGGTTTTTGGATGTTCCGTAGCTGTCGTTCCATCTCCATGTGCTGGAAAGCCCTGAGGGATGGACAGCAACTGCCGACACGAAAGAGCAATCCGCTTGCTAGCTGCAATCGGCCCAGGATGTACCGGCACGCAAAGTGGCAGTGACTGTGCGGAAGGCATCGAGTTTTCGCTCAAGGCGAATGGATTGCTGGGAGCCTGTGCTGCACACAGTGTTCCAAAAAGGGCTCTTCATGTGTACTTGGAACTGCAGTATCGGACTACGGACAGGTTTCTTCGGCTGATCCTGCAAACTCTGCTCCGTAGGCAAGGGAGAAACGAGTTTCATGCCCGGAGGCTTGGGGGGACACACTGGCGCGTCCAAGCATGCTGGCACAAGCACGGGTGGAAAGAGAGGAACGATAAGAGAGTGAGAGCAGACGGAGTAAAGGCAGGAGTGGGAGCGGGCTCTTGAGAAAGCAGTCTGAAAGTGGAGCATGGTGCCTCTCCTTCCTTTTCGCGCAGCCGAGGTCGTGAACTGCCCAGAGGGCAATCACAATTGGTTTCGAATATCTCGAGTCTTGATCAGCTTGAGACTTTTGGGGCTGCTCGATGAGGCTGCTCGAGCATGTAGGAGTGGCATGCAGGCAACCTTCGACAAGTTGCCGCCCTGTTCTTGACACTTTTCCGTAGAATCGTAGAACTTCCAGAAACAGAACTCCCTGAAGACCTTGACTTCGTGCTTTCAGGCAGAGGCATTCTACCTGTGCCTCGAACAGCTGTGGGCTGACGGCGACCTTCCTGGTTTTGCGGTCCACTCCATGCAGCTTGCAGTTGAGTTTACATCGGTTCAACGCGGAAGTAGCTGCATGGATGTTCCTTCTCTCATGTCGTCCGCATACTCGCTGTTGCAGTCGACAAGCGGGTGCAGCATGCCCCATGTACTGTGATTGGCATGTACAACGAGTGCCCTCTGCGGTAGCAACGAGCTACGCAAGCTCTTTCTCTGCATTTTAGATTCATCCCTCAATCCTGAGAAGTGCTCCTGAGGCGAATATGGCGCGAGTGCGCTGGCTTAGAAAGCCGACCCCTGCCCAAACGGCGCAAGCGCAAGCGGGGACCGTGCACCTGCATTATTTCTTAAGCTTTAAGATTGGGGCCCTTGCCTCCATTTGACGAAGCCACGAAGCATCCAGTCTTCAGTCTTAATAGGATAACGCAGAGTTAAAGGCTTCGTCTTCGTCTTGGGCTCTGAGGATGCCGGCAAAAGCTTAATGAATTTATAGCGATAGCGCGCCTTGCCGCATCCTTGAGCTTGCGTTCCATAGGCCTGATCTGCCCAAGGCAGAAGGAGCCACAGAAGAGTAGAGCTTCAGCCGCCAGCATAAGTTTTTGGTAGAAGTTCCTGAGTCGCGGCCGACACTTCACACCGGTGCTGGAAATCCCGGTGCGGTTCAGCCGTAAGTCTAGATGATGAAGACTCTCAGCAGTCGGACAGTCCAGCCAGAAGGGTTCCAAAGTACACTGAACCTGTTGCCTGTTTGAAAAGAGCGGCACCTGGCCGTAGCCAGGTAACGTGGATAACAGAAGTGCCGACCGTGCGAGGAATGGAATGTAGCACGGATGATCCAGGTGTATCAATCAGTCTCTTACTGCTGAGAACTGGACGAAACGAGACCCATACAGCTGCATATGAATCCCCAAACAGGCAACGAGTTCAGAGGTGGATCTAGCTCGACATCGTGCGAGACGCATGAGGACTGTGTCACCGGGGATTGTTCCGGAAGATCGTTGTAAGTGAAATCACTTGCAGTGACCTTACGAAGTTCCCGGACCCCACAGATGCATTTAGCCTCTCGGAGGAGCAGGGGCCCAAAGCTCTGCATGGCCTTTTGGTGGCTGCGAAAAGCGACGTAGGCCCTCCAAGCAGTGCCTCCTGCTCTTACCCAAGCAAGATTGTACAGGACAAGCGAGCTGAAAGCCGTGAGCTGGCCAGGGTTTGAAAAGTGGCGGCAGGGCAGAAGCTCTCTCAATCGCAGTGATCATCCAGGCCCAGGTTACATCATCCAGCACCGTCTCTTGCAACGGCGTGGCGCATGGACTATTCTGACCGTAGAGGAGTTTGTCCTTAGAGAGGCTGCGTCTGTTTCACGATACAGGACTCGGACTGGTATATAAACACGCAGATTGCATAGGCCCTCTCTCGCTCTTTGCCAAGTCCACTAATAGTTCTAGAGGACCTTGTAATTATGTGGTGGTCCCCCCAAGATCCAGGTGGGTTTCAGCAGCGCCAAGCAACATTCATGCACGCTAAGCCACTTGAATCACCAAATCACTCGCTTCACAACGACACTCATGCAAATGGACCTGCATGAAATACCGAATCATCCGAGTGAAACCATATCATCATGTATCGCGGAATCCTCTTCCTTGTTCCCAGCAGCCGTGGCGCATTGAAGTTCATTTTGCAATACAGATTCCAATGCAGCCGGGCTGGAACCGAGAACTAAGAATCGAGAGTCCCAGGCATCCCTCAAAGATCTAATTATGCCGAATCTATGCTGTTTTATGGTCTTTTGTCCGTCTGTTTGTCTGTCTGTAAGTACGTAGGTACACACGTATGTATGTAATTATGCATAATTATGTATGTATGCACGTATGTATGTATGACTGTATATATGTTCGTGTGTGTCGTGACTGCTATGCTTGCAGCAACATAGCAAGCGGAGCGTTAAAAATGCCAGCACTGTAAAAAGAGACAGCCTGCGAACTCTACAGGTGCTTGCGCCAAGAGGTGTCAACGGCAAGCCAGGGGCACCGAGCTCGGAGGATTCGTTGACGTCCCAGAATGCGATGATAGTTCAGGCGGATGCATAGTTAGAAAAGGTGAATGAAATCGTGTCCGGATAGCTTGCTTGATAGCTGTTGTACGCACATGTAGGTGTATTCTCGTGTTGGCGTGTCCCCCGTTCAGGGTGTGGGTCTGTTGCTCTTGCAACGCGCCTTCTCTTCCGACCACCTCGCCGTACACCTCAACAGTGAATCCTGTCCGTGCTCGAGGTGACCCGAATCGGGAACGGTGCTGGGCCCTGAGCACTTTCGGCGTCCACTGTGGTGCCTTCTGCTTCTGCACAAGTCTAGTGGCGTTTTGCTTCACTTCAGCATGCTCATGCCGTGCAATAGAGGTGTTTTGCTCTTGCGACGCTAGACTCCACAGCCCACCGTTGCCTCTTTCGTCTGCCGTCAGGTTATGGTCCAATTGAAGGGTGAAGTCTCCCACGATTGTGCCTGGTCCTTAGACTGGTGATGTCCAACAAGACAGGACAATTCATGAGACGTGCGGGCCTGCGCACCAGAAGGTTCTGGAAGACGGAGTCTTTCTGAATGGAGAGCTGGCTGGATACTGCCATCTCATGGCGAATGCCAAGGCGCGCCTATCCCACCGTATCAATGGCAAGTTTCGACCACCTGCATGTGTCCAGGGGCTTTGCTCTGAATATAGCTGAGTACTGCGCGACGTCGGCCGTTTACTATATATGCGATTACTTGATTTGGAAAACGGCTTCTTCTGGCTTTGTTCTGCACACTCGTAGGCAGCAGGTGTTTGGGCCTTGGGCTTGACTGGCTTGGGACTGCGTCATTTGTAGCTCGATCCTTCGCCTGCAGGTTGCCAAAGGCGCAATCCTCCACCAGTTTACTACGGTTGGTACCAGCTCTTTTTGCACCATGATGACGAAGGCTGGTCGACAGGAGCAGTCTTGTGCGAGCCCTGTGGCTGATGGGACCCCCGTCCCGTTCGAGTGATACTGCCGACTGGCGGAAATTAGGATTGGAAGCTTGGCTTCGGAAAGCTGGACACGTGAGTACCTCCGAGAACAGAAAAAGGACAACCGAAGGCAATCGAAGTCAGAATGCTCAGCAGCGCTACCAGTCTCTGAGAGGTGCGTCACGATGTTCTGCCTTTCTGCGTGATGGACGATGTCCTGCTGGTGGATCGAGTGCGGGGCCATGTCATCATATAAGCCTTTGACCTACCTAGGTAACCTGAAAACTGTTAAGCATTCATCCTGAATATGCATGCATGCATATCGTCCTCCACATTTAAATTTTCCTTCGTTGTAATTCGAAACGTTCAGTCGCTGAAACTCCCAGCCGGTCAACGTCCGAAACTTTCGAACTCTCATTGAAAAGAGTCCGATCTCTCCAACTTTCAGGCTGTCATGGTGGTGAACTCGAGCCCTGCAGGGATCACGTGGATCAACCCATGCCCTCAACGGGCCCCGCGGCTGTCACCTCAAGCTTTCAAACTCAACCTACAATCTCTTGACTCAATCGTTCTCGCCTGCATACTCGAACATTAAAGCGGCTTAACCTTCGAATAACTTGCAGTTTCCATGTTCAGTCTCGCGCACTCCTCGTGTGATATTGAGTCTTTCGAAGGGCTGCTTTCGAAAAGCAAGCTTGTTTCAGTTTTGTAAACATAGAGGAAAAGAAGGCTGGAGCCTGGAGCTTGCGCCGGCATTCTCTTCTCGAAGGCAGACCGTAAATCAGAATGACTCGACCGAAGTCAAGTTTTACTTCGCATTCCTGGTCTCAGCCTGAGGTAGCCTTGAGTCGGCAAGGCAAGTCCGAGAAGGAGCTACTCTGCATGCATCTGCATCTTGAGTGAAAGATTCATTGAAATTCGAATCTGTGGCTTTGAGGCGGAGAGACAGAGCGAGAAACAGGAGAAAGGGTCCGTTAGATCAGACCTCGCCCCAACGGAAGGAAGGAAGAGCAAGGGTGGGAGCCCGCCTGCACTGCTGAGTGTGGAGAGGGAGAGAGAGAGAGAGAGAGTTTTTTAAGCCCTGCAGAAAGAAAGAAAGAGAGAGAGAGAGAGAGAGCGAGCGAGAGAAAGGATGAGAAATGGCTCGAGGCTTTGGCAACTAAGGGGCTTTGCTGAGCACTGGAGTTTTGAGTTTTGAGCATACCGTGCCGAGAATGCCTAGAGTTTGGAGAAGCACCTGCTGCGAATGTTAGCTTGATGTTTTACTTGATTCGTGTTGTCACTGCCATCAAGCCTACCCCTGGTCCCAGACGAAGCGGGTCGGGATACATAATCGAGTGGCTGAGCTTCTCATGCCTCCTGCAGCAGAATGAGCGCATGTGGAGCAGACTGTGTTTTGTATTGTCGTGTTTAGCAATCTTCCAGAGCACATGGAAGCCGAGACCTGGTTGTGTGAACCCTTGCAGCAGGAGGCAGAAGAGTTGGATCAGTTCTACTCCAGCCAGTTTTCATCGGAGGCCATACTTGGATCGGCGTACGGTGAATTGTCGTTTTTGCAGGCGAAGTTTCATGAATGTTCATGCTGCCAGATTGTAGCCGCGAATGCTTCGAAGTAGTTCAAGCGACGACTGTATCCAGTGAAGACCCGGCTTGCTGTCGACTGCATTGTCAAGGTAATTTTAACGCTACGCCGCCCGCCTCGGCTTGAGGGAAACCAGCACTGTGACAGAACTCATCGACTTGCTTCTGTAATGTGAACAGCGTTTGTAAAGAGCAGTGCGGATGAGTGGGAGGGAGGGGGGCAAGGGACGGACGGGGTAAAGGAGCAGAAAGGAAAGGGCAAGGGCAAAGGCACAGAGGAGGGGGGGAAGGGGGGCACGGGTGGTTCCAAGCATTGGGATCGCATGGAGAAGGACTAGGTGGAGGGTACCTGAGCTAACCCCCAATACGCCAGGGCTTGTGGCCTCGGCGGATTTGTTTGCAATCCAAAGAATTCAGCATCGGCTTTTATCTGTGTTGCATCCGACCCTGGCCCCCGCCTTCACCGTGTTCTGTAGCAGGCTACACCATACGTCCGGTCCCTCGCCACAAAGCTGCAAGAAGTGCCTGTTCGGTGCAAAGTGTTCCCATCTTCCTTGACCAGCGTATCTCAAGACAAGACTTGCATCTAGCAGCAGAAGAGGGTTCCCAACTGTTCAACCTCTGGCTTTTAAGCAGGACGGCATGCTGCCAGAAGACACAGAAGGCCCGGCCAGGGGTCGGAGTGTGCAGTAAGCAGCTCTCACCCCAATAATTTCTTTCGGCTGGATGCCCGAGCAGCTACGAGCGCAGGGCGAGCCTTGTTGAGAACTTAGATGCCGGAAGGTTGTCGTGTGGGCGTTTGAGTTTGCCGTCCTATGAATGCTGTCGTATTTCACATGCCACTCGGTGTCTGCAGCAGGGCATCTGTTACCCACCATCCAAGCCCCTTCCAGCTTTCAGCATACACCAGTCACCAGTAGCCAAAGCGCTATGCCACCGACCGTTTGAAGGACCTTGGTTCAGCAGCGAGTTGCAGCGGTTCTTCCAGATCCGGTCACAGATGCCGCTTGGCAGCCGTGCAGCGCGTGTGCCGTTTGGAGCTTGGGGCCGGGCGCGTGGTCGCTCGCTCTTGTGGTCCTTGGGGCCGTGTGCAGGAGGTGCACACCTACAAGGCGGCATGAAATCATGAAGCCTTCATTAGTCGTATCACACCACGGTCCAGCAAATTTGAAATCGCAGTTTCATGCATGGGCCTGGGCTCCCACCAAGGCGGGACCGCCGGCCCTTGGCCCGCTATGGCGCCGCCGTTGCAAGTCAGCTGCGCAAAGATGAGCCCACGTGAGCTTTGGGGAAACAGACTTTGTGACAGATCACGGCTGTCTGTCCTTCGCTTTCGACATCTAGTCGGATGAGTGCTAAGGCTGCAAGGTTAAAGAAGTGGAAAGAAGGATCATTATCATGGTCAACTAAACACTCTTCTGAACTCGGAAAAGGCTTGAAACGAGTCTGGCCCAAATGGCGCCAATGAGATTTTCCTGTAGAGCCGTGGCAAAGGTCCACGCAATCAATAGGTCACAAGGCAGCGTGTCTGCGCAAGAATGTTTGTTTGTTTGCAGTGTCCTCACTCAGTCTGTACACTCTTGCTGGTGCGGGGAGTTGTGTGTGTCGCTGGCTCTCGCGGCATCGCGTTATGCAACTACTCTGCTTGTCCTTGCTGCCATTGTTGGGCTTGAGACGCCGATCTATCTCGAAGCCCCACATCGAGTGGCTGCGCGGATCCAGGCGTCTCCAACTGTCTTGGAAATGGCAGGAATGCGTGGGATGATAAGACCGTATATTTCCAGCAGCCTTGTTCTCCCTGACTGTGCAGAACATGAATTTTGGAAGGCCATGCCAGAGTACCATCCAGGCACAGACATCGAGATTCCCAGCGCTTGCGCCTCAAAGCCTCAGAATGTATGCAGGGTGGTTAAAGGTCAGGGGGACACCATGTCTCAAGTTCGCTTGCCCAGGGCGTGCCAACCAGTGGCTTCAGGAATGCCATTCCCAACACCAAGACCGGGCCCCAGATGTTGCAGTTAGCTTATGGAGCTCTTGAGGCTCTGTTTCGGCGAGTCGATAAGAGCATGCCAGGTGGTCGTAACCAGCCACCGATGCTCGATGTTGCGATTTGCAGCAGCATGCTGTTCGGAACGACTCATAATGTCATAGCTACTTGGTTTCCAAGTACTCACATCGCGACGGCTTTGCACTGAGTCAGACCTTTACTGTGTACACCCTCGTTGCGTTCTGATCAGACGGCCTTAGCACCTGCGCTCAACTCCTGCAGAAAAACATTCATGAGAAGGCATGCCCAGGCTCAGTCAGGTTTCGCAGGCGGCAGTTGTGTCTTGTTGAAGGCGATACATGAAGCACAACCTCGTCGATCTGAAGGCTGTTTGCGAGGCGCGGGTCGCACACCGTCCCATCTGAAGTTCGCATTGCGTGTCCCAAGAGGGAGACACCGAACTGGATTGAAAAAACCACAACAGCAGCTGAAGTGCGGGTCAAAAGTTGTGATAAAATGTGGCCAGGCGTCGTACACAGGCGACTACGACAAGCTGGAGGCGAATTCCATGTCGACGAAGCCATCGTCTCAACAGCGCTCAAACTGGTGATCTGCTTTAAAGATCTGTAAAGTTTCCTGCTTGGGGGGAATAATTACAACGTACGCTCCGCTGCAAAGCTGCACGCTTATTGCATCTTTCATTGTGAACTGCGTGTAGCACCACTACTGCACAGTCCTTGGTCCAGAAGTGCCCCCGAAGTCGAGCCGAAGCAGGAGATGCTGGCAACCGGCGACGAGAAAACGCTGTTCAACGGCGACTTGAATGGCTTCGTCAACAACGTGTGAGCCTCTGTAGGCTGAGCTATAGTTATAGTGGATCAAGGATTTGTTTCCAGGTTTACATTGTCAGAGCGAGCTCCTGGCAAGTGGCACTTGACTCAGATCACCGCCATGCAGATGGCCGCGATGGCCGGACAGACGGAGTGCGTGGCGCTCTTGCTGAAGGCGAAGGCAATGCGCACCTCCAAGTGCTTGCGTGACGCTTACATGACATGTTCTCTTGAGTGACCACAGGCAGACCCCCACGTCAAGGAGAGCATGAATTACGGAAACGATCCCGAGGCCGATCGGGACTTCAATGACAACTGATTTTGTCGTCGTTTCCTCTCCATGGCTCTTGAACAGGACGGGCGAACAGCGCTGGAGTTTGCCAAGGATCCCGAAGGGGGGCCATCACATCAGTTTTGCAGCTTGCCGCGGTTTCGACCTCAGGTCCAAGGATGTTGAGGAAGGGCTACACATCAACAGCCGCGGATCAGCAAATCAACGGCCGTTTTCCCGTCATATCAATCGCACTTTGCAGCCACGGCTGCAGGTGGAAGTCGGGCTCTCCCCTTTTTGTACGGGCTTCACTTCAGTTCAACACATGCTACACAGATGTGGGACGGGTCACGTCCTTGGGGCAAGTCAATCCTTTGGACTTGCTGCAGGAGTCCGGCTATGATGACATCGTAGAGGTCTTGGAGCAATCCGAGAAGGCACGTGACGGTGGGTGAAACTCGGCTTCCAGAAGGTTGCTCCTTGAACGTGCATACCGTGCATACCAGTTCACGGTTGGTTTGCAGCTGTTGAGCCCTGGCAGGACACCCCTTATGGCTGGTATGTTCCTTCTGGCGAGGGCAACAACGCGAAGGCCCGATCGCTGAATCACGACAAAGTTAAATGTTGTTTCCCGCGTACACTACCTGCATGTACCTGGTCAACGCAGGATTTTTTGGATTTTGTGGTCCGTGCTCCAGTGCTTCCGTGCTCGTTGAATTTAGATCCGCCATTGATACAGCTTTACACTGAACATCAAAGTCTCGGTTGGTCCTTGATGGTTTGAAGCCTTCCACGATCGACGCACACACGACCCCTCAGGCGCCGTTGGACACATGACTGATTGCTATCGTTTGTTGTTGTTTGGCCCTGGCCTGTCTTTGAACGCAAAGCCCTGCAATCCCGTCATCAGCTCAGAAGCATGCTCATAGCATGTCCTGGTCGGGCGGCCAGCTCAAGGGTACAAGCGCTAGGTCTAGAGACTGGAAGCGAAGGATTTCTCGTCACATTAAGGGAAGCATGGAATCACTTAATCGCCGACCTCAGTCATCGAGCCCAGAGCCAATGTAAGCTGGCTTCCGAGGTCTACGGGTGCTGGCAGTGGGGCAAGAAGCCGCCAAAGGGGTCGGCTGCTGAGGGAAAAGCAGTAGTTTAGTTTTGAGGATGTGGGGCTTCGAACTTCTCGTAGAAGCCTTGGGTTCGGTTCCGAAGTTCCTGGTCAAAATCCATGAGAGCGGATCACGACTAGAACCGCAAGACAAAACAATCGAGTCCTGCCGCCCGTCGTCCTCTTCCGTTTCCGGTTTTATGGCCGTTGCTCGACCTTCTCGTCCTGTCATCATGGAGGTGGTAGTTACAGGCGTATGCCGACATCGACGACCCCAGGAAGCCACTTCCCTCCTGACATACCGAAGCCTGGCAAAGCAGAATCATCGGTGCCAGCCCGAGCACCAATACTGTCATCCAAGCTGAAGCTTCCAACCGGTCAGGTACTTCTCTTCCAGGCCCGGTGCTGCGGAGGCGAATGGTACGGGCCCCGGAGCTCCCAAGACTCCAAAGCTTGCTCCTTTGCCCTCGACCAGCATTGCACATCAAAGTCCGCCACGGTGCAAGCAGCTCAGGCTTCGACCCTATGAAGTACGGAACCGGCCCTATCAAGGACGACGACGACGAGGCCAACGGTCGCAAACCGAATGGCCGAGTGAAGATCGCATAAGATGCGTCTTGAGGAAGAGGTGGTGCAGATGCTGGATGCCCCCAAGATCGTCATGCCAGCGGCCCCCAAGGTCCGGAGCAGAAATCACAAAAGTTCTTCTGCCCGGTGTAGTAGGTCACTGCAACTCCAGCGAAAGTGATCCTAGGGTACCCGGGTCTATGCCCACCATTTGTTGTGAACCCAAGCACTGAACGGTGTCTTTCTGATTGGACGCCATCCCGAAGCTTGCAACTGAAAGTCCCGAACACAGCCGTCTTAGCCGAATCGAGGCATTGCCAGCCACTCCTGCAGAGCCTGCCACGCTTCCAGTCCGAGACCTGGAACCGAAGTACAGAGTGGAGTTGAGAACGTTGGTGTTTCAGGTCCTTGCGTGGAGGTCGAAGCCAGGGGCAGCTTTGCGCCAAAATGCAGAACAAACCACAACCGAAAGTCCTTTCTGGGATCCTCATGAACAGTTCTGCCAAGGGATCTTCAGTTTGCCTCGGTCTGGCATGGGCTCCCTGGGCTCCCTGGGCTCAGGTCGCACTGCTCTTTCCAGGCCAAGGCTCTCAGTGCGTCCAGGACTGAGAGATGCTACTGTCAGGCTCATTACATCTGCTTGAGGTCCTTTAGGACCGTTACAGTAGTTACAGTTTGTGTTCTGCTTTGGGCTTGGGTAGTGCTCGGGCATTGGGCAGAATTTGCAACGTCACCAACCCGACAAAAACAAGCAAACACGCACAGACGCAGGCACAGGCCTCAGCTTAAACCGAGGTTGGCATGCTCAAGCAGGTCAAAGACATGCCAGTCGTCAAGGTCGCCGCCTTGGGGATCTAGGGCTCTTAAGTGACAAAGCAACCCCTGGACTCAAGAGTCATGTCGATTCGGAAGTCAGGACTAGGGAACCAAAGTTCTGTGCTGCACGAAATGCAGCGACTGTTAGAATCGGAGCACGAGGACATGGCAGCCAAGGTCACTAGCTCCAGGCTTGACACAAAAATTGCCCCGACACACTGGCTCCAGCATTCACGCCCAACAACTACCTAAATCGATAACGCTGCTGCGCGTGCCGAATGTACCGGCGTTCATGCAACAGCTTTTCTTCACTTCCAGCCCAAAGCAGCGAAACTAGCAACGTGGCACGAACTGCTCAGTCGCGCAAGACTACGTCCCATCTGCAGCGACAGTATGCAAACCTCCACCATTGCCCCCAGCCTAAATCTGCGCGCAAGCTTCGCAGAAGCTTGTCCCCAGCCACCCGTTCACCTCTTGGCTAAAAGCCATGGCCGTTGCATCGGCATGCATCTTTCTTGTGCTTCATGCCGTGGCCTCAGACCTTTTGTGCAGCTAGTCGCTGTCACGACAGTCAGATCCACAGTTGCTACTGATGCCCAAACTTCTCATGAAGATGAAATGCGGTAGCTCCGACTCAGACTCTGGCTCTAGCGTCGCGAATCTCGCTACTTGTAGCTAAAGCCAGGAAGGTTCCCGGCCGATGCAGAGTCCAAAGTCCACCCAGGCAGTCGCGGAAGTTCTTCCAGACCTCCCAGCGAGTGTGGCTGGGCTGCCGTTGAGAATCCAACACCACTGCCCCAGGGGTTGATCCCATCACAACGGTGCTTGCATCGCTTTGTTTGAGAAGTTCTGTGTAAGTTATGGTGACCGAAGTAACGCAAGAATGTGAATTAGGTGGCCAACAGTAAGCCTGTGCCAATTACCACCTGGACATGAGCACCTATGCTCGCGTGCCCCGAGCACGTCTCTGATAAGTCAAGAATGGGTGGAGGGTTTCGGGCCTTGCGAGGCCCCACGCCCCACGAACAAAACGCTTCCCTGAAGTGCGGCGTCCTTGCCAAACACCGCTACCATCTATCAAAAAGCCCTTGTGAAACGAACCCTGCCATGCCACACCATGCGGTACCGTTTGTGTGCGTGCGCGTGCGTGGATGTTTGTATCTGCAGCTATTTGTTTTTGCATGTGGTATTAGTAGGACGTATATTTATCATATTGTATGTGTTTTTGTAT
Source organism: Symbiodinium sp. clade A Y106 (assembly GCA_003297005.1). Taxonomy (NCBI): domain Eukaryota; class Dinophyceae; order Suessiales; family Symbiodiniaceae; genus Symbiodinium; species Symbiodinium sp. clade A. The sequence goes on along the minus strand of BGNK01000493.1, from coordinate 108,065 downwards.
ATATATATATATATATATATATATATATATATATATTCATGCATACATACCTGCATACATGCATACGCACACAGATTGTACAGTGGCAAATCCTTACCCAGGTCATGGAAGTCAAGTCAACAAGTAAGTTGTTGCTTTATGGTTTGTTATCGTATGTTGGCAAAAGCCTCGCGGGTTGGGCGCATGCCCCACCGCGGCTGAAGCGCCGTCGCCCGCTGAGAGTGTTCGGGGCAGCACGTAACTTGACAAGACATTGGCAGCGCCGTCGATAGCAGCTTCAGCTCGCGATTCAACATCAGCGACGACGGCAGCGTCGTAAGTGTGGCCAAGCATTGTTTGCGACTCCCTTCAGGGCGTTTTAGTAGCACGTTTTCGGTGCATGTCTGGTGCCGGGGCATCGGAGTTTCCTCTCTGATTGCGCCGAGCATCCCCGTAAATATTCAAGCAGCAGCAGCAGCAGCAACATGGAATTGGCCACGCCTGTGCCGTCCATTACATTTCGCGCACACTACTGTTCTGATTTGTTTCTACGATACTCGTCCGATGTATCTTGGTAGCCGAGTCTTCCAGTAATGCAGGGTAAGTGGACAGCAGCCTGCGCACCTAGGATGACGAATGCAGCACGGAAGGCTGGCGGATGTAGCCGGTTGCTGGTGTCAGGGCTTGGAGGGCGAGAACACGCTGAGCTGATGGGTTTGTGCATGTGGGTGAGAGCTTAGGGCTTAGGGTGCACCGGCCTGGCAGTGGCAGCTAATTGCTTCAAATCTAAACTCGAAGAAAGGCTTCGACTCCAAAACTTTGCCCTGCCTGCTGCGCCTCTCCGTCCGTTTGAGCCACTAGAATTAGAGGGAGCAGGTCCTGAGGCATGAGCCAGGCTTCCGGGTATGGTACAAGAGGTGCCGACGGATAACGATCTCCAGAGCGACCCGCGTGAACTCGTAGGCTTCCGAGACCTGAGACCTGACCTCCCAGGCTGCGCTCTGAATGCTTTGCAGCGCTCGGGAAGAAGGCTCCAAGAGGCCTGGGCAGAGTGAAACTGCAGGGTTTTCGTTTTGGGCTTCGCTTTTGGGCCTTTGATGCTGAAAAGGTGCGGGATATGCTTCGGTTTTCTGGCACAGGCAGCTTGCTGTGGGATTCTCGGGCGGCCTGAGAGAGAGCCTTCAGAATTCAGAAGGTTTGGCCGCCCATCACGGGGCGCAGGCATTGGACTGAACCTGGGGATCTAGGAAGCGAAGGTTTTGAATCTCAGAGATTGCGACAGGTCGTCAGGTCATCTCTTCATCAGAAATCTTCATGTGTGTACCTCCTTCCTGCCTTTCGCGGCTCCAACCTTCCTTGACCGTTCAGTACCGCGGCAGCTCTCGCGCTCCGTCTCCGTCTCTGTGTCTGTGTCTCTCTCTCTCTCTGTCTCTCGTTTTCTCAAGAGCATGGAGCCTTCTTCTTGAGCCCACAGCAGAGCTTGAGCTTAAAGGATATCATGCTGTGCGTGCTTCGGCAATGGTTCAAGTTATCAGTCTGACGAAGTTTGCGATCTCGAATAGTGTCATCGTGCTATCGGAACTGCGCCAGGCAAAGGACGGCTCTTCTTGGGGAGGCCTCAAGTGAAAAACGGGATGCAGGGACTCAAGGTTTCAAGGTTTGGCCTTCGGCGCCCTTGGCAGAGTCTGTAACTTCATGTGTCATCTGCTCTAGATTCTAGATTAGATGGTCACATGCACTAGCAGAGACTCCGTTGTTTTCCTTAGACGCCCACATCGAAAGATTGCCGCATGAGGTCGCTGTTCAGACTACGGCTGCACGCAAGGACCTCAATGATCGAAGGAATAGGAAGAATGGTCCGGAGTTTGCCGATTCATGCCCCAACAAGCTGCTAGTACGCGCCATGTATGCAGGAAGCTTCACCGAGGCACCATTATCACTACTGGATGACGTGCCAGTGCAACTCGGCCTGCTCCCAGTATGGGAATTGCTGCCGCGATCTCAGCTTTACAGCCGTGACAGGTAAGTCCCTGTGGCTCTTCAGTCCATCGATTGTCCGCGCCCATCAGAATCGCACAGCTGAAGCTCGAACTCGAACGATACAGGTAAATCAGCAGGCGCCAAAGCTCCTGTACCTTTGAATCACCATGCAGGCCCTGACTACTCCGAGAAATGTGCCTGGAGCTTGGTCTGAGACTGACGTGGCCAAATTTCGCAGAGTCGCGTGCAGTCACGCGGCTTCTGCAAAAGCACAGATTCTGCGGATGTCTGTGGTGCAGGCTTAGAGGAGTGGGGAGTCTTGGAAGTTTGCATGAAGTGCCGATGATGCAGCTGAGGCCTCGCATCCGCAACTAGGCCTGCGAGCTGTTCATGTTCCTCGAAAATTAGACTTTTGTTTCTGTCTCTTCCCAGATAAGGATGTTGAGGTGCTGCGGAGAGATGGGTGGGTAAGCGCGGTGTTTTTTGCATGGCTTCGGCTCAAGAGCAACCCCATCTGATACTGAACCCGGCCTGCATTCCTTCCGGGCCGCATTTCATATTCCGTCCGAGTCTCAGCTGCTCAGCTGGTACAACGTATAGGGTTGGGGAGCATCATGAACTTGTATCTTTCACAGTCTACGTGAAGGGGTCACGGCTGGATCGGGCCAAAGGAACACTCTCCCACGCATCTTGAATGGTCTTGCACAGAAGTGTTTTTCCTGCCAAGTCTCAGGTGTGAACCACCGATGCAGTCAGAGGAGAGCCAAGTGCACCCAGCAAACCCAGAAGCTTGAATAGCTTTCGACTCGATCGACCAAGCCCCTTTTTCCAACATGATTTGCGCGTGAATCTGCCCTGCCCGATCTTCAGAGATCGGGCTTGATTGCTAGTGCATTTCTCCTGACTCAACATCCGGCTTCAAGCTCGAAGCCTCAGCCTTACCAAGCCTCCCTCTGATATCGCTCCGGAGGAGAGCCCCGAACTCGCCGAAGCCGCTGCCTCTGGGGCGGCATCTGCTATTTTGGCCTCCTCAGCCAGCTATGGAGCCTGCGAGGAGGAGGAGTTCGGGCTCCAAAACGCATTGCAAACGTGAACGCTCCTTAAGAAGCCCGTGGATCACCGCTCCTCTGGTGCTCGTAGACCCGCGTAGACCTATATTGAGATTGCACCATTGGTCATTTTGGAAAGCATCGGGCTCGGAGGATACAGAGGCTGGCGAGAAGAAGGTACGGCGCAGGGCCTTGAAGCGAGAGCTTCCAGGCGGTTCTGCCGGGGTAGTTAGGTTAGAGGCCACTTCAGTCGAGGATTTGTGGAGCATCCGAGGCTGCGGGTTTTCCACCGGATACATGTACATAGCGGCTTGCAGAAGGTGATGATGCTGGGATGTGGTGCTAAGCTCTGTCATTGAAAATCATCTCCCCCGTCGGACTTCTGACGTTGGACAGCCTTGATAATTTGGGGCCCTGTTGCTTCCGGAGGCTTGGAAGAGGTTGGAGGCTTCTGTGGTGGCCTGGCACAAGACTACCGTCGAAGCTGGGCCGAACACTTGTTTGGGGCTGCTGCAGGGCAGGGATGGGGTTCTGCACTGAGAGCGACCCGAGTGGCATCCCAGGAAGAGCGAAGTTTCTGGTGTCTGACTGGACGAGCGACGCATTTACTTCCAAGACCATCTCCTCAGCCTTGTTCATGTTCTTCGCCACGTTCACATCCACCTTGGCTCTGGGGGAGCACATCACGGAGTCCACCAATGGCTTGATTGGTCTTAACGAATACCTGATGATGAACAGCCTCGCTGGCATGGCTCACTCGGTTTTGGGGTGCCAGCCACTTCTTGTCCTCCGGCCCACAGGGCCCATCACGCTTCTTTTCGAGAAGCTGCTAGACTTCGCAAACCAGCACTCTTTGCCCTTCTGGCCATTCTTTGCCTGGACTGGGCTTTTTGTTGGTCTGCTCATGTTTCTCATCTCGGCGTTCGAGCTCTGCAAACACGTCAAGCACCTCTCTCTTTTCACGGAGAACATCTTCGCAACCTTCATCGGAATGGTCGGGGCTTCAAAAAGAAGAGGTAAATGATGTGAGCTGCTTTCAACACTGCCGTGAAAGCTTTTGCGAGCCCTGAACGCAGGTGTACATCAACGACGGTATTCAGGGAATGATCCGGCTTTGGGGAGAGGGCACGCAGGCCTCCTACGGCAGTTCGGCTGCAGCGTCGAAGCTGCTCACACTTAACATGACCATCGGGTTCACAGCCCTGACTTTGCACCAGGGCAGCATATGTTCGGACTTGGACAGCCTAAGGTCTACGCATCTGTAGGGCCGTAGAGCTCGAGTACTATGGAGGCACGCTATGTTGAAGCCGGAAGCATGACCATTTTCTGGACCCAAAATCGCGCCCTCAAAACCACCAGCCTTGCACGTGTCCCGATACGTACTTAATGGGACCCGGTGGGTCCGAGCTCTTCTCTACGGTGGGACCCAAATCGGGCTCGGTGGGACCCGGTGGGTCCCAGCTCTTCTCTACGTGGGACC
>BGNK01000493.1:59545-103560 GCA_003297005.1 Symbiodinium sp. clade A Y106 | reverse complement strand
GGTTCGGTGGGATGCGGTGGGACCCGGTGGGTCCCAGCCCTTCTCTACGTGGGACCCTACACCCCGTTTGGGTTTTACAATGCTAATTAGGGTGAGGGGAGGCCCCATGATAACCGTTTCACTGCCTTTTAGCATTGTAGTCCAGGTGTGCGTCCAGTCGGTGTGTGCAATCATTTAGGGGGAGCCGGGCACAGCCAACGTTGACCGTTAAGCAGCTTTCTGTTGAGGTTTTCGGCCCAGTTTGCAGGCCCAGATTCCGGACACCAAGCAAGCTTCATGATAGAGTGCCCTGAATGTAACCGGAGGCACATGTATGCGGAACAGGGGCTAAGCTAGCTTGGGGGCTGCAGGTGGCTGAGCACGCTCCAATCCTCCAAGCTCCTGACGTTCAAGGGCCGAATGTTTCTCAAGGATTATGCACTCACTATCAGCTTATTCGTGTCCATCTTCGCGGCACGATATCTGAACCAGGGCCTGTTCCCGGTGACATTTATCGACACCAAAACGAGCGGCTTCAACACCACCAGTGACAGACCATGGAATACGGACCTTACTGCCATCTCTGGGAGGGGAGTGCTTTGTGCTGCGCTGGCAGCCTTCCCAGTGGTGGTGTTCTTCTACCTGGACCAAAACATCTCCAGCAGCCTCTGCCAGAAGCCCGAAATGAAGCTCACGAAGGGCAGCTACTATCACTCCTCCTTCGCATGCATGGCCTTCTTCAACACTGTTGGGCCGCTCTTCGGGCTGCCCTTCGTGACTGGCTCCTTGCCCCATTCGCCCCAGTTTGTCCTGTCATTGGCCGAGACCGATGAGGAGCATCGCATCACGAGAGTCCGGGAAAATCGCTTGGCACCCCTCCTTTGCTACTTCCTGATTGGCCTGCCTCTTCTGGCGCCTTCCTTGCTAGAGCATGTTCCGAAAGCCGCGGTCTTTGGCACCCTGATTTTTGTGGGAATCGACGGCATTCAGAGCACACAGCTGTACGAGCGGATTTTGTTGATGGTGACAGACCCGCGCTTCTTTCCCAAAACCGGGCCATTTGCCAACGTTCCCCTGTCCAGCCTGCACCTCTACACTCTGATTCAGATTGCATTAGTTGCCGCCTGCTGGATGGTAAACGCCGACTTTGGGCTCTACTTCCCGTTCTTCTTCATCAGCCTTGTCCCTGTGCGGTGGCGCCTTGGGCCTTGTTTTGCATCATCCTGTCAAGACTTGAAGGAAGGCATAGGAAGGCTCCTTGTTGATTCAGTGCTTGGGTGTGCAGGTTCGTGGTGCCGCACTTCTTCACCAAACAGGTCCTCGACGATCTGGACCATGGCTTAGACGTAAAAGAGGAAGATGCCAAAGGTCGCCCAGGTTTCGTGCGTAGCGGCTCCATCTACAAGGACATGTCACCCTGACAAGCTTGGCCGATTGGTGACGACTCCTCCATTGGTTCCGAGATAGACTCTGATAGACATGATTTCAGCGAGGTGTCAAAAAGAGGCGCCATGGCTCACAATGGCATGATCCATGCCAAGTACATTGCATACATGCACTCTCGACTGCACCTTTGGTTTGGGGATTTTTCATATCTGAGCAAGGCGGTGCAGTCGTGTGCAGGTACATGTGCCACATACGGGTGCACGCAGCCTGGCAGCACTTGCTCTACTCTGGTACCGGCAAGCCGTAGCGGCCTTGGATGGCACCTCGTGCATCCATCCGCAGGAGCAGCTACAAGCCAGAATCGCGCTGCCAGTGCAATAGCCAGTGCGCAAAGTTTGGCAACTGCTGCCGGGGGGCCAAGCTTCCAGTTGCAGCACCTGATTGACTGCCAGTTCTGTTTTCCTGTACAGACGCCACTGCCAGCTCCGAGACCGAAAGCATCTCGTAAATGACTGCGCGCAGGCGATGACTACGTGGCCACCTGCACCGTCCAGGACTCAGCTCGAACGAGGGGCGGTGCACTAGAAGAAATGCTTGTAGGACAGCCCAGCTGTACTGTCACGTGGGCCGATCAGATTGCAGCAGCTTCATGAGGGCAGGGACGAAAGCGTATTGACTGTGAGACACTGACTGAGGCATCCACAACAAGCGCCAGCTCGGAGGCGAAAGCCACAAGTTGACCGGCGCCCCATCTCAGCGACCCTGATTGAAATCTAACTGCCGCCGGAAGTGAGGAGGAGTTTTCAACGTGTGTATTGAAGCTTCGCTGGGCTTGGCCAAGCATGGGCAGGCAAGTGCACCAGCCACGCCGGCCACATCGGCTCCATCTGTCTCGCCAGGTGCGCTGGAGATTGTGATAGATCGCCCGGGGATTGTGGCAGTGAAGTTGTCAAATCTGTAGGAACTCAAGCATGGTGCATAGGCCTCCCGAAAGCCTGACCTAGCACGAACGTACTGAACGGTCCTGGGAAGGTCCACCTGAGCGTTCTTCTCGATACAGGCCAGGCTTGGCCTTGGACCTGAGGTCGATTCTGCGGGTTGTCACGGCTGCACCAGCCGAACCTTCGGAACCAATCATGGGTGGAGTGGGGTGTCGTAAGCCAAACCGAACGCCAGTGTGAGTAAGCGCAATGCAAAGCCCTGGCAGGCTGAAGTGGTCTGCACAGGCAGGAGTGCATGCAGCAAAGCACGGAGCAGACCGAGAGTGAGAAAGAACGTACAGGGTGCGCACTTGTTGAGGGACAGGGAGTGGCAGCCGCAGATGTTCGTGGAAGCCAACTTCAGTGTTCAGCTGCTGTGAGGGTGAGAGCTTCTTCGACAACTGGAACTTCCTGTGGGAAGACCACAATCATGGTACGCCTGCTTATTTGCGACGGATGCTGGGCTGGCTGAGTCTACACCCAAAACCCCAAAAGCAGCCTTCCTGCATCCATGCATCAGAAACTGCCAGGCTCAGCTCAGTATTTATTGGAACCAGAAGCAAAGGAAGAAAGCGTAATTGAGGCCACCCGCATCTCGGCTAAAAGCAGAGGCTTCGGAAGGCTAGGAGAAGCTATGACCTTGCGGTATTCTGGTTTGCCATGGTTGTGCCCACTTTTCCAGCCGAATCGCAGCTGGAACAACCATGGCAGGCATGCAATCGCGAGGTCTTGATTGCCATTTCGGTTTCGTGAAGCTTGATCCTCATGGTATCCGACTGCACAGTCTGACAACCTTGCGGGTGGGGCCCGAGTCAAGTCATCTGACAAGAGACGGCCGATCCAAGGCAACTTCGCAATCATCCGCGCTGGTCGGAGGAGTCCAAAGCCACTTATCAGAATGAGACGCTGACCGAGATTCAATTTAGATCATGCAAACTCGGATTCTGTGATGCCACCCAAATTAGTTGTCCACTGAGGTACAAGTACAAGCGCATGACGACCCGAATGGAAGCTTGATGGCAGTGAGTGAATTGCCACTGGTTTCCTTACGATGGAGCGAGCGAAGTTTCAGCTGGGCCCTGGAGCCGTCTGGTAGTGGTTGGGCAACCTTGGGGGAAACCTTGTGAACGTAAGATGAGTTAAGATGTGTTTACACGATCGAAATCATCGCCCTTAGTCTTGTTATAGCACATGAACCGCCCAAGCCGCTTGCAATTTGCAGATCTCGGACTGCCCCAAATGCCGGCGTCAGTGGCGAAACCAACGGAAAGTCCATCCTGGGTTGCTCAAGAATTCACTACAAGCATCCACGTCCGCAGCAAATCCTGCGCTCCTGCCCGTCTGCTGCCGGCTTCTTGGAACCAGCCTAGTTCTTGAGATTGGCTTTTTATGATTCTCAAGTTGCCTACTCGTACTGATCCTCTGTTAGCAATGATGTCATATTCTGACCGACTGAAGTGAGACAACCCCGGGACCCGGCAATTTAAAGACAGTTGCGGGAAAGTCAGCACTCAGTTCAGTCAGGATTGAATGCAGCACATAAAATGCTTTCCAGGAAGCCATTTGATGCCATATGCCCCCGAACACTGCAACAGCTCCGGTGTGGCAGAGAGAGACCTGGTCAAGCCGGACCCGCTCTGGCAGAGGGCCACTGAATCCCAGGAATCCAAGCGAAGCTGGAAGTATTTCCTGACGCTGATCAAGTTCTCTCATGTGCCGTATGGCTGTGGAGCTTCGGCCTCAGCTTCCCCTCCCTCCCTGAAAGGGCACCTGCTCCTCTCTTTTTGTGTCTCTCTCTCTCTCTGTTTGCTTCAGGGCTGGTCTGCACAAAGCTGCTGCTGCTTCACAGATTTCGCGCACACCATGTTGCTTTAGATCCTCTCCTTGGTGCGCATGGAAATGACGCCTCCGAACTGCAGTCCAAGATTGAACAACACGGTTGAAGCACACGGCTGCTTCATGTCCTGAATCGTCTAAATTGACGGCTTTGCCGTATCACAAATCCCGGAGCAAATGGACTTTTAAGGTGCAATCGAATTCTGCCAGTAAAACAAACAGGTACAAATTCCCACGCCCGAGGTGTGGCCTGCATTATTCACATTGGCACCTAATGTGCCGTGGCCAAACGGTGGCGAGCTCGACATCCTGGAATACGTGCCTCGCTATTATCAGCTTCGGAACTCGAAGGTGAAAGGGTCTGTGCCTTTGTGGTTCATTTATGTTGCAGGCCTTGGTCTCGAAGTTTCTATGAAGTCCCGACTTGTCCCTTCAGGGCTGCGGGAAGATGTGACTTTGACACCACGACTTAGACCTCAGCCCGCACCTCACAACTTCCTTGCCGCCGAAATCCAACCCCGGATCCACTGTGCACCCACCCCATACGTCTGAAGAAGCTGATGCTTCCAGGACCGGCTAGGACCCCTGCACCAGCCTTCTTTCTCCAAGACACAACAGCAGAGGTGAACATGGATGTTTCCAAGGCCAGCGCGGGCCATCTCGTTGAGGTTGCATTCTTAACGGCTTGTCTTAAGGAAGAGGCTCGGGTGGTAGACAGCAGAAGGTCAAAGCACGCCAGAACGAACTCAGCAGGCATCCTTCCACACCGGCGGCGAGTGCAAGCTGAGTGCGGAGAAAGTCAACAAATACGGGCCCATGCCGGACAGGACCCGGCCATGTGCGGTTTGAGTTTGGGGTAAAGTGTAAAGGGTCAGCACACTCGCTTGATAAGCCTGAGTCCAGCATACAAGCTGCGCTCGCACGTTGTCCAACCCTTGATTCCCAGCCGCAATCCCGTTCTGCAGGAACAACATGGACTACGACTGCGTCACCGACTATCCGGATAGGCATACATGCGAAGTAGTGACTCGCTGTTGCGATCAGACGGCTGCGTGTGTTTCCTTGAGGACCTCTGTGTGGACGTTGTTGCAGTTGTTGCACTGCTGTAAGTCAGTCGCATTGCATGACACCGCGGCCCTGAGCCAGGTTGGGCTGCGCCCCGAACAAGTGGATGAAGTCCGGTACCGAGTGGGCCCACAGCCCAGGCCATGAAACTGTATGACGAGCTGTCGGTAATAAGGCGTATCCTACTGTACTAGTAATTAACTCTCTTCTCTTGTTAAGTCGGAATGCAACAGGCAGCGTGTTCTCGGGGCCTTCGCTGCGAAAAAAGCCGAGTCAGGAGTCAGGAGTGAGCATAGCATCGGACAGGCATTCTGGCGACCCAGTGGACGGAGTCCTTCCTCAAGAGACTCGCCACGCATGATATCAAAGAATTTGCAACTGCTGACTATGCAGAGTAGGGAAGACACTTTTTGTGCGCGGCAGCACAGCCAGCATTCTCGCAATTGACATCCACACTGCCCGTGGCTGTCTGCCACGTCCATCAAAATGTTCAGCTCATGCGGCACTGCCGTGACTATGGTCAAATTTGTTTTGGAACTCACGCAGAGTGAATGGCTGGAAAAATTTGGGCATGGGAGCCTGCAGTGGTCAGTAGACTCCATGCACATGGCCCAGGATCTTCTACATCCCAGAGCACGAGATTCCGCAGGCCTGGTCCGAGGGCTGAAGTCTTTTGAGGAGTCTCATTGCTTCGTGCAAGCGGCCATTGTGTGGGAGTTGTTCTGTTTGCAGAAGTCTTTTCTTTTGCTCCACGTCCGGTGCACTTCTCCGTTCGGGGCCACAGGTGCATCATTTGTATTACCGGCCTTGAACGTCTCATGTCGGTTCGTCATGGTTGAGAAACCTCGACTAGCAGGGTCAAGGTCCACAACCCCCAAGCATGAACGCAGCAGTCCGATAAACTCCATGCAATGGTGGTGAAAGCAAGAAGTCCAAGAAGTCCGAATGCTTTTCGTCAAGCAGGACATCCTCGCAGACAACCCAAGCCCAGACAAGGCCGGGAGAAAGATTCACGGTTTGTGCAGTGCATAAGGTCGTTTATGAATCACGTACTCAGGGGCATGGGGCGTGTACATGAAGATTATGACGTACAGAACGGCTTGGAAATTTTCGAAGACCGAACTGCAGAAGATGGCATGTCATGGCCAGTTGGCTTTCAATTCCCGGGCTCCTGCCGAGACCTGGGATGATCGCTGGCTGTTCTCGTATTACCCCTTCACTGGAACGAAGTGCATCTTCGAGGATGCCGGGGCTCATGCAGGGATTCTCAGGGTAAGAGATGGAAGAGTGAAGAGTGACAGGCACCCGGAATTCTTGAGCCTGGCGTCAGAATCTGTTTGACGATGCGTCGAAGCTCACGCCATCCTGCACGCTGCAGCACGATTTGAAACACCCCAGACGGCAAACTTGCGAAGCACTAACAGCGAAGGAGCAGAAGCTGATGATGCAGATCAATTTTTGTGGCGACTGGGCCGGCAAGGCCAAGGGGCCTTCATGCACTTGGCCGCACTTTGCTTCGGAAGTTCTACCCTTTAGCTCACCTCTTGAAGTGAAGGGCTGCTCTGGTTGAATTGATGCAGGGGCGAAAAATCAGTTGACACAGGTTCAGGCGGCTTCCTGTGACCAGGAGATGCCTTGCTGGATTGCATTTAGTTTGGAGCCACGAATCTATGACACACCATGCCGCTTTGCAAGTGGAACAGCCGTTCTCCGGGCCAAAGAAAACTCACGGTGTCACATCGGTGCTTCCAATGCTCCAGCTGTACAGAAACCCAAGTTACCAAAGCTGTACACTCAAAACGTGGCGGTGGCCCAGAAGAGAGCAACAAGCCAGTTTACTGCGAGCATGTGCAGGTGTGGGGTCGGGACCTCGGACGCACAGCCGTCAGACGGACGTGTGAACATCAGTATGATCGAAATTGAGTTCGATGTGGCAGAACAACATTAGCGGCAAAAAGCGTTCCCATCGAAGCCCTGCCAAGTGCCCCCTGCCAAGTGCCGCTTGAGGTGCGGACGGGAATTGCAACTGGCGGTGGCGAGCCAGCAAGAAGACGGTGGAACTTAGTCCGGTATTTTCGGAGTTGCAGCTGAGGTGTATCACGCTGTTTGGCCATACTGGTAGACAATTGATACCGGCCCGGATAGTCGACATCGCAACGAGCTTCACTCATTCAACTAACTGCCTGCCAAATCATGACACCGCTGTCTCCTGTCACCCCAGACTCACCAGTGCAGCTCCCGAACTCCCAGCTCGCGGAGCGGCCTTGCTCAAGTTGCACAGTGCGAATGGCATAAAGACCTCCACTTTCTGAAGACCAGAGCTCTGACCTTCTCAGCATCTCAGAAGCTGGGACTGGAATCCATAAGAACAAAAAACACTTTGCTACAACCTCACGCATGCAAACATGCCCTGAAGTCCTGAACTTGAAGGGTCTAGGCGGTATAGGGCAACCTACTGTACAGACCGCTCTTCGTGGGCCAAGGGTGCCTAACTGCCGTGCGGTGGATCCATTGGCAGAGTTCCTCGGATTGCATTGCAGTTCACATGGCCAGGCAGAGCCAAATGGACCCGTATAGGTTAATGATTCTAACCAGGCACTTCAACGGTCCAATTATCGAGAGTTTGAACCGTCTCACTCAGCAAGATCAAAGCCTATCCCACCCAGCTGCCACCTTTCGCCAAAGCATCGTTCCCAAGAAGCCCTCTGAGAAACCAGCTCCAGGTATGCACCGGACCAGGATGGGTGCTTTTGGCTGCCAGTGTACAGAAGTGTCCTATGCTGGAGAGATGTGCCGTTGACGCGGCTGCACGGGTTCAGCGATGTTCACCAGTTCAGCTTGGGGCCGTGGGCAGTCAGGACTGCTGCACCCAGTGGATCTGGGACGAAAACGACAGGCACAGCCAGGGCACAGCGTGGTTATTCAGTCTTGAGTGAGCATCTGTCTAGTTGAGTGTACTGGACTAAGGCAAAAACGTCCCTTGCAGGATTCTCAAAGACCCCGCCCTAAGCCACGCTGCGCCTTTGTGAGGTTTGGCACGGAGACGTACCTGAAAGAGCGAGCTTTCTTCAACATTTCTTACATCAAGGTGTTCCAGTGATTTGCAGTCACTTCTTAGGGCTGCGACTGCGAGTTGCGATGTTGTGTCGAACAGGTCTGGCTATGCGGCAGTAGGATCCCAGTAGATCGACGAAGAGTTTTGCGAAACTATCACAGGTCAGCTGCAGTGCCAAGGAAGGGTAACCGGGTAACATCTACACATGCATCAGACATAGAGGAAGTGTTTCCAAAGCATTCAAAGCAGCCAGCCAGTTGCATCAACTGAAGCTGGAGCACCTTGCTTGCATTCTTTTGATCCTTTAGCTAGGCCTGTGCAGGACCCGGCGCTGTGTCCACACAGGGTTCAGGGTTTCACCACAGCGAGACGCATTGCTGAATACCAAAAGTCGGGTGCAGTTTCGGCCTCCGGCCCCTCTGTGCGAGTGCGAGTGCGACTTTGCATCAGGCCTAGTAGAACTTTTCGAGTCCCGACTAGGCAAAGCCTAGGTCGGGCCTAGGGCCGAACAGCAAGTAACGTGCTGCGCTCTTGCAGGACATGCTCACCAAGGCTAAGGATATCCTCGGCAGCGGCCTCGGCCCGGGAAGCAACGCTTTCATTGCTGCACGTTTGGAGCTTCCAGGCTATGATCTCCTGCAGCTCTGCTTGGAGGGACCAGAGGCACCTTTCCGGCACTGGTCGGCTTAACCCAGAGAAAGCTTCGAATGAGAAACCCCGATACAGTATCAGTTCTGATGTGGCCACCTGCCACCACATCAATGCAAGCTGAAGAGTCTTACAGGCTGCGTCTCTCGTGCAGGAGTTGCAGTGTGAGGATGACTCGCGGAACGAACCGATTTGAATGCTTCTTTCGTGTAGCATCTAAGGACAAGCTGGAAGAGACTAGGTACTGCCAGCCTGCCATGTTCCTGGCCGGGTCGGGTCCTCATTGGTGCGACGAAAAATGCACCTACAGCGAGTGCCGTTCAAGATTCCTCCAGCTGCAAATTCGTGCCCAGGCTTGCCGCAGTAGAGAAGCTGAAATCCGACAGCCCAGAGGTGCACTCAGCGTGCTGCGAATTGTTAGGCTGAGATTTTCGATTGTAAAGAGTCCTGTCTACTTGATCCTAGACGCCCTAGAGACGGACGGTCCGATCTTCATCTTCGTGCAAAGTCTAAGGAGAGGCTGAAATGCAGGAAGACACGCATTGCCATCGTTCCATGCTTCAATCTTCGGTGGTGCTGCAAATATAACGGGTTTCATTGATCTCTGCCTCTGACGCAGCACGCTGCCAACTACAAAGCCGCGGCGGGTCTGTCACTAGGCAGGGAGCCCAGCACTGGCAGGAGTCTCCCGCCTGGCCTGCCAAACTCCTCCCTGATCGGAATCTCCTGCTGTGTAGAGACTGTTGCACGTGTGGGGCGTACAGCGAAATTCAGATGTTCGTCTACGGCGTTCCAAGGACAGAGTGGGTGACCTTCCCTGCCCCGATCCATTTTTCCAGTCGCGCACAGACCAACCAACTCCAGTGCGCGGCGACGCACAAGAATCGGGAAATTTGTCTTGATGTCAGGAAGTTAGATCCGCACCCTGGGTGCGGGATCGGCTTATCCGTGTCCTCAGGCCCTCAGACAGAGACCAGATTTCTCCGCCTCTCTCTCTCTCTGGCGAAAGAAAGAAAATATGCGAAAATGACGACCTGGGGAATGGAGGGATCAACCTCTGTCTCAAGCAGCAGCCTCTGTCTCCCTGTTTGCAGTTTCATCGCCGGGTTGTTTGATGCATGTTGTTTAGTGCTGCAGTGCTTCACAATTCCGAGAGTTGGCATACCAGAGACAGCAAGCATGAAACGGTCGCTTGAGGTGCGTAGTAGGGGTCCGTCGCAGTGCTTGGCTGTGCTGCATGAAGCCCCGGAAGCGGGCATGCGGCAGCGTGGTGCCACCTGGCACGTGAAGCCGGGGGCCAACACAGAATCTCTTTCCCACTGAGCTAGAAATATTGCCTTAATCGACAAGGGGTTGGGGGCGTAGGTTTTAGTAATTTTAGTGGCTGTGGGGGAAGGCCGGTGGCTGAGATTAACTGTTCCCGTCCGGCCAGGCGCATGCAGACCCCTCTGGCTGAGCTAAAGAGGAAGAAGCCCTGGAGAGAGACAAAGCCAGAGCGAGAGATACAGAGAGAGCGAGAGAGCCGTTCTTATCCGGTCAGCTACCGCGTCTGGTTTGCAATGTTTTGTTATGTTTTCAAATTTGTTTTGCCCGGCAAACGGTCAGGGGCAGTCATCACAAAGCTCGCCAGACATGGGGCGTATCAGCTTGTTTCAAGGTTGCTACCGGGCACACATTGCCAGCTGAAGCCGCAGAATCAGCCAACAGAACAGCATGATGAAAGAAAGAGAGTGTCGAGGTGGCGATCTTGAGGCTTTGAGGTTGGTTGGGCTAGTGCAAAGAGCCAATCTCACGCCGAGACGGCCCAAGGACAGGCCTGCATAAGTGGGGGTGTGCGGAAGCATGCCTGTGCCTTGAGAACAACTAATAAATTACTTCTGGCAAGCAACCGACAGAGAGGAAGTTCAAAGGCGATCAGCAGCTTCCTGTTTCCAGATGTCAAAGTATGTCAAACTCGTTGGCACACCTACGGCACGAGTTCCAGGTGAGTATACTGCTCTTTGCGTAGCTGGTGCCTTCACCTTCGAGGTGCGTTGCTGGGGCACGGCTTCAGGGTGTCAGCTTGGCGCTTTTGTGCCGGAAACCGTTGCCTGCCATGGCTCTTTGGCGAGGGGGGGTCAATGGGAACACAAGCCATCCCGGTGCACCGATTTGCCACCCTGCACTGCATTCGGGCTCAAGGGGAAGCGGGCTTCTGCTGCTCCCAAACGCTGCGCAATGAAGATCCTTCTGCTCCATACTCTTGCATGTTGGCCGCAAGTCAGTGGAACTAGAAAGCACAGCGCTACTGCACCACGCCACCAAACGGATTCCGAGGTCATTGCTTCTCATGTGCGTGCTATTGTGCTGGAGACAGCAGACATGCCGGTAACACCGGGAAAGAGGATCAAGGGATTGCTGAGGACCCAGGGTCTGAAATAAGTTACTGCTGAGGACCTCTTGAAACTTGAAACTTGTGAGTAACTTGATTGAGGAGCGACCTCCAGGGCCCGATTTTCGTGCACATTCCCAAGACTGCAGGCTGGGTCAGGGAGGGCTTTTCTCAGCTCCAGAGGCCTTCAGCCTGAAGGAAAGAGGTGTTCGACTTTTGTGACGGTGCAGGAGCGAGGTGAGCCCTCTGCAGGATGTTACTGCTAATGGCTGTGCATAACGCATGGACTTTCAATCTACAGCTGACGGATACGTACCCTCCAACCATCTCCAACCATTACGTGCTGGATAATTTCTGGGGCAGTGCAGTGATGAGACTGGTCGAGGCACTTCCATTTGGAAAGCTCTGGGCTCGAACTTCACGGATTCCGGAAGGTATCCGGAGGCCGTGTGTGTTTGGATCTTCGGGACCTGGCATGTATTCGGCAGTCCTTGCTTGCTGCGTGACTTTAGTGGATGAGTCAAGTTGTCAAGCTCGACCCTTTGGAGTACTTCCAAGCTGCTTGCGGCTACAAGGGGAAACGGTCTATTTAAAGGTTCCGAGTCCGAGGCCACCGGTAAAGCCCATGCCGGGGCTCGTAGTCCTAGAAGCCTAGAATGGCCTAGAAGTCTAGAAGCCAGGAGGCTTCAGAGCAACCCGCAAAGTTGATACATAGAAGTGCCTTCAATATGCCGGATGCAGCTGCCCATGCTGTTCTTGAAATCGCCAGTCGAAGGTGCCATTTTTCTGCATGAAGCACAACCCTCCACAGGACCGGCGTGGGTCTTCGAGTAGTTTGCGGGAGGTTTGCAGAAGTTCAGATCAAGGGTTGCAGGCTTTCCGGAACGAGCTGGTGTCTAGCACTGCGAGTTTTGCTGGGGCGGAAACACTGTATGTGGATTGAAGAACCTCTCGGCACACTCCTTTGGCACGTTTTGGG
Source organism: Symbiodinium sp. clade A Y106 (assembly GCA_003297005.1). NCBI lineage: Eukaryota > Dinophyceae > Suessiales > Symbiodiniaceae > Symbiodinium > Symbiodinium sp. clade A. The sequence continues at coordinate 91,261 of BGNK01000493.1, read as the reverse complement.
GGCGTGGAACTTCCCGTCCAATGCAGGAGCACGTCCCAGACAGCTGGGTGCCCCACCTGCAAATTTTCCAGCTTCGCCGGAAGCCTCCCGTGATGCCCTTTACAATCCTGTGCTCTGTGAGCTGCCGAGGGCCTTTTGGCCCGTTGTCATTTCCTCCGAGGCCGTCGTGCGAGATCCTTGCGATCGGCTCGTCTCGGAGTTTGCCTGGGCGCGGCTGCAGGGTTGGTACAACAGGCTGGGTGCATTTGGATTGAGTTTCTGCATGATTCTGCGTTGCGGAAGATTTGGCTTTTGGTTATTCAGATGAGGGCCTCTGTGAAACCATGTGCCTGAAGTCCCGGTAGTGTTGTTCCCTTTGCAAGGGCATCCGAGTCATGTGGCATGTCCACAGAGAAGCTTCCGACTTTCGCTTGAATCCGCAACAGGGCCCTTGAGCTGCCAAAATAGTTTTGGGCGTGCGTGCGCCGCCGCTAGTTGCTGTTACACGTGTCAGCGGAGCCAGGCAGCGGAGCCACGGTGACGGCCGGGGCCTGCTGACTAGGTCCAGTCCAGGGGGCGGACTGACGAGTCCGAGAGCTCGACCTCCTGGGCTTCTCCTTCTACACGACTCGCGGGGACGCGACTGTGATCCTTCCTCGGTTTTGTGTACTTCGACTCTGACTACCAGTTACGTTGTGCAGTGTTCGCCTGCCTTTGGGAACGAGAGGATTGATTGCTCTTTGGGGCAATGGACACTGAGGCAGCTGCTGCGGCTGCTGAGGCTGATGGGAGAGCCAACTCGCGAGGATCGTCTCCTTTGAGGGCGAGGGCGAGAGACCCCGCCGTATGCGGGGACGGGGCTTGATGGATCAGCAGGTGAAGCTGCCAGCCCAAGCAAGAAGTACCACGACTTCGGGGTCGAAGCGACCCCTTCCTTGGATGGAGAGAACCCTGAGTCGGAGTACCATATGGGTCCAGGCTGATGGCACAGCTTGCCCACCTCTCGATCAACGACATCACGGCCGAAAACGGTTGTGCGCATCATTGATGAGAATCACGAGTATCTCCGGGACATGAAGCTGGATCAGGCCTTTGATAGTGCCATTTTCAAGGGCAAGCGGAGACCGGATCAAACAATATTCGGATTCCTCGCCTCGAAGAAAGCAGCCTTCAATGAACTCAAGCGGCAAGGCTTGGACCTCCTCGAGAGGGCAGCACTTGCTCGGCCACCTGATTCTTCGCCAAGACCAGTTTAGTGATGATCAGAGACTACCAGAAGATTGAGGGAGCGATCCGCAAGATTTTCAGTGACTCCCTTGAGTTCCCTGGAAAGGGAGGAGGACGTCACACCTACTGGGGCGAAGATGGTCAAGATGGCTACGGCGACGAGGATGATGACGATGGCCAGCCGGACTACTGGTACGATCCGGAGACATGGCAGGCCATCTACTTTGAGGAGGAGGACATCTTTGAGGACCTCCTGGAAATGGACCAGGAGGGCCAGGCATACATGGTTTTGCAGGACCCGCATGGACTCATTGGGGAGGAGACTTTGGCACAACATGGCAAGTACCTGCAAACAAGTTTCAGTTGTGTGTTCAGTACTCCCAAGAATCAGGAGGGTCGGTGCGTGGAGTTTGCGGTGCTGAGCAGAACACGCGTATTGCATATGTCCCGGTGAGCATGAGCGGGTTGCCTTGGGTGTTGAGGGTGCAAGTGGTTCCGGGACATGTACCGTGCCTACTACCAGCATACTTGTTGATGGCTACGGGGGCCGTGATTGATCTCAAAGGTCTCTTCATCTACTACACACGTTCCGGCACTGTGCAAGAGCTTCACCGGCGACCAACCGGACACATATCTGTGAACATCACTGAGTTCTCGAAAGACTTTTACATCCCCGACACCTATCGGTTCGAGACCAGTGAGGTGTGGTGTAGCCGGTTTGGAGGTGCATCCTCCCAGGAGCTCACGCTACAGCATGCCAACCAAGTACTCGCGATGCCTGCTTCGTTGGCGCCGCTGCTTGCTGCGATTGTGGCTGGGCTACGCTTCGCAGGCCATCGGAGCCCTTCAGGAGGTGATCCGACAGCCACGTCTTCGAGAAGCTCGCATCCTGGGTATGGGGCGCGACAACGTGCCCTCGAACTGCAGCAGACAGAAAGTCAGCCGCCGGTGTGATGCCAATGGCGGGCATGAGGACCCTGCTTCGCCAGGACGATGGCCAACGACGGCCCTGTGTGGAACACCGGAAAAAAATCGAGGTTCCGGCTCCGGTGCTGAGGCCATCCAGGACGTGCCAACGCGCCACCACCAGCCACGGGGCCAACGCCAGCTGGAGTTGGAGCAAGTGCACGAGTTGGGGGCCATCGAGATGATCCCAAAGATTGGCCTGGAGCGCATGAACGAGTGGGTCATGGTCCTCATCTTCCGGTTGCCGGACTATGTCCTCCCGCAGCAGAAGAAGGGCAAGAAGCAGCAGGCCCACCTCGGCGAGTATCCTTCGGGAACACGGACACAAGGACCTATGAGTGTAGCGGCAAGCTCATCCCAACTGCCGTTGCAAGAGCTTCGACATCTTCCGGAGACCCACCGGATGAACACACCACCGGGGGCAGGGGCATCGCTGGAGGATATGAGCTACACTCCGGAGCTGACCGAGAGCGACAACGATGGGATGTCGGGCCGAGATCGAGATGGGCTGGCCATGATGCGGCAAGACGTCCACAACTTCGAGATGGACAACCCGACGCTGACCCAGAGCTGCCAACACTGTCCTGGAACCAACTATGTGTGGAACGGGGCTGCGAACTGTCCGTTCCTGTTCCCGAACCTCGACCACAAGATGACCCCAGCGTTCGGGTGCGCGGTGCCATCAGGAGAGACTCTCCACAGTGATTGTGAAGGTTCGACGGGGTTACGAGTGCCCGAACTGCAAGACTTCACTCTGGAAGTGGATTGGCCGGAGGTCTGGGGCGACCACTTGAGGAACGGGGGCTACAACGTGGAGATGACTCACTCACGAGCCCCAGGAACGCGGGCTACCAGTTCGTAGGTTGGCTACGGGACGGCAACCTGTGCAAGCAGCTTGGCATGGATACTGAAGAACTTTGGAAGCATGCATGTTGATTTGAGTCGGTTTTTGCTGCTTGACACTTTGGAGCAGTGGTTCCTTCGAGCAACCCAGTGCGTCTGCGAAGTCCTTGGCGTACCAGAGGGTTGGCAAGCCAAACGGGACGCGAGACTTGGAACTTGCTGGCCATCCAACGGTCCAGTGCACCAGACTACCTCTTAGGACAGGACATGATCCAGGAGGTCCAGGATGACTTTACCAGACTTTACCATGTATACCTGGAGGAACAGGCTCTGGACCCCATCGACCTCCTCCAGGCGCTCGACAACATCCACGAGGGTTGTGACTCCTACTGGTTACTGGGGCATGGTTGAAGACGAGGACACAGAAGTTCGAGGACCATGCCGGTGCCACAACGTACACGACAAGCGTATCTACTACCACGGGGAACCAACGACTACGGCCCAAGATCCCAACCAGAGCGCCTGCCCTACAGCTTCGAGCTCCACTATCTTTTGAAGGACCTCGGAGCCAAATATGAGGTGATTTGGATGAACTACTTCGGGCAGATTATGATGATTGTGCCACGCCCCAATAGGTTCTCATTCCGCGACTTGGGCCTGGAGCTCGGACCGCCGTCTGCAACGGGGTTGATGAGTGGATCTGGATTGAGCAGGGAGCACAAGGCAAGGTGTCCATGGATGTCATCAACTACGCGAATCCACAAATGAGGTGTTTGTGAGCACATCACGCCACAGCGAGAATTCATCCGGTCTCTCAATAAGGCTGCCGGAACACGTCAGGACATCATTGACTACGTTCTTCGTGAATTCCAATGCTCTGGATGCCAACTAGAGAAACGTCCGGCGACGAGGTTACCATCCGGGACGCCGAGGACCTTCGACTTCAACGTGGTCATTGGGGTTGACGTCTTGATTCTTCACGGTGTGGACAACAAGACCGAACACCCGGTGCTCAACGTGACCTGTTGTGGGACCTTGTACAGCACCTTCGGCATAATTGATGTGCAGAGACGAACCGCCGCGCTGACTTGGAAAGCCTTTGCACTGCTCTGGCTGAGAACCTTTGGTGCTCCTGAGTACTTAATCGATGACCAAGGCAATGAGTTTGTTGTGGGGCAGAAGTTTCAAGACGGACTTGAGCATCACGGCATCTGCCCAATCGAGATCAACCGTGATGCACCGTATGAGAACGGTGTCACCGAACGCCGTGGCGGCCACATCAAGGATGAGTACTACAGGACTCGAGAACTCAGACCATCAGTGAAGTGGAGACTTTAATCTTCGAAGTCTCTCGGGCGCTTCAGATGCTCATGAATCGCTCCGGGTTCTCTCCATCTCAACGAGTATTGGGACGTCAAGCACAGCTCAGCCTGGAGACCTTATCGGACCACGGTCAGTACGAAATGTCGACGACCAGTGATCGGGCATGGCAGAGGGCAGAACACATTCGGAAATCTGCTCGACAGGCATGCCTTGGAATCCAAGCAACGTCTGGCGAGGGCTCGACGTGCCCGGCCCAGGCGTGAGATTGAGCGCCAGGTCTTCCAGGAAGGCGAGCCGGTCATGATCTGGAGGCAGGGAACACGTGGTTCTCTGGCCAAGGTGGGACCTTGCCTCGTGGTGATTCAGAAGGGACATGATGTTGGGGTCACCAGACGGGACGAGCTGCACAAGTGCAATGTGAGTCAGGTGTTTCCTATAGGCAATCTTGAACGACAGGGGCTTGAGTGCATTCCACTTGATCTACTACAAGCGAAGGAAAGACTGCGGCATGACAGCGAAAAGCTCCAGTACATCGACATCAGCCAGGAGAACGATGATGATGATCACGATGGCGGAGAGATGTTGCCCAGTTCTACGGCTACCGGTGCTGTCGCACACCCTGGTGGACCGGTGACGGTTGACATCGATGCCAACGGAAAACCCTCAGAGCCTCATGCACTACCACCAGAAGGGGGGCCACTGATTAGAGCGATGCCAGCGGAAAACCATCAGAACCTCATGCACTACCACCTGAAGGGGGCCATAGACTAGATGATGATGCCGCACCAAAACCGTCAGAACCTCATGCACTACCACCTGGGGGGCCTTCGAATGATGATCAGGTTCAGTCTGCCGAGTCCATGTCGAGCGATGGTCCACAGTCCGCTGACAGTCAGAGCACGACGTCGTCTTCAGTGACAGTTCAAGTTCAAGCAGCAGTTCCATTTCAGGTCGGTGCCAGTCAGACCAGCTAAGGCTAAGGTGCCAAGGCCAGCGGAGTGGCCGCCACAGCAGGAGCTGATGAAGTGGGTTCGGGTGGATCACAATGCTCGCAGGTTCAGGACTTCAACAGCTTTGGGTCCTCTGTGAGATGACGATTTGCATGGAGGAGTTTGATGGCAAGGAGCGGCACCAGAAACTACATCGAGCGCTACCTGAAGGTGTGCGCTCCATCCGGACGACCCTCATTTACAAGAAGGTGGAAGGATATCCACAACCGCGGGTCAAGTACACAGCTTCCTCGGAACAAGGAGGGGCCAAGATCCCGAGTCTTTGGCATGTGGGTTGCAGATGTGAAGACCGAGTGGGGTGACCCAGCCAAATTTCCTGTGATCGCCAACAGCCAGGATCTGCAGCTGTTCAGGAAGGTGCTCAATCATGACACGTTCTACACGTGGTCTGAGCTGCATGGGAGCTGGATCTGCTTGACAAAGCAGAGTGGCGAAGAACTGAGTGAGAGGACTCTCACTCCCCAGGAGCAGCCAATGTTCCGGCAAGCCAAGATCTCGGAGGTCCAGAATTTGGAGGGTGGCAATGCTATCGAGTTCGTGACGAATGCCGAGGAGATCGTCCGAGTGCTTCGTGATCTTCCGCATCGGGTGATGCCCAGCCACTTCATCCTGACTAAGAAGATGCAGGAGGTGGACCCAACGTGGAGCCAAAGCGCGCTGGATCCTCCTCGGACATCGGGACCCCGATGGATTGAAAGTGGAGCGATACGCTCCCACGCCGTCAACAACGACGCTGTACCTTACCTTCCAAATCGTCGCGAGCCTCGATCAACTACAAACTTGTGGTAATGGACGTGCCCAGTGCTTAGGCTGAAGAAAGGCCTGACGGGCCGCTGTACGCGACCATGCCGCACAGCGGGACACCTGACAAAGAACCGCATTTTCTGATCAGGGTCCGCTGTGCTGTTTATGGCTTGTTCAGCGCCCCAGCGGGCTGGAGGACTGATGGTCGCGGGTGCGCTGGCGTGGTGCTCCTGGACGTTGACGATTTTGTCCAGGGTGGTAACGAACGTCATCGACTCAAGATGGAAGAGCTGCGGCTGAAGTTCAAGTTCGGTAAGTGGAGAGACCTGTACATGAACTTTGGAGAATACCTTGGCAGGACTGTGAAGCAGCGCCAGAACTTTGAGATTAAGGTAGACATGAAGCGTTTCTATAACGGAGAAACTTCGTCCAGTCACTTTGCCTCGAGACCGAGCGCGTGATGAACAGGCTCTTTTGACTGTGAAGGAGGTGTCGCTGCTTCGAGGTGTTGGCGGTTCGCTTCTTTGGATTGGCTCGAGGCTCGACCAGATCTTGGAGCTGCTTGCTCCATGTCGATGAGCTGGGACAAGGAGGGGCACCGTGTCATCAACTTGAAACAGGCCAACAAAGCTGTGAAGGAGCTCCAGGCGACCAAGGACCTCGAGCTTCGCATCCTGCCGATTCCCTGCAGGGTGGCTTTTGGTTGGATGGCTCTGTCTAATGCCTCGGTGGCCAACGATGGCGAGAAGTCCCAGGGTGGCTTTATCATCGCCTTGCCAACACGGAGATCTTGAAGGGCAATGCCGCCGACTTCAGTATGAACTCCTGGCGAAGCCATCGAGTTCGTCGAGCCGTGAAGGCAAGCCTGGGATCAGAGGCTTTGGCCATGGACGACGCCCTGGCGGAGCCTGAATGGTTGCGAGCGATGTACAGTGAGATCTGCGTGCCCAACACTTCCACGGCTGATGCGTAGTCCGTCAGAAGGACGAGGACCACAGTATCCTTGTCACTGATGCCCGTGCCTTGTATGATCTTTTCCACAGGCGCAGTGGGGCTGCAGGATTGTGTCGGAGGACACAGATTGATGTTGCAGTGGTGTGCAACAGCGCTCACGGCTTTTGAATGCCATGATTTATTGGGTGCCTGGCCAGTACATGTTGGCTTTGGAAACAGCCGGCTGCTTCGTAGCGTCATGATTCTTGTGAAATACGCAGTTCATGATGAGCCACTTCGTGCACTGATTGCCAACCTACCGGATGTCCCCCTTGATGGATGCGAAACCATGTGCCTTGAGTCCCGGTAGTGTTGTTCCTTTTGCAAGGGCATCCGAGTCATGTGGCATGTGCACACAGAAGCTTCCGACTTTCGCTTTAATTCGCAACAGGGCCCTTGAGCTGCCAAAATAGTTTTGGGCGTGCCTGCACCTCCGCTAGCTGCTGTTACACATTTGGAGGGCTGAGTTAACCCCTCCATTCACCATTCAATGGGCATTCATCTCGAGCCGTGCCAAATTTCCACAGCCTTGCACCCGAGTTGCCTCGCAGAGCCTTGAAGCCTTGAGAGCCACCATGCGAGGTACAAGGCCGATGGCTTGGACTCCCATGCCACGCCAGACTGTGCTACTCGGACGAAGCAAAGAACAGCTTGGGTTTTTTGGTTCATATGCAGCGTTTGACAGACGTAGTGCGAAGAGTTCAAGTTGTAGGACAGGACCAGATTAACGAGTGAGTCAGCGAGTGTACCAAACAAGGGACAGCGAACATCTTGGGAGCTCGGGAAGGGTAGTGTTGGCTTCGCATGAGCAGCTTGCACTCTCCGATTATCGTCATCATTCCCACATGCCGCGTGTGCCGTCGATCCAGGCCTCTTGCACTCTTGCACCATGACTATGTTTGACAACAGTTGTCGCTTTTGTGTGTCCGGCCCCACCATTCTCCAACGCTCGAGGCTACCTTCAACAAGTGGGTGTCCTTGGTCATGAAAGCGCATCTTGGAGAAGTTCATCCGCAGCTGGGATAGTAGGTATTTGTCACCTCAGCCTGGCCATCGTCGCGGTTCAATATCAGTGAACTGCCACAGACGCAGGGTCCCGGACATACACTCTTACACTGACTGCAGGGGAAAGGATGCTGTAGTAAGGTCTCTGTTGCTTGGAGGTATAAAACCGACTCAGAGGTCGAAGATTGTCATATGATTCCTCAATGGTGCCGCTTGTCTAAACAGAGGGTTGGGTTTGCTCTGTTAGGCTGCTGGTACCCTGGCACCTGTCTTTTTAGACTCTTGTCAAGAATTGGCTCAGTACCGGCCGACCCCTAGGCCTTAGGCCTAGGCCCGAGTGCTTGTCCTCAGCTGCGCGGCAAGGCTAAACACAGGCAGAGGCTTTTCGCACCCTGGCATGCTCAGGTTACGCCTCCAAGGTGGACAAGCTTGTGCCCATGATCGGGGATTTGGAGCAGAATGTTCGCAAAGTCGACAAGCGCCTGGCATTTCTCAAGCTGAACAGCACGAATCATCACTCTCACGTCCTCAAGAAGTACGATGTCGGCTGCGGGTGCTTGACGCCGGAGAATCTGAAGGCTGTAACTCGGCGAAATCGAGCTGGATTTGAGGTTAGCTGCTCTTGGTTTATTGACGCCACGTAAGATGGTCCCTCCATGTGACCTGTGTGGCTTCACACGTGACGGGAAGACTGAGCCTTCCGGGGACCCCGCCAGATGAGGCTGCTTTTTGCCTGGTGGGTTTAGGGCTGTTCTTCGCCGCTTTTTTCACGAATCACGCTTTACGTGAAGGGTATCCACCGGGACAGGTACCGGCTTGAGTATTTGCCGGGTACAAGGCGTTAGTCAAGTCAAGTGTGTCCTTGAATGATCGCGAAGCAGAGCTCCCCAGTTTTGCGAACACATCATCCGGAATCTGCCGTCAAATGCCGTCAGTAAGATACTGCCCAGGAATCACGGAGGTTGGGCGGGACCATCAATCATAAGAAAGAACAAAGTTTAATGAAGGATCTTCTTGAGAAAGGGACTTCTTCGACAGGCCTAGCAGTGCTGCCGAAGCATCAGTCATCGGTTGGAATGAAAACAGAATCGTACGACAGGAAGATTGTGAAGCGGTCAACACTGTGAGGCCCATGGTTCGTTGTTGGTTGTTTTCCCGGTTTAGGCTCGGAGGTTCTTGCTGCGATGCTTCATACTTGTAAGGCATTCGGCTTGGTTGCAGTTTGCGGACGGAGGGTGGCGCTGAACCCCAATCCTGTATTCCGAACTCGGCCGCTGTTTGTCATGGGTCCAAGCTTGCAAAGACCATCGTAACGAAGTGTTGGTTCGAGTCTTAGCAGCACCCAGCATCACACGTTGGAAACAAAAATAAGACCGCAAGCACAACGACGAATAATTCCGCAAGCACACTTTAAACGTAGGCAGAATCAAAAACTGAATTGCAACAAGAATTCCTGATACATCTAAAATGCTCAACAGGCATACAGCAGTTCTTGTTCAAAAACTCAGCATAAGATCCCGTTTGCTCCTCCTTCTTGGTCAATAGTGCGTTCAGAAGGTCATCCACACAGCCTCCCACCACAGCACCCGGGGGGTCATCCTTGCAATGGGCTGCACACGAGGCCATGGAAATTTTTTCGATCATGGTTCCGCAGTTGTAGAACTCTAGCCCATAGCCTACTGCCGGTGAAGAGATCCCCCTGAGAAAAAAGCCCCTCATCCCAGCGTCAGGATCACAAACTCACATGCTCTCAGCGCTATCTCATGGCTCCAAGATGATCCCCTCAACTTCCCCTGCGGTGGCCCCCGAACGCTGGACCACAACAGCGAGTGCACGGGTGCTAACAAAGATTCCAGAGTCATAGTTTTCTATCATCCGAGGTTCAGGAGCACTTCATAGAAGACTTCGTTCACTTGAGGACAGCAACTCTGCAGTTCCTGTTCAGAGGCTAGCGAAAGCGGTTTATCTCTTGGTGCCCTTCCGAGCTAACAACCAATAGCTTGCAACGTAAGAGTTGGTGTTCTGCTGGTGGCAGGAAAGTCCTCGGCACCTCGAAGTATGCTCCGAAGTCTGCTTCGGATCCCAACTTCGTGGTCAAAGATTCGTATCTTGTCATTCAGCCGAGCTTCTTCCGCCAGGGCTAGCGAAGGGCCTGTTCCCAACTCGATTGGTAAGATCAAGCCCCAACGCATAGCAGACGGACACCACGTGTCGTCTTAGTTGGTGTGCATTAATGAATCGGCTTGTTTCTCAGGAAATGCACAGCTTTCCACCGCAACGGCAAGCAGCTGTGGCCAATCAGAAAGTGAGATGCTCGTGACACGAGCAGTGTCTTCCGCTGCACAGAAAGATTGCAAGCTATCGTTTGCTGCTGTGTTTCATCCGTCACACCGCGTGGCGACGGTTGGCGCATGGTCGTGCTCCGGACACTTACTTCGTCAGGAAGCGCAGCCTGGTGTCAGAAGTAGAGCATTGTGTCTTGACGGCCGTCGCTGGAGTAGCAGCCCTTGGCCGAAAAAGACGCAAATCAAAGCACGGCTTGGAAGGAGGGATGCTGCGGAGTCAGGTTAGAGTGGGTTTAAGATGTCAGCACTCACCGTAAGTGGAGATTTCCCATTTCGCAGACCGTTGTTTTTGTCCAAGGTTCGGGCGACCGGTGCCTCCAGAAAGAACTTAAACATGCGAGTTTTCTAGTGGTCCGAGCTGAAAATATCCATCCTGGAAGTGACCAGCCCTTCCTACATCTGCCCGGCACTGAATGCTACAGCTGTGAAAATGCATTCCATGCAAGCCAAAACTCCGACTTGACAAGTGACGCGTCCTGTTCAGGAGGGGCTCAAGCTTGTCAGCTTGCGCCGGGAGCTTGCAGCGATGAGACAGTCCAAAGATGAAAGGGATTTGCCTCGTCGGCCACGTTGTGGGCTGTGGGCCTGTCGGGTTTAGCAGCTTTAGCATGGCTCAGGCGGCCAAGCAATGCAGGATGCTGCCGCCGTTGGCAAGCAGGCTCCACAACTGGGTAGAGGTGGTACCTCACTGACGAAGTCACGGTTTGGACGCCGCTCTTCACTCTGCATTTCCGGCAAAAGAACCAGCTTCGTTACGACATTACATTGACGCCGCTTCGTATAGAATCTTAGATGAGAGTTGTTCGTGGCCTGGGTCTCTTTGTCTTTGTCTACGTCCATAGGCGAAGCGGTGCACAGTGGGTCAGGGCATCAGCCAACCGAAGACGTGAGGACCTCCTGACCGCCGTCACCCTGACAGCTGCACTGTTCGGCCAGACCGTGGCGAAAAATGTAACGAACGCAGGCCATGCTCTCCGTCGCCGGCTTTGAGAAGCCCAAGCTGTCGGGCCTTTGTGCTTGGCCTCAGGATGAGTAGCAGTGGCAGAGCAAGCAACACTAAACTAGCCCGCGGAGAGATGCCTAGTCCTAGGTGTAGAGCTGTGATAGCGCTGCAGGTGAAGACGCCCGCAAGCAGGAGGGCGGTCAGGACCTCTCTTGCAGACACCTGCAGCTAGCTGTAGTTGCATGCATGCTGCAACTCTCGCGGTGAGCAAGCCGTGACTTCGAAGCATGTCGTGTTGGAGAGTCCGTTCTGCAGGTCTTGGAAGGAGGCACTTGGCTACTTTCTCGTGCGCACTTGGCTACCTCAAAGTCTTTGTCTTCTCTACTTGGCCATTTTGCTCTGTGTACTTGTTTAGCACTCGTCAAATTCGAGCCTCGGAGGCCAAGTAGAAGCCAGAAAGAAGCCTAGTAGGGGCCACAAAGAAGCCAAGTAGTAACCAAGGCTCCAATAAGCTCACTGAAAGACAACTTCGAAGGCCAGAGATTGATTTAAAGACACAACCCCTTTAATCGAGCCCTGATTGCAGCTTCAGCACCTGAGATCTTTTCTCGGCAGGCGGTGTGCCAAATCGCGAATGAACTCTTCCCGAAGGGCCCCGGACCTGGCATGCGGTATCCGCCCCTACAATGGTTTCGATGGGGAGCGGAGAATCCTAAAACCTGTGCTGAATACACGTAACTGTGAACCGTCGGCTCAGCATCACCTGATCCTCTCAGTCTTTTTGCCAGCACTATCCTTGGTTCAGACGAAGCTTGGGTAGAGACACAATTGACAATGAATTCTTGCCTTTTTTCCGAGGTTTCTCCTGTGCGGGGACCGAGAAGGCCATCAACATCCTCAAGGACGTCTGGTTTTCCAACACATGCAGCTAGTCAGTTGCCACAAGTAGTTATTTAGTTTGTGGCTTCGAGTGGAGCTGGCCTCGGGTCTCGGTTATTGTTTGGGCTAGGCTTCCTTAGCTTTGCTGTTACAGGAACTTGCGGAAAAGAACGGCGCACTTCAAGCCAAGGCTTGTCTTTGCACGAGAAGGGCCAGGGGTGCTTTTTGTTCGGGTTTCCGCCAAAGCATCGAGAAGGTTTCGGTCACAGATCCGTAACCACCCACTGCATCTGTTCGGACTACAACAGGCCCTGCGACTACGTTACATTAAAAGCTACAGCGTCCACCGCCTTTCAGATCCATCAGGTGCTGAAAACCAGCGGAGGCTTTCACACCTCGCTCATGGAGCCCGCCAAGCAGAGACTGGCGAAGGCTGGCTGAGTGCAGACAGTCGTGCCTCCATGCGGTGCGGCTCCAAGCCGATGTGTAAACTAAGGATGCTTCCATTGCTTGTCCGGTCTCGTTTGGAGTTCTTGCCGTCGAGCGCATCCGATTGTTTGTAGCCAGAAAGGCCCCTCTTGGCACAGTTCACCCTGTTTTGTTTCTTTCTCCCGAACAGGCGCTGGATGAGATGCTTCCCGGCATGCAGCCGCCCTGTCCTTGGAAACCCCTTCTGTCTTGCGAAGGCAGCAAGTGCCTTCCTAACTTGCGGATGCATGCTTCCAGAAGCTCAAAGGACTGCTCTCGCTTTGGCCAATTTTCTCCAAATACTTGCAGAAATCCGTGCTTGTAGGATCTTAACATATCTTAGCTGCGTGTAACGAATTGGTCCCGGCCCGTAATATGCACGTATGATCCTTCAAACACACAATGGCATACTGTCAAAAGGCTGAAGAAGACGGTGTACATGAACGCCACCGCCGAGCCCCTGATGCCTGGCACTGCACCACAGGCTGCTTCGCAAGTTCGGATTTTTTAAAGCCCGCATCTGTCCTGCAGCACAGTCCAGGCCACGGTGTAAGCAGACTTCATCAGCTTGAGTATATTGCTGCGAGTGCAGCGGGAAAGTCACGATTCACAAGTCAAAGCTGATAGAACGAACCGAGTGTGCATGCTTTCTCGGCAGAAGAGGCCGTGGTGGACCTGCTTAAGAAGCAGCTCACCAGCCCAGTCCTCTGGGAACCATCCATGCAGAAGATGCTCGAGGCCAAAGTGGCCTTTGCCAAAGTCTCCTCGACCCCCTTACCGACGTGGCAAAAGCTATCAAATACCGAAAGCCTGCAAGTGTTTGCTTGAATGCGCTGACCGGGACAGCACAGGCGGGCCTCACCGACTTTTACGAGTGCGGCCCCAACAAGCAAATCAAGGCAAGCTGTGGCCTTTCCGGATGTAGTCACAAGGTAGTCCACTAACCTTGCAGTGTGAGCTGTTGGCGCTTCCATCTCGATTTGCCGAGAGCATGGTGCTGTTACAGACATGCTGTTCCTGGAGAGGTTCCACCTCTGCATTTCACATATTTCACGCTGCCTTGCGTTTAGACTGCCATGACCGGGTCCTGCGTAATCGAAAGACATGTGCCTGACAAGCCTTGTACCGACTGAACCATCTTCATTGCAAGTTCTTCGCAAAAAAATATTGTGCTACGCGCCAGGCGATGATGAAGCGCATCAATGCCAAAGCCTGGGGCAGCACCACCAACGTAGAAGTTTGACATCTCGTAAGCTGATTACCAGACAAGTTGTTCCCGCATGCCTAATCAAGTTAGAGCTGGGGCATGTGTTTAATCAAAAAGGCCGATGAGCCGCAGGCGGGCCATCCAGACAACAGTCATTCGCACACTTCCAACTCAAGCAAACTCTAGCGGATAGCGCGAGCTTCCCCACGCAGACTTGCAAAAGAGCTTTGTCACGGCGAGCTGGCGTGCCAAGAAGCACTTCAGGAGAGCAGCACTGGGAAGAGTCAGGCAAGATTGTCATGCCCATGCCGCTTACGCCCTGCGAGGCTTCTGCAGTCTCGGCAAGAGTCTGCTCTCCGCATCTCACTGACAGGCGTTACAGAGATAAAATAAGATATGAAAAAGGAGCCGACCACAAAAGTCGAGAGCAGAGCAGGATCAAGCTCACGTTTGCATAGGGCATCAAAATCTCTTGGTCTTAGTGGTTAGGCCTCAGAAGCCGCAGACCCAAAGAAGCCATGCATGGCTGGGAGCCCAATACCTGGACTGGGAATGTCGAGGCCGGATCCCAGCTTCACCTGACCTTGCACAACTGAAGCAGGTTAGACTGTGCGGGATTGAAAGACCTGCCAAGCTGAATCACATCAGCCGCAGGCAGAGCCCATCACTGTGATGCATCCCGGCCCCTGGGAAGTGCCTGAACAAGAACCTTCGACCTTGCAGTCGGAGGCACTTGTTGTCTCGTCATGCTCAGTTGCAGCCACTCTGTTGCTTCATCCAGTTCAGATGGTACGTGCTGCATTCTGACACACGGAGTTCCCACTCAGACCATTCACCTGCAGCAAGAGCTTGCGCGGGTTCGATCAGCGTCATGCCTGAAGTGAGTCGTAGTGTGAGTCTTACCGTGCTGCCTGACAGGCGAGAGTGGCAGAGACGGGTAAGGTATTTGGGCCTGCAGTGTGTTGAAAGACCTGCTTTCTCCAGTCTGGGTCCAAGGACCTCTTCCGATCTGAGCAGCAGCTGGAAGCACTGCGGGTCGTACCGCATGCGGAACGCCAAGAGAATGTCGCAGATCGCCTCCTGGTCTCAAAGGTCCCTCGGCTGAGCTGCCTAGCGGCCTCGCATGGCCTAGCCTAGCCGCCTGCCCAACCCCCCAGCGAACCCTGGCATGAACCGGTGCGGTTTTTTGAGCACGTGCACAGGTGGACTGCGGCGCAGAAGGCGAAGGCCCCCGAGAGCTGATCCCGATCGTTTTGGGCTTCGAGCGCTTGGGGGAGCTCATTTCACACTTACATCCGCAGCGGTTGCAAGAGGCTGCCAAGGCCGCCAAGGAGTTGCCAACTCTTCGACCGTGGCCTCAAGGCCAAGGCGATTTGAGTCACTGCGAAGATCCAGAGGGTCTGGTGACCAAGTACGTCGAACAGTCGCTGGTTTGGGCAGCGATGATTGTGTCTCGTTGCCGGTCCATGTTCGTCTTGGCCCACCTGAAGCAGAAGAGAATGGGAGCCGTAAACCTCTACCTTTCTCTTTCGCGAGCGCGTCAGCATAGAATGGCAAGAACGTGGCAGAGATGGAGGCGCTCGGCTTGCCTGATGCAAAGATCTGTTGCTCAGCGGCGCTTACGAGAATCAAGCCCCATACAACCTACAAGCGGCTCTGCAACCTGGAGAGACTTGCGACATCTAGCGACTAAGGCTCAGAAGAAGCAAGAGCAGCTGCAACTGTGGAGTCAGGGAGTGGCGAGAACACTTCGCCTGAAGCTTCTTCATGCCCAGCTTCCGGGATTGCAATCACTTTGCAGGTGTACTGCTTCACTACTGTCTTGGGACGAGGATGAAACACCAGCTGCTCAACCTCTTCAACTGCTGGCAGCGGCAAGCGGCGCAAGGCATCTGAATGCAATGTGGCGTCCGCGTGAGCCACACCACAAAATCCGAGTCTGCCTCTCCTTGATTCAGCAACCAGTACGATACTCAAAGTCTGAAAACTGCCCTGCGCACGACCAAACTGCATCTTGCATCAATTGGCCAGGCAGCCGGTTCAGCCAATGCCGAAGCAAAGATGGGTCTGACAACAAACAGCGAATTCACGGCAACGATCGTGTGAGCAGATTATTGCATCTCGATGGCAGAGTCTTTGTGCAGAGATCAGTGTTTTTTCTTACGACATGATCAATGTACGTGCATGTTTTGCCAGGAACATTCCGGCATCGCCATGGCAAAGTGCTCTGAGCACACATGGGCATGACAGTCCGGACGCCAGCCATGGTCAGGAGCTGTGGGATGAGTGGAAGAAAGCGTCTAAGACCATGTTCTCCATGTAAATTGAAATACCATGAAACTCCGATCCAAGAAAGGCTGTTGTCGCAAAGAAGAAGGACTGTCCAGCCTCTAGCAGGTGGCAGGTCCTTAGATGATCATCGAACATCATAACACGAGTCAAAAGGCTTTAAATGCTGCTTGAACTAGAACCCTTCTGGGATCTATAAGTCTATGATAGTCTATAAGTCTAGACGCAGCCTACTCTCAGGATTCATACTCTATGTGCGGAGCAATCATATATTGTCTTGCTCGAACGGCACGCGACGAAAGGCAGCGGGGCAGAGTCGTGAGTCTTCACAGGCGAGGCCGAGTCCTCCACCCCTTGGAACCCCCTTGAGCCCGCTGTATCCTGCTGTTATGTAATTATAGATCAGCTAGCTTAAATCCCGTGAGTCGGTAAGTAGCTGCAGCAAACGAATGAAGGCAACTTTGAGCAGTTCTCACACTTCCTTGTCAGGACCACAGCTGGGAGAGCTGGCAAAGTTGGCGCAAAGCTCCAAGGCACCTAACTACCTGGAGCGGATCGATGGCTGCAGTAGTGGCTGGAAGCCGAGAAGCCATAAAGTCTTGGAGCATCAACTCACAGAATGGGAATGTGCAGTGGAGCCCCTAAGGGCACCGGGATGTCCTCGCATTGCAATAGCTTCTCAACAGCAGTTCCAAAGCATTAATTAGTACTGAGGCTGAAGCGCACTCTTCCGGATGTCCCAATCTCCTCAATACCATGACACACACACACACAGACACAGGCAGGAAACAGCTTGTTAGGGCCAAAGATGGAGAGTGTGTGGTCCCTCGCAGGTCCTCAGAAAGCTCACCTCGAGGCCAAAGATCGCCTCCTCGTCAGCTTCGTGCCCCGAAGCCGTCGCTGCGAAATTTGCTTCTCGCCAAAAAACAACGGTTGCTCTGCAGATCGTACTTGGTAGTACAAATTATGCAGCGGAATGTCGCCGGCATTCGCTGGCCATTGTATTGTGCAGGTTCCTTTTAATGGCAGATGGCTTGGTTGCGAGTCAACTGCATGCTGTTCTTCTTCAGTGGCACAAAGGCTTTGCGACGAGGACGCTGCTTTTTTCATGCTAGAGGGATGCTCGGAGGTGAAAGTAATTGGAGGGCACACGACTTGACTCTGTGTAGCTGACGCAGTGCAGGAAGACAGCAGCTGTCGCCCTAAAGGGGGTTTTGCACAAATGCCTTGAGCCTCGGTTCGCACATAGCTCACAGAAAGTGGCCATTGGCAGTGAGTGCATGCTGGTATTTTGCAGACACCGCCTCGTGACATGAGGAGGGACGCCGGCGCGACGCATTGTCGCGGCTGCGTTTCGGAACAATTCAAAGAAGACCTGTCCGAGTTTCTTCGGATAAAGGTCTGCAAGTTTTCCTACCTGGCCGACTTTCAGTGGACAGAAGCATTCAGGCCATGGCGGTCGTCCGACCTTCGTCAGAGAAGAGCGTGCAAACGCTCCGAGAGAAGAATATCTCCAACAATCCATGGTGTCAGTCCTGGCTGACACGAATCCTGCGGCGAGGCCAACACCGCTATCTCGCCCGCGCATGGTGCGCATGGACTCGTGAGTACGTGCTTCGACGCCTTGGCACGGTGCTTAATTCTAGGCTCGCATCGAGGCTGCAGTCTGTCCGATGGCGGACGATGCACAGATATCTGTCCGCTTGGAACACGCACTGTCTTCGGCAACATCTTCTCCGCGTCCAACAGGCCCGACACGGAAAAACACAGGCGTTGGTGAGGGCAGTGTGCAGGCTGACGGTGCCAGGAAAAGTCGCTCTCAGGGCTCTGCTAAGGGCGTGGCAAGACAGCATCGCTGCAAAAGTCGAAGCCTTGCGGAGCATTTTCCGTAGCTGGAAGCTTTCTTCATTCCGTACTCGAGCTCTGCTTGGCGCACGGAGATTTCTGGAGCGTCGAGGTGCTGAGGACGCATGCCAGCACTCTTACACCTTGTTCACCAGTTGGAAGTCGGCTGCAAGGGTCAATTCTGATCGCCGTGCTTGTGCAGAACGCTCTCAGCAAAGTTGGTTGGCATCCAAAGAAGAGCTCACCAAGCTTTGTCGAAGGGCGCTTCTTGAGAGGACCTGGGCAAGGTGGCGTCACGTTGCAGCAGAGGCTTTTGCACGATTTCGCAGCAGTCGGCTTTTGGAGATGAAAGGCGATCTACAACTGGCCCGACAAGTCCTTCTTTCCTTCCAGGGATGGAAGATACTATTCTTTGCACGACGTTCCCATCCGGCTCGTAGGCCTTCGCGGGCAATGGCACCTCGCTGGGATTTATCATGCCTAGGGGCCTAGGGCCGAGAGCGTAGAATGGACACCAGAAGCACACGAGGTCACTAGGCCACTGTGCCTTGCTCACGTTTGGATCTTGCCCTTTCAGGACAGTTTCGGCTTTGTTCCCTTGCTCATGGCCATCGTGTCTGGGTGGCGAAAGTTGGTCAACAGATGCCGGCATAGGCAGCTTGTAGCCAGCAACGTGATCCGAGCAGTCACTGCCACGAGCTCGAGCCTGCTGTTGGCTGCTCAGCGAAGGTTCAGTTCTTCAGGGCTCTTCAGGACTCCCATGGCAGCCAAGGCCCCAAGGCTTCACTAGTGGCGGCTTGCGACCTGCGCCTCAGGTTTCACTGTGCAGGTGGTCACGCCTCGCATACCAGAGAGGCTTGGCTCTAATTTTCGTGGGAGCGGCGCCCTGGTCTGCACTCTGCATGTCAAAAGCATTGCTGCAGAAGCCAAGGCCGGCAGCGGGCCCGTGCCTCCAAGTGCCAGGATCAGCTTTCTTCCCAGGCCCGGAGGACCGGAGCAGCAAGCGAAGAATCGAGCCCAGCAGAAGCCTTTGAAGGCTTCTTGTAAGAGATCTCTTGGCAGTTGGCCGCACTGCGTCGGAATCGCTATCTCAATGCCGCCTGGCGCGGGTTCGCCATGATCCGTGGCAATCGGAAGGTGGCGCTGGCTATTGGGCTTTTCTACGGTGTGGGAGGGTCCTGTTCAGGATTTTTGCTGTCTTGATGACCTGATAGGCACGCCGAGCTCACGTGTTCATGGATCCAGAGGCGGTGGCAGCACGGAGAGTCCTTTTGCACTCTGCAACTCCCTCGGATGTCTGGCTGCTACACCAGGCCCGAGATTGATGTGACAGTCTGCAGCAAACCTGTTGTTAGTTGACAAGACAAAGCGCAAGGTCCTCCAGGTCTTCTGCTTGGAGGTGGAGCGCAGCAGGAGCATAAAGAGGGAGATCGTCTTCCAAATGCGGGGGAAGAAGCTCGCTCAGCTGGTGGCCGGGGCCATGTTGCCGCCGCCTGACGAAGTGTTTCTCCTCAAGTACTTGTGTAGTTCTGGTCCTGAGTCTTCAGTGCCGCTTCGTCAAGACACCTCAGGCTCAAAGCTCTGCAAAGCAGCAAGACTGAAGTATCCAAAAACCAAGCCAAGCAAAGGAAGTGGGAAGCAGCCAGCCGCTGTGCCCTCCTTCGGCACGCCTTTGCAGTCCTGCGACAAGCCGCCTTGCAAGAGCAGTGCCTCGGATTTCCGGATTCAGATCCACTCCCAAGTTCCGGACTGGGAAAGTCAAATGTTCTCGTCATGCGGATTCCAAATCTTCCAATCTTCCTTAACAGGACGCTCACCGACGCAATGAAAGTCGCGACTTCCCAGTAACGACGTAACACTCGTCTTTCCGGGTGCAAATCATAGCATCGATCATCCTATGCACTGCTTTTCAGCATGCAGCACGAGTACTAGCACTGGTACTAGCACAAGTACTAGTACTTGCACTAGTACTATCTACTAGTAGTACTCGTATTGGTACCAGGACCTTCCTTAGGAGTAGTGATCGTAGTTGGTCGTCGTCGTAGTAGTAGCAGCGTAGCCGCTAGTACTGTAGTAGCAGTAGCAGTAGCAGCAATTCTAGTAGTACTAGTAGTAGTTGTAGTGGTTGTAGCACTAGCATAATTGCGTAGCAGTAGCACTAGCATCAGAAATAGTAATTAGTAAGAAGTACTGGTAGTATGTGTACAAGGACTAGTAGTAGTAGTAGTAGTAGTAGTAGTAGTAGTACTAGTAGTAGTACTAGTAGTACTAGTAGTAGTTGTTGTTGTTGTCGTCGTGGTGGTGGTGGCGGCAGTTGTAGAAGCGAAGGCAGCAGCGGCAGCAGCAGCAGCAGTTGCCGCACTGGTCGTCGTTGTTGTTAGCCTCGTCGTCGTGATTGAGTGGCCGAGGCGGCACTTTGCTCAGGCCAGCATACTGCAATTTCGGCGGGAGCTGGAGGAAGAGAGAGGCGCAAAATGGATGGATACCTGCATAGGCATAGACATTCATAAATACCTAGATCTGCACGGATTTATGGTGACGGCAGAAGCGGACACAGTGGCAGCAAATAATAGACCGACAAGGATTTTCCGAGACACGCCGGACAAGTGCAGGTTGGTTGCCGACTCGTCATAAGAAGAGTCGTAGACTTAAGATGTTCCAAGCGACAGGCGCGAGCATGTCAGATTGTTCATGCATGTCCATTTGGCGAAGGACCCGTACAGAGGTAAGGTGCCGTAAAGGTTTTTCTGGGTGTCTGAATTTAGAGGTCAAGGCTAGGTCCAGCTCTTGAATCCGTCCATTGTGGGCTACGAAGGACAGGCACTCCCACACTGGTTCCTTTCAGCAGTTCTGCAGGAGCTTTGCGGCTCCGGCAGCAAGAGGATCTGGCAAGCAGGCCCTCAGTTTATCTCTTTTTCCAAAGGGCCACATGTGTGTGTGTGTGTGGGGGGGNGGGGGGGGGGGGGTTCTTTCATAGACGCTTCCATACCCTCTCAAAATCTAGGCCCGAAGTCCCAGCCTTGCCAGGGCACGCCATCGTCGCAACTCTTTGCGGCCGCTCGTCCTTTGTTGGCGCATGGCCGCCGCTCATCGGAGGCTGGGCCACTTGTGCCGCAGTCATTGTTCGTGCAGTGTTGGGTCGGAGCCACTCGGAGCCCAAGGCACGCTGCATGGGTGCATTTCCTGATGCACAAAGTTCACGCTGCAGAGCAGGGAGGTATGGTCAGTATGGTCACGGCCATAGCGCCACTTGGCAGAAGCGAGGTGCCAAAACACAGCATTCGAGTCAGCAGGATGAAGCAAAGCGAGCTGAAGTGAGGTTCTTCGTCTGGCGGCGGTCAAGCATGCGCTTAGGACCTCGCT
This sequence comes from Symbiodinium sp. clade A Y106, assembly GCA_003297005.1. Lineage (NCBI taxonomy): Eukaryota > Dinophyceae > Suessiales > Symbiodiniaceae > Symbiodinium > Symbiodinium sp. clade A. The sequence goes on along the minus strand of BGNK01000493.1, from coordinate 69,832 downwards.
GTCAACGGTCGATAATGATATTGATGACTCTTGGCTGCTAAGCCGACACTGTAGATCCCAGCAGAGAGAGCAGGCCTTTTGCATCCGTTGCCCAGTGAGGAACTGGCGGCAACGAAAGGCTCAGTCGAAGCTCTTGACAGCCTGGCGGAGAGAGGCTGCGCGGCAAAGGCTTGTCTCAGGCACGCGGACAGGGCCGGCTGCCTGAGTCCGTGAGTCTGCTGTCTTTAGATTCCTTGCATGACTGTGGTAATACTGTGGCCGGAGGCTTGTGTAGAGATTTCGAGCATACTCGAAAGAGCCGACCAACGAAACCTGGCAGCACTTTAGCTGACCAAATGGTTGAGAATTCGGCAGAGATTCGAGAAGCGGCACACAGTCACGGTCAACACTTCCCCCACATGTTTCTGCTGCACAATGAGATTGTGTTTCGCTTTCCGTGTGTGAGGTCAAGCTTCATGGTTCATGTCGTCAGATCGGCTCAGACCATCATTCCTGCAAAACCGTTATAGTTTGCGCTGACTGCGTGGCTGATCAAAGCGTAAAGCGGCAACAGAGCCCGCCGTAAGTCCTCAGCAAGTATACGTGCGAGTTTCACATCGCGAAGCATTGATTTTGTTGCCCGTCAAGCCGTGTGGCCTCCTATGGACCGTGCTGAATGGTCTTCACTGTGCTGACGCTAAACCTTTGGTTCGATCTGAAGCTGCAGGAGGCTCGCACGCGCGCACTTCTTGAGGCAGGGTGGGGCATCTCTGCACCCACAAATTTCCGAAGTATGTGCAGCACCGGACAGACAGTCTTTGCGCGAAGGTGATACGTTCCCTGGCGCCTTCTGTTTGCTGTTTCCAGGAAGTAGTGCCCCAGGCCAGGTCTTCCGGACATTCTCTGAGTTACAGTTGTTAATCGTAGTTTTGTAGTTTGTGTCTCCAACGCGGCAGAGGGCGCTGAGCTGAAATTGTGCCTTCTTCGTGTCAGGTCGCCCGGCAGCTGAAGGAGGCTTTGCCTGAATGGCAGTGCTCTGACTCCAGCCTCGACAGCGCGACTGTACAGCCTTATCGGGTGCCTCAGAGAGCTTTCCTGTACAAAGTGTTGCTGGTACTGCTTCTTTTGTTGAGCGGTTTACAGGAAACGTTGTTCGAGGATTATCCCTGGCAAGGTCATGGCCTTTGTCCAGCCGGGAATCAGCGCCGAGTTCGAGTTGCACCCACTGCCCACTGCCATGTCTCGCTCGCTATTGTTGGTAAAAGTACCAGGGCTCACCGTGGGGACTGTGCACCTTGAGTCCTTGGCGAATCCTCGCATGCGGGAGGAGCAGCTTCGCCAGTGTGCCGGCATCTTGGCGCCCTGCTCCAACGCGATGCTGGTTGGCGACTTCAACTTCGATTCAGAACGAAACTTCAAGGCTCCGCATGAGCCGTTGGAGAATGATGCGCTGAGCCTCCTCCAGGACTTCACAGATCTCTGGCCGACTCTAAGGCCAGGGGAGCCAGGCAAAACCTTCGATTCTAGACTGAACCCTTACATCGGGGAGTACGAGCAGATGCGCTACGATCGTGTCATGGTGAAGCTGGAAGCTTGGACGACCGAACAGATCCGCCTTGTGGGCGATGAGCCTTTGAACCACCTGGTTAAGCTCACGCCCATGGAGGAGGACTGGCTCCTGCGACCCCCGACTCCGAAGCGGCCACAGCCGGGATGCCGAAAGAGTATCGACTTCGAGTTGGATGCCACGTCAACGACAGAAGAGACATCTTGCAGTTTAGGGCGTCTCTTCTTGAGTGACCATTTTGGCTTGCTCACAACTCTGCAACCTAAAGCAGATAGCAAAACGCTACGGTCAAGCGGCTTGCATCCTTGTGGCTTGTCTGGTGCTGCGATGTTATCTTCTCTTCAGACATGAGCAATAGCCAGCTTAGTATGATAGGTTCCCAGACGAAAGGGTGGAGTGGAGGTTCGTGCTGTCTAAAACAGGCTTGACTCACTGTAGGTCAACGAGAGTCGAAAGAACACAAAACGCCAATGTTGAGGACCCTCCTCGGCTGCTTGCTCGTGGTACGGCTTTGGCATCGCGTGACTTGATGCTCTGAAACTTCATCGTTCGAAACACAGACCTTGAATGCAAGCTTCGGGTGAGGGCTGTAACTGCGATGGAAATCTTGGGTTTGGGGACGCACCGGTTAGATTGTCTGCAAGGTTGTCTGCGAAGCTCGCGGAGGTCTTAGAATGCAAACTGCGATGCTGGAACGCTCCGCGACAAGCCAGGCATGTCAATGCTTGTGTAGCATACTAAACACGACATTGGCGGTGATCGAACATGCGAACCTTGTGCAGTTTGCAGGCTACTCAACAAGTTCTTGCCGTTCTGCCGCTTGTCTCCACACTCCCAGCACCGCAACATCAGCGTAGGTGTTACCGTTTGCCTGCGGCAGTGAACGATTCTGGATGCTCGAGACCCAATCCAGTGTGAGCTCCCTCCTGTTAGCATCATCCGCATCCTCCTGGAACATCTCAGCTGCGATTGTCAAGTGTTCTTGAATGATGAGGCTGCAATGGGCCCGTTTGGTTGCAGAATCGCGAAAGCGTGCACGACGCAGAGATTTGGCGAACTGTGTCCCAGCTTGGACAGTTGGGAGAGTCCAGCGTTGCACCCATTCCGTCTTGTCCGGAACAACAGTGTCTTGCAGGCAGCATTGGTGCTGATGGTCCTGGGGATAATTTGAGATCAAGACATGCATAACTGAAGGATAACCTGAGTGTCTTTGACAGGGCTCCACCAAGATAACTCGCAGTTGCAAGCTCTCATTATACGTAAGCTCCAAGTGACCCCGGACCCATCCAACCAGCTGTTCGTTTCGCAGTTCTCTGCAGGCCAGCTGCGACTTCAGTGCAACGGCTTTCTGAGCTTCCTTGTGCACGCTTGGGCACGCGTGGTGGACAGAGAGGTCTTGGCAAATTGGGCCCGCGCCTGCGACAGGCATCGATCCAGGGTCCATTGAGCGGTCAACAGTTTTGGCAGTTGCAACCCAGCTGTAGGATGAGGATTGAGTCAGGTGGTGCATCTCGGTTTTATGATGTCTAAAGAGGCAGATGTCGCCTTCAGCAGAGCTGAGCAATTGAGACGGCAGGAGCTTGGCCGCGGCTGCCTCCGCCTCGGAACTTCGGCAAACTTGCCTCCTTTTTGGGTTTGTGGGTCTAGGCTTTAAGCAGTCTGCGAAAAGACGGCCCGAACTTGCGAGGGAAAGCTACGCCGTACGGCATCCGCACACCACTCTACATTCCCCGGGTGGCGGCTTTTCCTGCATTGCTCATGTTCTGAGGAGTTTTACACGCACAAGCGCCGGACACTTCTCATTGCCGCGATCTGGTCCGGCTGGTGTTTCCATGTCTCTGAGATGCGCGGCCGATGCAAGGCACCCGTCTGCGGTTTCTGTACTTTGCTCCCCATGTCAGTGAATCCTGGAGAGGCCCACAGCTAGACCGTACCCAAGCTAAAGCAAAATTTCAAGTCCCAGGTGGAACACTTCCCATGTTGGGCTGGGTCGTTGCTCGCATTCCTTCCTCTCAAGCCCTTGTGCTCCACCCGTTGGTATATTGAGATATCCGCTCACGTGGTGTTGGCAGAATCACCTTCCGCATGCCAGTTGCTGCGGATCTCCCAGAGCGCCCGGAATGCCGAGCACGTTCAGCTGCAGATGATCCTCTGGAAGCACTGGACCACTTCAGCGCTGCAGGCCGGTCTTCAACGCTGAGCGTAGGAACCAGGCGGTCCAGTCTAAGTGTCCCTGCTCGATCCTCAAATCCTGGATAGCAGGAAAGACTGCTGGAAACACGCGCCGGGTTCGGGATCTGCCGAAGCATGATACCACTTCACTTTGGCCCCTTCATGACCCTTTCCCTACCTGTAGAACTGTAGAAAGCCACAATCCATGAAATTTGAGCATCAGGCCCGGCGGCGACGCGAGGAGCTCAGGCATCGCAGCCAAAGAATTGATCCTTGGCTTTCGGTCATTCCATGCCTCAGTTTCGGGGGATCTCAAGAGAGAACGAAACCAGGCCGCTTGCTGTGTCATCGGCCTCCTTTGTGTTCGACCTTACAGCGACACAGAGATTTTCGACTGTACCGGGCCATAAGGAGCTGCAGACTGCGAGCCGATGGGCCTCTTTGCTGTCATTTGGCTTTTGGCGCTGGCGGCTGCGCGCGCAGAGATTGGGACTGGTCCTTAGAGCCTCTCGACTCAAGAAACACGCACATTTCATGGTAGTAGTGTTCCTCTGCGCCCGAGGAGAACCGAGTACTAAGCTCGAGTACGCCTGTCTGCGCTCCGGTATGCTCGAGTACAGTACTACCATGCAGCGACAACGACGTGGGGGAATGCAAGCCCAGAGGGCGCGCAATGCAAAATGCAACATGCAATGTAGACACAAGTAGATATAGCAGAACATCAGGTATATATAACGTACAAACATACGTAGACCATGTACCACCGCATGCATTGCAAAACATACAGCAAATAGTATATTATCTAACATAGACTATATGACAGATGATATACCGAATGCCATATGCAACATAACAGATATGCATACGCTATATGCTATATACTACTTAGTTACTAATTACTTAGTCTGCACTGAGTGCACGCTATATGCCAGGAACCATACACCCGATATTATGCAAGACTGAGCATGTGCTATTTGTTTCCTAATATGTAGCATATGGCACATATCAAAGGACATGCAACATCAAAGCATGTTCTAACGTACAATATACAGTCTGCAGAATCATTAAAAAAGAACAGTTCAACCTATAGACAGACATATTATACATCTTTATCAGACATACAAAACAAGCAGTATGTCAATATGTGTCATCATGTTTATCTTGTGTATATAGCATGTCATATTGGATTTAGTTGATAACATGGTACTTGCCATGTTCGTTGTTGTATGTTAGATATTTCTGCACTTGGCAACTCTTATATGGCTTTTGATACATGACACGGCATATAGTCCAAAGTATTTGAAAGACACAGAATATGTTGCACTATGTAATTATGGTATGATATGTAGATAATTACTGCCTGAAATATGTCGCCATTTGCTTCATGTAACATACACTGTTTGATACAGTTCGATATACGAAGATGGAAGAGAACGGCGACTGCAGTTATACAAACCATGTACAGTTTATATTTGCAATAGATTATGCGCGATGTACATTACATATTGCCAAAATACGCAAACATTATTGAGGATGAAGATGTCCACATCGTATACAAAACCTGTATCATGTAGAAGATAATATGGCCACGACGTGTACGATGAAACGTTGTTAATAAAATATGTACTATGTACACTTTGCTATCACTATAGGAATAGGTTGCCTAACCAACAACCAAATATTTTGGTGAACACTTCTATTTGAAGATATCAGAATAGACATGCTGGACATACAGTATATAGTAATATATACATATTTGCAGACACGGACACCTCATGTACACATATGTATATATATATATGGATATGTACACATCGATTTATATATGGATGTATGTACGTTTATATGCCGTCTGAGAGAAGCTGTTTGTTTACTTATGGCGTCTTGCAAAAAGCAGCCCGCTAAATGTTGGTACAATGCAGCATTTAGACATGTGGTAGTTAAAATCACACATACACGCATACATAATCATGTGTATAGATACAAACCAACAAACAAGCAAACAAACAAACAAGCATAAGCTACATCACACAGCAAGTACTCGGACTCACCATGTGCATGCCCCGCACATGTCCGTGCAGACCCGGGGGCGTGTTCGGCGCGTGTACACGGCGATACCAGCACGGTGCCCGTCGCATGTGTGCTACACTATACACGTACATGCCGGGCACCACCCGGCGCTACATGGTGGTACCCGGGCATACCCTTCGCCACTCGGGCATACCCGGCGCTACTCAGGCGCCCCAGCAGGCATTATGCTTGGATTGGTTGAAGCTGGCCGGCACCGCTTCGGTAAGCAGCACTTATTGAACTGACATGCATGCCCGCATGGAAACCTTGAGACCCCCACTGGAGGATGCTCTAACAAAGTTTATATGCGTTCACATTTTCGAACTTATGCAGCAGTCATAGTTAGTTAGTCATACGGAGCAATACAGAGCTAGCTGCTGCACTCACAGAGGGACGTCCCTGGACTGGGGCCTGGAAATGGCGAACGTCCGTGTCTCTTTCGTCTCGTCGTCATGTTACTTGGATCATGAATCACTTGGCAATCTCGCGATGCTGGAGCCGACGAGCTCAGGTGCAGTCGATGCAAGCTCAGGCATTTGGTCAGGTCCCTAGCACGCCTCAGCTGTCGTTGCGGACATTGATTGCAGCGTGTCAGAATGGAATTCAGATGTTACGCGTCCATTGTCAGCACAGTGCCAGCTGCCAGTTTCATTGCTGTCGCCCACCTTGTGCTGGCGCCTTTGGGCAGAACTGGCCAGGCAGAGGCCGGGCAGGAGATTCAGAATTCAGATGCTTTGGAGGCAAAGAAAGCTCGACAGCCGCGGGCCGGTCACGTTGGGTCACTTCACCTCTTCCAACTCGGCTGTGACAGTGCTGCAGGCGCCTCTCCCTCGCGCAAGGACGGCGTCTCAGTCGTCGGATGCACTTGGAGCCACTTGCTGTTTGCGGCAATGCGCGCAGGACGCCTTGTCAAGCGAAGTGCTGCAAGGCGCACCTGGATCCAAAGTGCTTTTCCAAAGCCTTCACATGCACTCCTTGGATCCTTTCTGCAGCAGCAGCACCACGAGCCTTGCACACCCTCGAATGCACAGTCCAGCATGCATGGCGTGACTTTGTCCTCAAATGTGCAGAAGGGTAGCAGTCGTCGTTTCCAGGCGTTTTGTCGTTGGCTTCGTGTCGCGAGATTGCCGGATCAAGGTCTGCATGAAGGCAAGGCGGCCCGGTATATGCGCCACCTTTACATCTCGCTGACATGTGGTGCTTGGACAATTTGTGCTGACGCGTACAATGCGTGTGTGAAGAGCTACTTGGAGAACTCGGGCTTCGGTGGCACCGTATCCCGGGTCAAACTGCAGCTGGGCGAATACTATAGTCGCCCTTTTTACCAAATTGAAGAGATCTTCCTAGCAGCCGTGCATGCCTTGGAGCAGTGTCGAGCGATAGGGGGGATGCTTTGGTCTGTCGAGTTCCCGACGAACACATCGGGCACCAACTCACGGGCGGGATGGGAGAAAGCTACGCATTTGCGGCCGATGAGCATTGGTTTTTGTGCGCCGAGCATCTGCAAGACGCGGCAGATGCCACCACTGGTGGAGGACTACATCTCCAATTTCGTGGGTTTCCAGGCAGAGATACCTCCACACAGCATGCATTTTGTGGAACTTGCCAGTTGGGAAGAGTTCAACATTCAGATTGCAGTTGTTGGCCTCGATCACTGTGGGACAACTTCCGCACGCATGAACTTGGGCTTGCATCCGAAGGTGGATTTCTCCACATCACAGGTTCCACTGCTTCTTGAAGACACGTTCTTCACCTGGGCAATCGCATGGCATCTACTTCCACCAAAGTATCTTCAGAAGCATTGGCTGGAATTTAACAATGCGCGACGACAAAGTTCATCTTCAGTGCTTGGACTCCATAATGCTGTCTTGTGGAAGCATTCCATCGCCCGCCTGGCCATACACCGGACGAATGCTCGACCTGTGCTGATTGTGTGTTCACCGGCTCGCCGCGTAGCATCCACAGTAATGCTCCATCACTCCAGGACAGCAGAAACCGTGACAGTGGATGACCTGATCCGGTGGGCCGACGTGGAATCAATACCCCATCTCAGGGATTGGCGGCGCCTGTTTGGTGAGCGGCTAGTCGTTATCCATCAAGAAGCACTGATGGAAAGACAAACCTACGACAAAATCTTTGCTCTTCTTGGGCTGGGTCCACTGCCAGCAGGGGCACCGTTGAGCCGCTTCCACGTCAGCGGCCACCACTGGAAGAGCAGCCTGTGTCAGAGCAAAGACCACGCCATGCTCAGTCAGCTGAATCGCACTCTCCGGCCCTGGATGATTGCAAACCAACAACTCTTGCAGCAATCGAACCAAGACACTCCATCTTCCATTTGGCAGTTGCAAGGGCATTGCTTTGACAGGCCAGCTTCTCTTTTGAAAGTCTCGACCGGGGTACTTCTGAATCGACCGACCGGGATGAGAAACACGCGCACTGCCCGCCCCAAACGTCCTCAGCTGTGCTTCAGGAGCGGCAAGCATGGCTAAACCTCCCAGCCGAGAGATGGATTAGCCGCTTAGCCCCGACACCTGAATCTTTCTGGTGGTTGTTCAGTTCCGCGTCTCAGATAGCGGGCAGCAGAATTTGTTTTGTCGTTGGGTCGGGACTGTGGAGAGTGAGTTTAAGAGACTTGGCAGGCTTGTGACCCAAAGCATACGCGCTGTGGTTGCCGGTCGTCTTGGCCAAGCGCTTGCGCAGTGCGCCCGCCATGTTGGGTTGCGAAGTCAGGCCCCGCTTGCAGAGCAGCGCGTCAAAATTCAATACATGGGTGCGTCACAGTGGCAACTAACCTTATACAGATCATTGCAAGTCAGAAAGTTGCCGCGGCACCAGCTGCCTCTTGGGCTTGAGCTGCTGTGCATGGTGCAGGCTGCCAGATTCAGCAGCCGTGCCGAGGAACTGGCCAGACGACACTGCCAGAGGATCTGAAAGCCTGTAGTTTGCCTAGGCCAGAACAGAGATGGGGAGGCAGCTGCAAGTAAGAGTGTGGAGAAGACTGCGAAACACCCACAGACTCAGGTATTCTCCATCAGTTGTCGACTGATGAATCGTTTTGTATAATACTACTCGAGGAGAACAATGAGTGCCTGGCGGTCAGCAGCGGAACGCACGGCTCGGGCACACCTTTGTTCCAGGGCGCTGGATGTCAGCCCCCCTGCCGAATATGTGAGTTTTAGCACTCCTTCAGGTTGAAAGCTAGGTGATCACCAAGATGGTGTTTGTGATAGGTTGTTGAGATCCGTGAGCGGTTCTTGTATATCAGTTAATCCGAAAAGCGCTGGTTCTCAACATCGGCTGCACGTGGTTGCAAAGACGGAAGAGTAGGCACTGCAAGGCTCTAGTAACTTCCATGAAACAGGCAAGCTGTCAATACTCACCGGCTCGTGGAGAGCCCAGTTTGATTTCGCGACCCTGAAGCTTGGACTCGTGGTGTAAGGTCCATCACTAAAGACTAATGAAAGTGCGTCCATAAGAGTGGCCCCACAGTGTGTGTGACCTATTCTTTTTGGAAGGCAAGACTAAAGCTTGGCTTTCGATGCCTGGGTTTCTCCCCAAGGCCTCCAGCGATTCGGCAGTGCTACAGTTTGCCCAGGGCATGATCGGCTCGTAGGACCGGGTCTCGTAAGGGCACTCGGTGCGGTTACGGCTGGGCCGGGCCCGCGCGTTTACGGGAGTTCAAAATCTTCGAGTTCAAGGTGTGACGTCCCTGCCCTTCCGTCTTCCGTCATGCTGTCGCGAATTGACCCGTTGTGCTCACGAGAGGACGCGGCTGCCCAGCCGTGTTCACAGCACGGGCCAACGAGGCTCTTCTGTTTCACAGCTGGTGTCTTGTCTCATAATCTTATACAGGTGAGTCATGGCGGCAAGTTTGCAGAGCCTCAGCGTTTTGAGAGCATGAGCATCCCAGACAGTGGCTTTCGGAAGCCTCCAACTTCCGGAACAATTCAGTGGATGACGTTCAACCTTCCCAGCCTACACGAAAGCTGGCGTAGAATGCCGGCGTGACCTTGTTTGCAGCTATTGAGTCTATTTAACATCAGGACTCCCGAGCTCACAGGGTGAACTCGCAAGTTCGCACCAGTAGCTGTAAGGAGCAACGGGATGCAAAGGCATGTTTCGTGTAGAGCACTAGACACTTTGTGAGCGGCTACACCGCACAGACTTGTCCAACAAACGGCCGGGAAGAAGGAGTGTGCAGGGCTTGGCAAGGGAAAAAGTACTTGAGAGCTTTGTTTCAGTCGGGAGCCTCCACCAAGGCGACTCTGTGCCCGCTGGGCTGCATGGTTCGACCGTGCCTGGCAGCGGAGTGCTGAGGTGCAGCTTCGAAAAGCCGGACATTTCGCTGTGTTCGCACAGCCGCAAGCATGCGGAGGCTGATATTTAAGAGCCTCCGGCTCAAGCCGCCGACCCCGTAGGAGTCAGAGAAAGGGCGATAGCGGAGGGAGCACTGAAAGTCTAAATCCCAGCTCCGTCGCTTCCGGGACGCCCTCTGGGTT
>BGNK01000493.1:0-31257 GCA_003297005.1 Symbiodinium sp. clade A Y106 | reverse complement strand
CACAATTGATGCTACCAGAACTGATGCTACCAGAATTGATGCCACCACAGATTCGAATCAACCAAGCCAAGCAATGCCATGCTGACTACCACAGTTGATGCTACCAGAATTGATGCCACTCCACCGCAACAACAATCGAATCCACGAAGCCAAGCAATGCCATGCTGACGACCACAATTGATTGATGCTACCAGAACTGATGCTACCAGAATTGATGCCACCACAGACTCGAATCAACCAAGCCAAGCAATGCCATGCTGACTACCACAATTGATGCTACCAGAATTGATGCCACCGCAGAATCGAATCAACCAAGCCAAGCAATGCCATGCCGACACAGTAACGGCNAGCGTCTTTGCAAACACGAGCGTGCTCTGACAGTCATGCGGACTGGAGACTTCTTTAAATGCCACCCCATTCGGCCAAGATGGGGTCACCCCGCTGAGTATGCGCCGGCAAATCAGGGCTTGGACTTCGTGCCCTATGCGGAGCGCTGAAATCCAATTGCCCTGCATACAGGCCCGCAAGAGGACAGGTCATGCTCGTCATCGAGTGCACCGGCATCGCTGCGCAACGCGCCGATTAATGAAGACCTGTCAATGAGGCACAGCATAAGATGCCATGCGGGGCCATGCCGGCTTGCAGCGGTTGGCGAAGTATTCAAGACTTCGACCGTGGTGTNCAATGAGGCACAGCATAAGATGCCATGCGGGGCCATGCCGGCTTGCAGCGGTTGGCGAAGTATTCAAGACTTCGACCGTGGTGTGGGTACGTGGCATCATTTATTAGTAAGGCCTTCCCTGCAATCTGTGTGCATTTCACCCCGCGGCGGACACACCACCTGGCTGGACAGGCGAGCAGCACACAGAGTAAATCCCCAGCGCCCGGCCAGCGACNGCAATCTGTGTGCATTTCACCCCGCGGCGGACACACCACCTGGCTGGACAGGCGAGCAGCACACAGAGTAAATCCCCAGCGCCCGGCCAGCGACGCTGTCCTGCACGGACACGTACCCAAGGCCCATGTGGTCCGAGCCCGACTGGAGCGGTCTTTAATTAAGACCACTCTGAGCTGGGGCGTGCAGGATGGGTAGGGCGAGTCGAATCAAGCCAAGCAAACCAACCAAGCCAACCAAGNCCGACTGGAGCGGTCTTTAATTAAGACCACTCTGAGCTGGGGCGTGCAGGATGGGTAGGGCGAGTCGAATCAAGCCAAGCAAACCAACCAAGCCAACCAAGCCAACCAAGCAGTGGCACATGACAAAGGACCAAGTGCATTCAATGAGTTCACGGACGGAAATTTTAAAAAATGAAGTTGAACCAACACTGAGCTCAACCAGGGAGAAATGATGGTTTCCTCACGCAGGCTTGCTAGTGNCGGACGGAAATTTTAAAAAATGAAGTTGAACCAACACTGAGCTCAACCAGGGAGAAATGATGGTTTCCTCACGCAGGCTTGCTAGTGTGCTTGTCGTTTTTGGCCAACTCCAGGGTCCAGGCAAATGCTTTCGAGAGAGCCATGGGCCGTGCCCCCGGTACTGAAATTGCTATTAAAATACATAAATAAGCTAATACTACAACAGCTTGAAACCCTATGTCGGAAAATTGAACTGCACANTGCCCCCGGTACTGAAATTGCTATTAAAATACATAAATAAGCTAATACTACAACAGCTTGAAACCCTATGTCGGAAAATTGAACTGCACAATTGAGAAAATTGGTTTTGGCCTTCAAACTCCACTGATCCAGCCCCCAAGGATCCAACCCTCAAAACGAGGGTGTCGAGTATAGCATGGTTTGGAGTTTCAACCCGGTGAGTCCACAAGCAACGAGATGAACAACAACATCTAAACGTCTACACATTCTTCACGCCTTCTGATGCTGTCCAAGCACTAAATCAGAGTGGGAGCTGTGTTGCTGGTGCTAAGCGTTAGCGACTTCAGGGAGTTGGACTTGTACTGATTATAGACTCATCTTCGACTGCTGAAAGTTCTAACCAGCATCGTGGCTCAATTTGCAACTTATGTTCGACACTTATTTGTCTTTCTACATGCTTGCGAGTAGTGCAGCTTCCGTTGGTATCTATCGCAGCTCGTGACCGTCTGCTCGCGCGGTGACAAGCAAAAAGTGGTGCGCGACGCGAATTTCCACTGCTTTACGCCTCACAAAATGTCAACTTACGCTTATAGGCGCAATGCAGCTTTTGGAGGTGCACTTCGCTGTGAGGTCAAGGACGCCACTCTTTCAGGGTGCGCCATGGCCTCTGCGAGAGTCATTATCGGGCAGCAGCTAGGTGCGACAGGTGGCGAGGTCTACGCATGCTGCACCAAGGCAAGTCGAGCACAAGTCTCATTCTTCGACCATTTGCGGATGCATCATCTACTAGTCTACAGTACCGACGAACCCAGAGTGGCTGAGCAGCTCTCGAGCTCACCTGCGCCCTGCTGTCGCCAGGAGAGATTCTTGCGTTCCAACGGAACCATTTGGCCACGTGCCGACCTAGACGCCAACTCAGGGCCCATAAACGAGAGAATTTCCACCGAACACACGTCTCCCGTCTTGGCGCGATGTTGGTAAACTCCAAGGGGCCCCTTATTGTTGACCAAGAGCCACTTGTACCAAGAAGGCTGCGAATTTCTACTCGGGCTCCTGGATGTAGGACTCAGAAGAACTCGTCCTGCTCGGTTTCACTTGAAAAACGGGTCCAACAGCATGCAAGGCTGGCTATGCCAGGTGAATCTCGTATTGCGATGTATTGCGCCAGCTTTGTTTTCAGACGTTTTCATGACCTTTTGAAGCTTATGTTTGCATATAACCAACAAGCATGGTATAAGCCCTTAAGCCCTATAGGCTTAAGTACTTGTAAGGGCGGATTCCATGTTTGTTGGTTGAATGGTTTCCGCTGCAGAGTTTCTAGGCTGCAGAGGAACTGCACAGAACTCGCGCGGAAAGCACCTTGACGATCCCTGACGATCCCTGATTTAGGGCGTTTAGGGTTTGAGGCCCCCAAAAACAGATTGCACTCGGAAGTTGACAGTCCAGAAGCGTACCAGTTCGAACCTAAGGAGCTTAGCATTCTGGAGTACCATCTCCAGAGTTAGTCGGACGAATGCCCCAATCTGAACTATTTCAGAATTAGAATAGGGCTTTGGGGCCGATCTTCGCAAGAAGACTACATTCAGCAGCAAAGGGTGCGAAAGCTGGATTTCAACCGGCCAAATCTGCCCCTTGAGAACCTCCTAGCGTGGTCTCAAGCCCGAAGGACAAGGTTGACGCCGTTGAGAAACAAGAAGACGAGCAAGCAAGTACTTGGAGGAAGTCTGTGGGATAATCACCCCACAAAGAGCCCCAAGGCCCCAAACTTCTCTAAAAATTCAATTGTAGCATGCCATAACATACCCTAAACTCTCAACTTAACGAAAGCTTCGAAGCATCCAGCAACCTCACACCGCCTCGAGGATGCTTTAAAACTATGCCCGAGCCCACGGACTAATCTCGTTTTTTCAATGTTGAGGGTAGCTGTTTTGGGGGATGTCTTTGTAAGACGTTGGCCCCTTCTCTTCTGAAAAAACTTCAACCCGAGCAGGGGCTGCAGTGCACACGCCCTGGGGCTGCTCCTTGCGTTGCATCTTTGAGCATACCCCCTTATAGATAGAATAGATCCTTTAAGGGAGCCCTTGAAGGAACTCAATTTTCATCCGCGGAAACCTCCGTCTCCTTCTGCTCCATTTCCCCACTAGGGCCTCGCTCTCTCATGGAGCACCGATTGTTTTTTCCCTCCTACCTAGCAAGGGCATTGCAGGGTAACTCCGAAGAACAGTCGACTACAGCTTTACATTGCTCCATGAGGTTTCGAGTTTCGGGTCTTTTTCCGCTGGTGTTGCCTCGGGTGCGGGTTTTTCTGCTATGAGTTTTGAGCTTATTAGAGGGTTTTTGAAACCAGACACGGTTTAAAGCGTGGCATGTGCCGGCGGTACTTATTCTGATGCTCTGGTGTCTCCGTATGTGGTTGCTACCTTTTCGTCAACACCATAAATGCCGAACGATTCTGCGAAATTGCAAACCGGGAAGAAACTGATAAACCACAAGTGGGAAGGAGGAGAGCGGTTTAAAATAGAGGTGAGTAGTAGTAACTGGTGGTAGCTGGTAGTCGTAGTAGTAGCAGTAGCAAAGCAGCAGCAGCAGCAGCAGCAAGACATACCCTGCAATCTCCACACCCGCAACAAGCCTGAACTTGAAGCTCGAGCAGAAGTGGCTAAAATCTCAGATCAGTGCTCTGGGCTGCATCCATCGTGGGGGTGGACTCGGTGCTTGTACCTTCCCCGGTCAGGGCCAGAGTTGGGCGCTCACATGCCGAGAGTGTCTTCTCGTGAACCGGAAGCAAAGATCAGGTAGCAATTGCTCAAAAGTTACCGAAGTGCGGGATCAATCCTGCCCCGCACATTGCGTTGAGTGCCGTACTTGAGTCGATGAGCGCGGTACTGCAGCTCATGTTGCCTTCCTCCTCCCCGCGGCGTGGTGCTTTTCAGGTGGCGTTTACGTGAAGCTCTATACGGGCTGTTGGGTTGGGACGGCGGTGGTGGAAACAAAGCAAGCGTAACTCTAAACACTGGACGATGCTGGACGCCCTTGACCAAGAGTCCTCGTGCTCACTTCGACTGTCCTTGGAACTCCGTTCCTCGCAGGTGTTCTCAGTTCTGCGGGGGCTTCGATCCTTTCTTCGGGGGGCTGAGGTCTGCCGGGCTTTATGTATCAGGTAGGGTTTTCGGGCGATTCAGGGGAGGCTGAGGCTTGTCCTTCCGACGTCCCACTCATGCTAAACCGATGTTACATGAGCCGCTATTGCTGTTCCATGTGCACACCTGCAGTCGTGCAATGTGGTATGTAAACATTAAATTAATCAACAACATAAACCCTAAACCCTAAACGTACTCTCCGACCCCTCGATGTTCCAGACGTGGGGGGGGGCTTGAGGCGGCCTGGAGTCTGAGGCTCCGAAGATCAACCTGCCTACCAGGGCACCAGCAAGTTCCGAGGATGGGTTTAGGGTTTAGGGCTGCGTCAAGACCGAGTAGAGTTGAAGCAGAGAGGAGGAGGGATACAGCGGACTTGGAAATTTACTACTTCCCCAAACTAAGCCTACAAACCAAGAAGATTTTGGCCGAACTCCGACCCAACATCCGCAACAAAAATCAACGCCTTCCTTCCCTCTACAAAGACCCATTAACTGCTACGATACATATCACAAGGACCCCGAGTGTAAAGAAACCACCCTTTCTGTGGATCTCCTGCTGGGCCGCCTCCTCGTCGGGTGGGTCTGTCTCCTTGGGTCTTTGGCTTTGAGAGGTGTTGGGTCTGTGGGTCGAACTTTCGACAGGGTGCGCTTCAGAACAGCGCACTGAGGAAACGGGTCAGAAATCAGAAGTCACACAAGGCCAGTAACTTTGTCTGGGTACCGTCGCACTGAGTACCCAAACCCAATCCCTTTCTTCTTATCCGCCCTAGTGCCAGAACCCTAATACCCTTTTTTTGGCACTGGCACTCCTCTAATACCCTTTGCATCCCTTCACCTTTCCCCGAAAGCCTGCACTGCTAATTCTCACGGGTCCAGGAAGTTCCTTGCAGAAAAAGACTTTATTTTGGATGGGGGGTGGGAGGTGATCTTGTGATCGTGTTTTGGGAAGATCTGTTTTGTTTGCTTTGTACTGGTGGTGTGTATGGGCTGCTGGGGCTGGCATTGTGCCGGATCGAAAAGCGTGGGCTTGTGATTGTGCTTATATGCTCTGTGTATAGCCATGATGTACAGACTCAGCACAGACAAGTTTGGGTGGGCCAAGACGTACCTGGCGACTAGAGTGCGTGTGCCAAGACAAAATCACTCTTTTTGCGTCCAGGCCTCTTGAAGTCTTGCCGGGGATGAGCGAATATAGTAGCCCTCGTGGCTACACACTCACACTGACAAAATCACTCTAAACCTTAATACCCGAATGGCCCGAAATCCTATATCCTGTATCTTGCATTTAGGGCCGAACACAGCAATGTTTCCACATGATTTTTGGGCTCGGAAACACAGAGTTTCTGCACCGGGGCAAAACAAAATTGGCGTAGGACTGATGCCATTTGGTCATTTGGCCCGACCCCGTTCTTGAAATAATAATGCAACAATAGCAAATCGATACTACAGTTATATAGTAATCATCTGAAATAAACCATGTCTTATCCAAAACAAAACAGAATTGAAAAAATGCAAATGAAAAACCAAATCAAATTAAACAAGCAAAAGAAATACACACAAATAAGCTACTAAAAAAACATATTCCGAAACAAAAAACGAAATGCAAAAACACATCAGGAAAATGCACGTCTACAAAAAAATGAAGTCCGAAAAAAAACACAATCCGACAACAAACAAAACCAGAAAAAAGTCTGAAAACAAAATGAAACAAGAAAAAACAAAAAGCTGAAACTAACATAAAATCATAATTAAAAAAGCAAAGCCAAAACCATAAAATAACATCAGAAACAGAAACAAAATCAAAAAACACATCATAGAAAAATATCAAGCAAACAAAATCAGAAGAAAGATACAATCTTGAAAGCAATGAAAAGTAAAACAAGAAAAGAAATTTGTAGAACGATTCTTCATAAACAATCAAAATCAGAAAAACATAAAATCCTAATGACAAGGAAAAATAGAACCAGGAAAAAAACAAAATCTAGATGAACAAGTTTCAGAAAAATGGAACCGAAAACAAAATAAAATCAGGAAAAAAACATGAAAAAACAAAAAGCATATACACACACTTAAAGAAAACATAAAAACGGGAAAAAATAAAAACCGAAAACACATAATAACGAACAAAATAATAGTAGCTGGAAAAGCGGATAAAACATAAAAAACGGCAAAACAAGTATAAACAAAACAACGGAAACAACAATAACAACGAAAAACGGAAAACAACAATAAAAATGGAAAAACAAAAATTAAAACGGAAAAAAACAAAAAACAAAAAACTAGAAAATAAAAACTAGCATTTTTGCTAAAGTATAGCGTGCAAAAAACACCCAAAATAAAAAATAATAGTTTGTATTTTCTACTTTGTTTTTTTAGTAGTTTTTATTTTTCCGTTTTTTTTCTATTGTTGATTTTTTTTCGGTGTTATTGTTTGTTTTTCGGTTTTGTTTTTGTTTTCAGTTTGTATTTTTCCCCGTTTTTAGTTGGTATCCGTTCTTATTTGTTTCCCAGTTTTTTGTTAGTCTTTTATTTTTTCGGGTTTTATTTTTTCCGGCTTTTTTCAGTTTTTATATGTTTTGGTTTTATGTTTGTTTTTTTTCCGGATTTTGTTTTTTAGGTTCTATTTTTCTGAAATTTTCATTTGGATTTTAATGTTTTTTTTCGGATTTTATGTTTCTGAAACTTTTTCATTCGGATTTTTCTGATGTTTTCGGAAACTTCAATTGGGTTTTATTTTCTGATTCTTTTTTCTGAAATTGTTGTAGGGTCTCATGTTTTTCTGATTTTGATTTTTTTTGATTTTAGTCTTTACAGATTCTATTTTTGGTGGATTTTAGTTTTCTATGTCTTTTGTATTGTTGTTTCAATGTTTATTTCTTATTTTCGGATTGTGTTTTTCTGTTGACTTCCTGAATTTATTCTCGTGGGGGAAGCAACCTACCACTGTCAGTAGAATGAAGAAAAACTAAGAAATCCACTCGCCTTCCACCAAGCTTAAAAATCGGAAAAACAAATGCGAGCCACGCGGCCTGCGCACGCTGTGTGCGGCCCCACCTCCCCAACACACCATAGCTTCAGCTCAAGCGACCCAAGGGCTCTGCTTCGTTTACAGATGTGCTTGACTGATGCAAGGCTGTCTGACAGTCAGTCTTTTGCTGCTCTTCCGGCAGTCTCAAAGAGATGATCAGCGGATCGGAGTGGCAATGAGATGTGCTGAACTTCTTGTTTTGAGGGGTGGTGTAACCCATATGGCTCGTCTGTGTCGGCATTTGGTGTTTTGGAGTTGATCTTCATGTTGATGTGTTTCTTGCAGTTTCGTAAATCTAAACGTTGAACCGCTTAAACTTCTGAAGCCCTGTAAACGGCCTTAAACCCTTTTAACTTTGAACTCTAGAAGCCCTAGACCAAACCCTATGATGGCTCAAAACAAATCTGGCTCAACTCAAGCGGCAACATGAAGGCTCTGGTGGTCCTGGTGCTCCATGTGTGTGCATTGCCCCCTGGGTGTTTGTTTTCAAGCAGACTGTGCAGGCTCTCGTTGTGTTTGCCTTTCAGTATCCCAGTCTGTTGTCAGCCATCGCGAAATCAAAGAACCGGCGGTCTGGTTGCAGAAAACCTGAAAAGGTGAGTTTGGAATGTTGCTGATCATTGTACCTGCCCACCGTTTTGCATCTCACAAATCGAAAACCCGGGCACAGGAAACATAAAAAAAAACTTGTGCACTGAACTTCGGGCTTGGATCCTGGACCCGTGAGAATTAGCAGCCCTGAACCCCTGAACCTCAAATATTTTCAACAACGAGCCAAGTGTCCCCCTCTTGTCGAGGTACCCCACGGAACTTGGGCCAGGAAGCGTCTCCCAAGCGATCGTCTTGGAAGGATGGCAGAGAGAGCCGCTTCCTGGGCTCTTACACTTTAGATTGCCAAGGTCAGGAAAGGTTCTTGCAGTTACTATACATCCCCTTTGCCCTAGGACTACCATCATGAAATATCATGAATAGCAATTCTACCACTATTCTGACTACTACTCAATACTACCACTATAGGGTATTTCACCCACAGACTCCTCAAGAGAAGCCCAGCTTCTCCATCTCTTTGGGCAGCTGCTCCCCGACTCCCAAAGGGGCACTGAGCCGGTGGCGCCCGGAGGGCGGCGCCGTCTCCTCAGAGCCCCGGAGGGGCCCGGGTTTCTTCGAGAGACTCCGCCGTTCTGCGTCCCTCTTCGCATTGGCCTCCACCTGAAACATCCACAGGCTTTTTTTGGGAAAGGCCAGTAAGAAACTCAGCGACATTCACGGGCATGACCCTTATCATAGCATAGTTGACAAAACGTGCTTTCAAGGCCTCTTTGGCGAGCTTCTCTGCCACCTGGCACGTATGGAAGAAGGTCCGAAGCGCCAAGGGGTGCCATGCTATTCATGGTGCTCCGTGCTGTGCTGCCATTGCCAGACAATCCAAGAAGCGAGCCCGCAGCCAAGTGTCAAAGCAAGATGCAACCTCAAATCCACGCTCATAGCCTGCATGCCTCGAAAAAAGGGGCCTAAATAATTAAAGAAACTATTTTGGTGGTTCCGTATTGTAATTCTAGTATAATGGGCCCCAAAGCCCAAAACCCTATTCTAACTATTAAGGCCCCTAGACCCCAGACCACGCTCCGATGATTCAACCAAGAATCTTCCCACCCCAAACTCCGCTCCCCTTGCCCATCACAAGCGGTGCTCACCTCTTGAGCTTTCTCCTCATGAGACCAGAAGTGGCGAATCACGAGAGTGGAACATTCGAATTTCGAGCTTTTTCCTCAAAGGTTTGGACAAACTTGAGTTTGGTGGAGGCTGAGGGCTCGTCGGGTGTTTCGTTTAGGGTGTCGGGGGTCGCACACGAAAGAGGGTTTCGACATTGCTGCGCTGAATCTAGTAGCCCGCGATGTGATTCACGGCTGGTCATCTGACGGTCAATCTGACGAGGGTTCAAGGATGCACAGGCCGGCATGCATAAGATGTTCAGCACTCACACTCATGCGGGGGCTCTAGGTTAGTGGTGCCAGGATCCAAACAAGAGTTTCTCTTGCCGGATGTAGAGAGGTCCCAGGAACGACCGCCAGCGAAAGAAGGCAGCCCCTGAACCCAAAACGTTGCTCTCGGGGCCCTGGCCGGACACATGTCTTCTGCTTCGTCTTCTTCCTCATCCTCCTGGGTTCTAAACTGGTTCAACCAGATCCACCGAAAAAGCGCGCAACTCCTTGCTGTAAAAAGGATCGTAAAGTTGAAGGGCTGTTCGCTCGCTTTAGCAAGGGGCAGAGGGCAAAGGATGACGTCGGTGCGGGCATGGGGAGAGACACATCGGAATCCAAGGCAGAAGGCTACAGTTTGGGGGCTTGACCTATTCACCACCAATCGCTAGACCCTGATGCTTTCCCACTTGGGGGTTGATCAAAATTATGGGCCCCTTTTGGTCCCCTAGACTATAAGGAATATACTATAATACAGACCCCAAAAGGGCCCATAATTTTGATCAACCCCCACTTCGTGCTTCCCTCCTCTTCTTCTTCCTCCTCCTGGTCCGTGCTCTGGGCATCCGGCGCCTCGGCGGATGTCGGGTGCTGGCAGTGGGTGCTTACTATAGGGGCCTAAATAATTACCAATACTATTTTGGGGGTTTCTTGTTATAAGTATAGTATAATGGGCCCCAAAAGCCTGTTCTAATTCTTAAGGCCCCTATATTAGCTGCTTTCAGGTTTGTCGGATGTGGTAGCCTTCCTCATGCTTGCCTGAGGCCTAAGGCTCCTCCGATACACTGAGCGTCCTGGCCGAGCAAACTCGGCTTAGCGTCATATCCAAACTCGCACCAACACCATCGATGACCGATCACGCTGCCAAGAATCCTAACAGCCTGCAACAGGACTCTCCTAGTGCCCAAATGGGAGTTTCCGAAAATAGGGGACCCTAATATTGTACCCTAAATAGTAGGATCCTTAGTATAAGGACCCCCAAATAAGGTCTAATTTTAGGAAACTCCCAAATCTACTCACTAAGGCAATTCCCTTCGAGGAAACCCTGTGACAAAGCGCCTCTGCGCCGAAGCTGGCCAACTGTGGCAGGACGGGGACCTGACGAAAAAGGCCCCAGTCCACAATATCATATGATACTATAGAAGAATGCAATTTACATACACTAATATGCAACAACAACATAGGGCAGACATATAAATATGTCATGAAGGAGGCTACAGCTCGGCATTCCCTGCGTGCCTCGGCTCCCTCCTTGCGCACCGTCCGTCTCAGCCTGTGCATTCTGAAGAAGTTTCTAAAACCCAAATTCTATTAGTTTAGGGTTTAGGGTTTAGGTTTCCGGAAGAAAGATTGAAAGTGACACTTGACTCCCAGAAAGAAATTGCACCAGAATCCCAAGCCGAAATGTGGAACTCTCTGACCCTACACGAAAAGCAGCAGAAGCTCAAAACCCTAAACCTAAAATCCCACAGGCCCCTGGACCCTAATGTAGTGGCCATGGTAATTAGAATCGGGTTTCAAGGTATATTATACTAGAATCATAATAAGGACACCCGCAAACTAGTATTGGTAATTATTTAGACCCCAGCTTAAACCTAAAATCCTACTACAGGCCCCTTGACCCTAATCCCTGAACCGTGATGGAAGTGAGGAGCCGGCTTGATCACCAGAGGCCGCTTCTTCATCGCTTGCACAAACTCCGAGGATGTGAAGGCACGAGACCTCCGATGGTCCACGGACCTGCTCATATCTGCTTTGGTTTTTGTTGAACGGTCCTTCGTCCTCTGGTTTGATTTATGCTTTAGGCTTCAGGGCTTCGTCTTTATTCCCCACATTTTTGTGTGTGGGGTTCTTACTTTTGAAGTCCCTCCCGCCTCCTCCTCCTCCGCCTCCTCCTTCTCCTCTTCATCGTTACTCGGGATACTATTACATTAGCTTCTACTAGCATTGAAAGTGTTGTTGTTTTTGCCACTGCTAAGTTACCAATCTGTGTTCTTCTTCGCGTTCTTGTTCTGTTGTGACTAGCGTCATTCAAGTTGCTTTGCTGTCGCATGCTCTCGCCATGTTTAATCGCTAGAGCGAAACAACTAACCCGTGAGCCCTGAACATCCCTAAACCCCAAATCCAGACAGCCCCGATTGCAAGACTGCGGCAAAGTTGCATGAATTCGTCGCCACAGCGGATGCCTCTAACGTCCAGATACTATAGGGGCCGTTGCAATTAGAATAGGGTTTCTTTAGCTGGTTGTTGAAAAGGGAAAAGGGTAAGGGGTAACACAAGGGTTCTGTATAAGGGCTATGTAGGGATGTAATATAAGGTTATTTTAGAGGTCTTCATGATTACAATAGGGCTTTTCCCTAGGGGCCTCGATAATTGCAACAAGGTTTTGGGGTAGATTCTCCTGTAAGTATAACAGGGAGCGCTAAGGAATACTATTATTGTGTTGTCTTGTCTTGTATGAGGACTGTAGTGCCCTCGCTAGGGCGCGTCCCAAAAATCATGCTGCGAAATCGAAAAACAATGAGACAAGGGACGCCTCAAGGAATGCTATTAGCAATGATTCAGGCTTCTATACTACCATGTTGTGATCCCGTTGTTCCTTTACGGGGAAAATAGACCCTGAGCTCTTGAAACAGGCAACACGACCGCAAATACGGCTCTTGCCCACAAATGCACGCAAAATTATTGTGCTCGCTGCTGTCCTTAACCCCCCGCCCCCCGCTCCCGGAGTAATCATGAAACGGCATAGGCTCACATAAATAGGGCCCCAAAAAAGTACATAAGCAAAAATGGACCCCTTTATCATGAAGCCCAATAAGCTAGGGATATCCCTGTCCCTACAAATATGCTTATGCTTATGTGCTTTTTGGGCCCCTAAACATATCATGTTCACCCATGGTCGCAAATGTTGACACTGTCATATTGACTCGTCGGCCAAGGATTCGTGTCTGTGGCCACCCCTTCATAGAAACGGAATATCTGCGAAATGGCTCCCCTGGCATGACACAGGACGCAACTTCGACTGCTTCAAGACTGACAGATCAAAGTACCGACATCACGGCATCAACGCAACAGCCAGGATGATTGCTGGCCCACAATTTTACCACAAGAACATGCTGTCTATGGCATCCAGGAACGCATGCCAAAAAGTAGAGGCTTTAGAATCTGCACAGCAGCACAGCCAACAGCTCAAGAGAAGGGCTGACCTTGCTTCTCCGCCCAGGAGCCTCTGGTGACCTGGCTCAGACTAGCTTTGACTCTCTCAGGGTTTAGGGTTTAGAGGTTTAGGGTTATGGTTGCTCGCGCTTGCCCGGGATAGGACCTCGACCCAACTTCATGCGCACCAGCCCAGAAACGTCGACTTCCTGTTAACAGCTTTAGCTGCAGGGCTCACAGCGTGTGACGGGGGTCTTCCGCGACCGTAAACCCTACTGCCTTTCAGTGGGGAAGTCACTGGTCCCGATTCGCGAAGCCCAAAACTCCGTACCCTCCTACACGAAGCTGGGTCGCTGGCCCTCTTCACCACCAAAGGCACCGGCGGCAGGTTGAGGAAGCCTACGCCGATCCGCCCTACACCGGGTCCGGCAACAAGCGTCGCCACCTTGTCCGCAGGTTCAGCGTGTCTGCAAGGTGGTTTTGCTTCTATGTGGAGCCACTGAGCCGTCGCGTCATCAGCGGAACTACTCTTCGAAGATGGATGAGATTCCTGAGGGCCCATCCATGTCGAAGGCCAGCCAATCCGAAGCGCCTGCACGGCGACTTTGCAGGTTACTCGTTGTCAACCCTGTGATTCCACGTGCTCGAAGCTCTGAAGATATGGAAGTTTCCGAAAATAAGGGACCCTCATATAGTACCCTAAATAGTAGGATCCTTATTATAAGGACCTCCAAATAAGGTACCCCCTATTTCCGCAAACTCCCAGTTCTATAGGTTGTTTTGCTACTATCTGACCACTCCCAAGTAGTGTTGTTTCACTGTGAAGGCTCAGTCTCTCGTCCTTGCAGCTTCGGCAGCTGATGCTTGGAGTTCGGGCCTGGGGTTCAAGGGGGCCAATGCTTAAGTTAGTAGTAGTAGCAGTGGTAGCAGTAGTAGTAGTAGTAGGAGTAGGAGTAGTAGGAATAGGAGTAGGAGTAGTAGTAGGAGTAGTAGTAGTAGTAGTAGTAGAAGTAGTCGGAGTAGTAGCAGTAGTAGGAGTAGGAGTAGTAGTAGTAGTAGTAGTAGTAGTAGTAGTGGGAGTAGTAGTAGGAGTAGTAGGAGTAGTAGTAGTAGTAATAATAGTAGTCATTCTCTTGCGGCAATGCAGATAATGGTTGTCTTACAGATGCTCAAGCAATTCATGGAAACGGCGCCCGGGAAATCGCATCATGTCTTCAACGCTCCTGGCAACTCTCAGAATGTTCAAGCATCCAGATTCAGGATACCATGCGAGCCAGCATCTATACAACTTCTGGCTATGACTCTGCATGAGCACTACCTATGCCTTAAATTAAGAGGCAGGCCCCTCATCTGCATGGAGCTGTGCCATCTTGGCCAAGAAACATAAAATTAACTGCCAGTTTCTTTACATGACAGAAGAAGGCTTTCAGGGCCCGAAGCCAGAGCCCTAGACGGCCTGGGCATGCTGCGTCATTCGAGATCGGAAGACAGAAACCAGAACGAAGAGCAAGAAGTATGTGCCTAGCATGGTGCATGCGAAGGAAGTGGGATTAAACCACACTCCAACTTGCGCACCGGCACCTCGACCCAAGGTCAGCGCCAGCATGAGCCACGATGCGGCTCGATTCTTCACTTGCGGAGCCACGATCTTCGACGTCAGCGCATACGCATAGTTCTTGACAACACTGCTTGCGGTCAGGATGGATAGCAAACCAGCGAATGTCAGGGTGATCGTCGCAACGGACCAGTGTGGCATGAACTGGAAGGCGAGCACGGAAAGGATGGCAGTCGAAAGTGTGCTTAAATGGAGCCCATTCCTGTCGTCCAAGAGTTTCACAATCCGGCTACTCCCTAGTGACAGCACGCACACGGCCGCCATCAGCCCTGCAAGAGCCCATGAGCTCAGCACCAAGCTCCAGTGCCAAGTCTGCTGCGACAGTTGGGTGAAGTAGACCATGCATCCAACGGTTGTCATAGTGCTCGCAAACCCCGCCAACAGGCATACAATGAAGCCTGTCGTCCACAATGGTTCTTGCTTCTCAGCCGGAGATTCTTGAGTGGCAGGGTCCTGTGAGGGCAATTATTGTGGGTTCTCGAATAAGAAGACCACCTTCATCAAGTACAAGAAGTAGACAATCGCCATGAACCATCCGGGGGCTGTGTCTGAGTCCAGCACGAGGTTATGGATCCGCAGCTCATGCAGGAAGGTTTCCAGCAAACCGCTAACAGCTGGAGCCGCGGCCAGCGCCGCGGTAGTCACTGCAGAATACACAAACAACACCGGAGTCCGCCTGTTGACACCCACAGCGTCTGCGATGTAGATGGGCGCACCAAGCTGAAACTGACAGATGCCAATGACAGAGCGCGCGACAAGAACAGCCAGTGGCGAGCGCATGAGCCCAGCAAGGGAGTAGATGATGTGTCCCAAGACCATGTGCGCAGCCATGAGTATAGTCACAGTCTTCATGGAAGCTACTTTCAACATCCAGCGGTTGAGAGGGACCCCGATCAAGCCCTGCAGAAGAGGAGTCAAAGCAATGACAAGTCCACTGAACATCTCCCCTGCCCCGAGTTTTTTGGAATACCCGTGGACCGTCGGCACCACAATGGCCAAGGCCAAAGGTGACAAGAACCCCGAATACATCACGAGGCAAAGGGATGGCAAAGGAGCCATCCGCTCCTCAGGTGGCACTCTAGGTGCCTTTTGAGAAGCTGGAGCGCTCCTCAGGACGATGTGGCTTTGAGGAGAGCTACCTGTAGAGTTCAAGGGCCCTCTGCAGTGAGTGGGCAAAGTCTCTGTGCACGTGACAGACATGGCTCGCCAAGCCAGCGGAGGCGCTATAGGCTGTCACAGCTTGCCCCAAATGCTGCGGAAATGAGACGCTTGGAGAGAACCTCAATACCTAGACATAAATAGATACAAAGCTACATACATACACACATCGACACATCCATCCATGCATCCATCCATAAACCCTTAAATATGTACATGCACACATATCATCTATATATATATACATACATTGAGCAAGGGAGAGCTAAACGTGGCTTCAGCTCTCCGGACCCAAGAGACTTCCAGAGGCTCGCAGCGCTCTCCAGGCTACAACTTCGAGACCCATCCTGCAATTTAAGGTCCCTACGTCCCAAACCCTAAACCCGGAACAACATATTATGGCAGTTTATGGACCCTAACTTGTAGGATCCTTATGACAAACGGACCCCGATTGTCACAAACCCCTGAACCCTAAAAGGCCCTATAAACCACCATCCTGTCCTACACATTCCTAAACCCTAAAGCTCTGCATTTAAGAAACCACCATACCAAACAAAGATGGGACCACACAGCCTATCGAGTCGGCGGTGGGAACCTGGGCCGCAGGTTGCGCGGGGGGAGCCAGGGTTTGGGTTTAGGGATTGTTTTTGAGGGTTTAGGGTTTCAGGTCTTAGGCTCTCGCAGGGTTCTTCTGCCTCCTACTTCTGCTTCGCTGGGACTTGAAGGGTTCAAGGGAATGTGCTCTATAGGGTTTAGGCTGGGCTCACTCTGGCTAGGCTGGGTTTACGGCTTGTGGGTTTGGGGGTTTTACAGTGCGCACTCTGGCAAAGAGTTTAGGGGCCTCTGACACTGACTGTCCAAAACGATGCTCCTGGTTGCTAACCTACTGGCAGAACAGCTGGGAAGCATCATGGCAATGTAAATCATCGTTCTCATGAAGTTGATGCCGATGATGGCAATGCTGCTTTATTGCTGGTGTGGCTGCTCACCCCGTTGACCATCATCATCATCGTCATAACGAGAACTTGACGTCTAATGGATGTCTAGTGACGTCCCAAGTGGGATTTGGCAACACCTTGGGGGTCGAAGCTCGCATCAAGAAAGTCAATCGGGGATGCCCGCCACAGAATCTCATCGGGCTGCAACTTGCGGCGATGATGGAAATGATGAAAAAATCATGTTGATAATGATGGGCGTTGCGGGTTTGTCGCAGACTGCAGCGCAGGTGCTTGTGCTGATAGTGGCGGCGCTGCGTATGAAGCCATGAAATGGATGCTGGTCAAGAGACGCATCTTCTATGTTGAAAAGATGACGAACCTCGCTTCTACTACATTGGTTAGCCGATCAACCCGGAGGGCAAAAACAGGCATAAATAATTTCCAGCGCCATCTGATTCGTTTTCTCTCTCTCTCTCTCTCTGGGGCATAGAGGGCGTGTCAAGCGGGGCTTGGTAGCAGGGTGTGAGAAAACAATTGAGTCCCCCCGGAAGAAAGGATCCATAAAGGAGTCAATCCGCTAAAAAGCCATGGATGCCGGTGCGTTCTCCAGGATTCAGTATCTGGTCGACGGCTAGAGGGGCAGCAAAACGAAGACGACACCGGATTGATTGGCTTCCGCTAAATTTACGAGCTGAAGTCGAATTGCAAGGAGCCGCTCTCTCTCTCTCTCTCTCGCTCGCTTTCTCTCTCTGTCTCGTGTGTGCGAGTGGCCTGCTTCGAGGTGGTGCTCGGAAAACCCCAGCGAGTTGCTCTTGCTACACACCATGCTTGGACAATTTAAAACTCAGTTGAAGTAATGACCCCCCCAGACTCTCGAAAACCGAACTCGGATCTAGTGCCGAGAGGCATCTGCAGCGCAACTTCTTGGAGAGTCGTCATTGTGCCCATCACCTCATTCGACCCCAGCAACCGACCAATGAAACATGCGGAGACTTTCAGACGATGTACGAACGAAGCTTTAAGGAGAACGTTATAGACCCTAGACCCTAAACTCTATAAACCTCTAAAGCTCCACGGCTTGCTGGCACGAAGGAACCCAAGCCCGAAAACCCAGCAGCACCTACACGACTTCCGCCGCGAATCTTTCGCGGCATGTTACACCCTATATATCCCCAATCAAAATACGTTGAAACCCTGTACAGCAAATTTCCCAAATTCAGACCTCAACCCGAACCACGCACCAGACTCAATGTTTGACGGAGCACTGGACACGGAACTCTGGTCGCTGTAAGCGCTGCGTTCCGTATCCGGGTCTTTCGCATCTCCCACCTGAGAGCACTCGACTTAGGGTGAACTTATGCGCAGGCTTTTGCTAGGTAAATCGGTGCCTTTCCGTAGGCTGCTTCAACCGCAGTAGAAATTTGCCCGCAAAGAAGCCTCCTTCGGCTGCCTTCCTTTGGGCTTTCGGCTTATGGAGAAAACAGGGAAGACAACAAAGAGAGAGAGAGAGAGAGGGAGGGAGCGAGGGAGTGAGTGGCGGTGTGAGTAAGTGCGTGTCGGTACATCGGTCATGGATGGGCAGGTGGGTGAGTTAATTATCTGCAGATGGATGTGCGAGCGGGTGTGCGGCCTTGTCAGCATCCGAGACGCGCTGAGCTACAGGCATAGATCTGCAAACGCAGGAAAGCAATGTGTCTGAGTGCATACGTGGGGTGTACGCACAGGGCGTTATCTGCGCATCTTCCTGTATACATTCGTAATTGAATGCTGTTACCCGTTTGCAAGTCCTTTAGCTGAAGGAGTGTGCTCGCTCGTCAAGGTGGCTTCCTTGGGAATTTTTCCTGCTTCAACACATTTCTTCAGGGTTGCCAGCTGGTGCTTTAAGGGGGAACAATTTGCTTGAGCACTCTGGTACATAAAAGTGGCCTGAAGAGCAGTACTGAAGCAAGGACCCTGCAAAACATCTTGCTGGAAGATATCCTGTTTGTTTTGTGCTGGTGCAGCCGCAGCGAGTACGTTCACAAGCCGCTTGGCACTGGAATCAGGTTCATGGGTCTCCACTAATCTCGCACTTTCTCAAGCAATGACTGTCGAACCAACTGCTCCCCGCCGGGCTGCATAATATGACTCTGGTCGTTGCCGGCTGGCGAAATTAAAGATGTGGGGAACTATGCTCGAACTCCTGGCAGGGTGTCGATTCGAATCACTAGCACAGCTACATGCGTGTTTGTCATTCCGGCCTTCAGTTTGCGTCTGCTGGCATTCTCTACTGATCCCGGAATTCAGACACGGTGTGATGGATCCTTAATGTAATGGTGCCAGTATCTTATTATAAGATCATGCGAGGAAACCACCACCGAAAGCATCATGGCCATTGCGACCACGACAACCACGACTTGCTGCCTCTGCCACTGGTACTACCACTACTACCATGGCCGCAACCACAATGACCACGCACGATCCCACGACACGACCCCACGACCTCACTACCACCCACCACCACCACCACCAGCAGTGCTGCTACGCCGCCTCAGCAGCAGCAGCAGGAGTAGTGAGTAGTGGTAGTCGTCCTCATCGTAGTCATAGTCGCAGTCGCAGTCATGGTGTTGTTAGTTTGCTATTCCTCCTCCTCCTTCTCCTCTCCTCCTGCTGCTGCTATCTACCGCTGTTCCTACGGCATCCTACGGCCACTGCCACTGCTACGACGTCGACGACGATGACTTCGACGGCCAAAACGAGGACTGATGACGACAGAAACGCACCAGCACCAGCACCAGCGCCAGCAGCAGCAGCAACAGCACCAGCATCAGCAACACTATCACTGCAGCATTATTATTATGGTGACGTCTCCGACCACCAAGCTCTGGACTAACGTTTCTCCTTCCTCTTCTTCTTCCTGCTACTCCTTCTTGGGGCTTCTGCCCCTGCCCTTACACCAACACCAGAACAACTAACGCTAATGGCGATGAGAACGACGTGGCACGATGCACTGGCAAAAAACATGTGGCCGATCTCTGGTCCTCTGCGCGAGCTCCCGCCGCAGTTTGGAGATCTCGGCCTGGGCTGCTGCCTGAGACCTGGGACACAAATATAGTGGGTTGCCAAAACGCCGGCCCCACAGCCTCCTCTTCTGTGTATATATATATATATATATTTTTTTTATACACACATAAATGAATAAAGGTACATATATATATATATATGCATGAAGTTTGGCTGTTGGGGCTTTTTCATCGGCTTTCGGCACTCTCTCTCGGACCCGCCTGCAGGAGCCAGAGCACTGAGGTCATTTGCACAGCAAGAAGCAAGAGAGAGAGAGAGAGAGAGGGGAGAGAGACAGAGAGAGCGATCTAACTGCGCATGTACCTATACCTATATAGTTATCTTTACCTACCCACGCATCGCCGAGCACGCGGCTGCTTCAGAAGTGTGACCTGTGCCCTCAGCGACACCTCTCCGACACATTGAAGGTGACACTCAGTCATGCTTCGTGGCTCCACTACAATACAACACAATACCAGCCGTGGTTTTGGCTACCAGGCTACGGGCTTCCCATAATATCATGGCAGATCCGCCTGTTCCCTCTCCGCCTCTGCATGCGTCCACTCCTGCAATCATTGGCTGTGCCGCTTCAGGCGCCGTGAGTCTAAAGACTCTAAAGCAATTGGGACCCCGTAGCCCCGAAAACCAACTCTAGCAGCAAATGCACCTCATGAAACCCGAGTGATGGTAGAAGAACACCTTGATAGCAATAGCAACACAAGCAGGTACAAAACGGACAATGCTTGCAGCAAAGGACATAACAGCCCGCACATCCTCACCCCCTCGCCGCAACCATCCTCACAATCACCAGTGGATGGGTCTCTCTCGCTCTCTGTCTCTTTCTTTCGCAGGGCCTTGGGTGGAACCCTTCTCTGTCTCTCTTCCCATCAAACCCACCTTCAAACAACACTTACCACCTACCCACCCACACACCCATCTCTCACTACTGACAGACACGTCAGTGACCGTCAGTCGGCTTGTCTGCCTGCCAAACAATCCCACAATGCAAAGTCCCACCCAAACCCAGCAAAAGATATCTCCAGCTACACTGTAAACCCCTTAGGCCTCGAAGAAACTCCGAACCCCTCAAAACCCCAAAACGCGGCTCCTCATCCATGGAGCTGTACGAGCCGACAACATGGCATCTTCAAGCCGGAAAGCTGCGGCCTTCTAAATGGGTCTCGCATAAAAAAACTATATCCCCCTTCTTGTTGCTTGGTGGAAGGTTTCGGAATTTTTGTTCGGGGTTTCGGCGCACAGTTTTGATCGGCCGAAGGATCCCCAATAGAAAATCGAAGAGAGTAGCCTTCAGCACCCTGGCATAGGTGGCCACAGCAGCGGCCCCTATCGAAGTATTGCAGCTCTCAAGTAATTTTTATCAAGACCCCGCCAAGGAGGCTTGTTTATGTCCGAAGTGCTCCCAATGTGGTACAGTACCAGTTGCAACAAAGTCACGCTGGACGTGGATGTGATGAACTGTAAGATGTGGGATGTCAATGGACCGTCCTCCATCTACAAGCTCCTAATCTGGGCAGCGTCCAAGGGAAGGATTTCTAATGTTTTGGGAAGCCCGCCTGAATCTACCTGGACTACCTCAATGCACCCTACGCGCGGACCTCATTCACAACATCGACGCGCAGAGGACCATCCATATGGGATACCAGGACTTCCGGTACTACAATGGACCGGGACTTGGCCTGTGCTATCAAGCAGATGTTGGTTTGGACGCTTGCGTCAATCAAGGGCCAAAGGAACGTGGGCTTCCTGATGGAGTTCCCTGTGGATGTGGTACCAATGCGAGAAGAAGAAGGTGATTTCTTGTCCTTATGGAAGACTGAGGAATGGAAGGCTTTTCGGTCGGTGAGCGCCAATGGCAACCTCGAATCCTTCAATCTTGGCTTTGGACGGAGAGTTGGATTATGGAGATCGATGTGTAAAAAGTCTTCTTTGTTGAGTAGAACTACTATATGAAGTCCTGGTCGAAGGGAACGACCGCCAACCTTACCGCTCGGACTGCTCGGTGTGTTTGAATGTTCAGGCCGCTGGATATCAACACCGACGGCAGAAGCAACCCCAGCTATACGCGCTCGCCTTGGACTTGGCGGAACCATATGAGGTGGCAGGAAGGGACATGGACTTTGATGACTACAAGTACACCTATAAGTGTCCCAAGGAGTACCTGGGTTCAAAGGCCTTGGAGGAGGTCCAGAAAGAGTTCTCTATGGAAGAGTATGAGCCGTCAGAGCCCGAAGATGATTTGGTGGAAGAGGCAAGGGAGCTGGTGGATGTAAGCTCAGGAGGAGAAGAGGCAAAGGACGGTGAGATGGCTGGACCAGTTACTTTGGAGGAAGCCGTTGATGAGCTGAAGGAAGTGCATCACCCTGTACCTCACAAGGCCGCTCAGAAGAAGGACAAAGGCTGAGGTTCTTCGAGCCTCGAAAGAAATCCTCCTGCAACTTAAACAAACTGGCCTTCATGTGTCAACGTTGCACACTGATCGCGCCAGAGAGTTTTCTTCGTTGGTCTACAAGGAATGGCTTGCAGACTGTGGGCTTCGGTATTCTCGCACGGCTGGAGGAGATCCAGCTGGGAACAGCGCGGCGGAGTTGGGAGTGAAGTGGGCAAAGTCCAGAGTGCGGGCTGTCTTGAACAGCTCAAGGGGTGAACCGCGAGACTGGCCATTGGCAATACAACAAGCTTCGTCTGCAGCATGGGCAAAGGCGTTTCCAATTTCACCAACGACCCGGAACCCAGCGACACCCTTTGGCCATCCGGTCTGGTTCAGGGCCAAGGCCTACAAAGGAACAGCAGAAAAGAAGCACGATCCAACGGGTGTTCGGTGGAAAAAGGGGTGGTATCGAGGACCATCATATGACGTCAATCGAGGTCACGTCATCATGACAGAGGACGGTGGATTCACATATCCAAGAGCGTGAAGTTCAACGTTGTGGAGCCGGAGAAGGATCTACCTGACCTACTACCTCCTGCAATAACCGACGATTTCCTCACCGGGCCGGAAGGCATGAATGTTCTGGTAACAAAAGAGAAGCTCCAGGAAGAGATTGAGTTTATCGCTCAAAAGTTGCTGGAGAAAGGCTCTTTCACCAAAAAGGACATGATGTACTTGTTTGGGAAGCTTGAGGAGCTGGGAAACACGGACTTTAGGGTTGGCAAGAAAACACCTATGACCAGTTGGTTTACCGGCGCCTATGTTCATGGTGGTGTTGCAGGTTTGCGCGAACACAAGGAGCTTCCCGTACACCACGAAGTACATGACCGCCTATGCCACCAAGTATAACGAGGGAAGGGAGTTTACAGCCGTGGGTGTAACAAGAAACTCAGCGCTTGGTATGCACCGAGATCTTCATAGCAGCAAGTTCACGCATAACATGGTGATGCGTATATCTTCCTTTGAAGGTGGTGGACTATGGGCGGAAGACGCGGACGTCGATGAGGAGGAGAAGGTTGTGAAGCAAGTACCCCGACGAGATGTTGCGGGAAGAATTATTCTGCTCGAGGAAGACGAGGCTGTGGCGTTCAAGCCCAAAAAATGGCATGAAGTTCAACCATGGACTGGGTATAGAGTAGTTCTGCTGATGTATACCCCGAGGGCAACCAAACTCAGTGAAGCGGATGTTGAGCAGCTGGGTGATTTGGGTTTTAGGGTGAACTTGGAATCCTTACGGGAGCCTGAGCCGGTGATGGATGATGAGTTTAAGGATGTGGAGGACCTTTTCGAAGACGAGAACATTGAGATCAAGAGGGCCCTGATCAAGACTAGCGTCGGAGGGGATGAGGCCTTTGTTGAAGTTATACCGACGAGGACTTGTTTTCTGGGGTTCTTGAACATGATCGAGATTCCGTCCGGCTACCGATTGGGGACCCAGAGGGCAATATCAAGTTGAACAAGGTCGTAAAGAAGGCGGAAGTACAGTACACTCCCAAAACCGAGGAAATCCTTGTGGGCCACATCAACAAGAAGAAGCCTTTGGAGGTAACGCATACAGTCAGTCTTAGCGAAGTACGGAAATCCCTCAGCAAGTGGGCACCATCAGCCAAGAAGGAGTATGTCAACTTGGTGGACAATAAGAAGGCCTTCAAACCGTCAGAGTTCAAGGACCTCCCATGCCGTATTGTGCCATGCAAAGGAGTCTTCACGGTGAAGCCAGATGGTGATGAGGAAGGCTTTAGACGTAAAACACGATTTGTGGCATGCGGAAATTGCCTTGCTGAGGGCGAGCTTACGGGCATGGACTTTGAGTTATAGGCGGCTGGACTGGGTTCCACATCGTTGCGTACAACGCTTGCTTACAGAACCATGCAGCCATCGTGGGCGCTGGGGTGACGGACATCCGTCAAGCATTCGTTTTGGCGCCGTGGGTCGGAGAACCTGTAGCGTTCAAGCTTCCTGCTCTGGCAGTGGAGATGGGACTTGCAGCGGAGGATGACTACTGGTTGGTCCTTCAGTCCATTTATGGGCTAAGGGAGAGTCCAGCGGCCTGGGCCAGCTTCCGGGATAACGAGCTTTCGGCCGCACGATGGAAAACGGAGGTCAACGGAGAGACCGTAGAAGTGAAGCTTCAGCAGCTGATTTCGGACAACCAGGTTTGGAAGATTGTTCGGGCTGATGGCGGCGATCAAGAGGCTCTGGGATATCTTTTCGTGTGTGTGTCGATGACCTGATGGTGATGGGCCCGGATAACATCATGATGTCCTTCTTTGAATGGCTCTCCAATAGGTGGGAGTGCGATGATCTTAGTGTCCTGACGGAGAATAACCCTATACTAAGTTCCTGCGTATGGAGCTTCACTACGTGAACAATGGCATAGAGGTCTCCCAGGAGGGCTTCATACGAGAACTTCTTCGTTCCCATGAACATGGTGGGGGGCGAGCGAAAACTCAAGGGGCCAAGGAGATTTTGATCATGTCGGTAGAAGAGGAAGCAGACATGCTGATGGCAGCTCCTATCGACCTGAAGGGCAAGGAGCACCTTGTGAAGGAAGCTCAACGGAGGGTTGGTGAGATGCTTTGGCTTTGGCTTAGCTCAAGGTCGAGGCCAGATATCCAGTATGCGACGGCAGTTATGTCCTCCCGAATCACCCGGTGCCCTGAAGCAGTGATAACCATTGGGGACAGACTCCTGGATTACCTCAACGAGACCATGTATGACCGCGTGAGGTTTGCCAATGATGATGGAGGTCTTCAGGAATTGATCACCTGTACAGACTCAAGCTTTGCACCATCGTCCGGGAGAAATCATGGTTCGATAGCCATATTTTACGGTTCAAGTCCCCTGGCTTGGCGAAGTTCACGGCAACCGTTAATATCTCTATCTACGGCGGAAACAGAGCTGATGGAGGGCGTCGAGGGTGCGATCATGACCTTTGCGACAAAATGCCTCTTGGACGAGATCCTCGGAGTTCGTCTACCAGTTCAGCTACGCATAGATAACAGTGCCGCGATATCGTTGATGACGACTGCTGCTGGCAGCTGGAGGACAAGGCATCTGAGACTTCACTCAAACTGGATAAGAGAGAGAATTAACCAAAAGGAGATCTTCGTAAAGCACGAGCCGGGACTAACTCAGCGAGCTGATATTGGAACAAAACCTTTCAGCAAGGACCGCTTGGACCAGTTGAAGAGCCTCTGGAATATCAAGGACAGGAGGGTGAGGGTGACAAGCAGCAAGATGATGAATGTGAAGCCCTGGTTTCATAAACTTCTTCTGCTGTGCCAGATCTGTGGCGTGCAGGGTGTGAAGGAGAATATTCAACCAGGAGTTCCTTGGGATCTGTACATTGTGGTAATTGTAATGGCCCTTGCGGTGATCGGAGTCTGGGAGCCTTTGAAGCACTGCGTTGGTGGTCGACAAGTTCGAGTACAGATCTTGAAGGTTAAGGCTGAGCAAAGTGCTTCGAGAAGAATCACAAGGAACAAGCTAAAGGAGCTCCAGCTGCTTATGTCTACCTCCCCACAGGACTTGTCGGATACGCAGAAGGTTCGCCTCATGGAGCTATTTGATGAGTCAGCCCCTCCGAACTCGTCTCCGGTACCTACCGTTCGGGAAGAGCGACCGTCGTCTTCGAGTTCCTCCGTGTTCCACAAGCAGCCAAGGACTTTACCAACGCCCCCGGCACCCTCCGTGACAACCCGTGAACAACGGGCACAAAAGGATCCACCAGTATTCGAGCGAGTTGAGGCGCCCCCAGCACCTCAAGTACGGCTTTTTACGAGCCCCTTCTTCTTGACAGATCACGGGGACAAGATTCACGTGTTCGAGAATTGCAGGGGGCTACGCAACAATAATCGATGGCGAACAGTTCAGTTGTGTCGTTGCTGCGCGGAGAACAACGGCAATAGGATCTACTGAAGCCAGTGATCTGTGTGGCGCGGCCCTATCGCTGGCGCCAAGGAGGAGTGCAGAAAGCTAGAAGGCTTCAGTATAGCTTCAGTGCTGGTGGCCTCACTTGATGCGAATCCTTGGACGTTGG
This sequence comes from Symbiodinium sp. clade A Y106, assembly GCA_003297005.1. NCBI lineage: Eukaryota > Dinophyceae > Suessiales > Symbiodiniaceae > Symbiodinium > Symbiodinium sp. clade A. The sequence continues at coordinate 5,115 of BGNK01000493.1, read as the reverse complement.
CGCTTTTTCTAAAGGCTCAAGAAGAGTCCGATGTGACACAAGGAGCTTAGGCGCTGTCAAACTTGTACATCATAGACAGCAGAAGCTTATGACTTTCGTTGTGCGCTTGAGCAAAACTTTGTTCGACCGTGCTCCCATGGTTTAGCGCTGCTGTACGCTGCATAAGTCTTTATCTGTGAGGCACGTCGACAAATTGGATCTTTACCAGAACTAACATCTAACTACTAAGGCCCCTATATGAGCCGATGCCAGCCCAAGACGACCTGCAACAAATGTAGGAAAAGCGCGCGATGCACCCAAGGGCCCCGAGCATGTCGCTTCACGAAGCCAATGTTGACCACCTTGACGAACTCATCATTCTCCTCCTCAGCGCCCATATACAACCGCACAGTCCAATCCCTGGAAGCCAAAAGTAGTCTCCTTCTCCTCCTGGTCAAAGGGAGAGACTTCATATACTTTTCACCACCATTGGGGTCGAAGTTGGTAACCAGCATGGCTTGCACATCCTTCGGAAGATTTCGGGTAAATGGGCATAGCATAATTGCGCTTTGCATGGTTCCTTGACATCCATCTTCCAGGTACCCCTTGAAGAGAACATCCCACTGCTTCGTTTCCTCCTTTCGAAGAACTTCAAGTCTCGCTGTCAAGGTTGCGACCTGCGTGGATAGCTTGGCCACCTGGTTCATTTCCAGTTCCTTGATCAACCGATTGGCCTCCTTCAACGAAACCTCCGGACAGTTATTCTTAACCTGGACCCTGATGTGTCCTCGTTGTGGATGTAGTAGATGAAGTCCGTCCGGCTTCCAGCGAAGACTGCAACCAAGCTCCGAGATCAGGGCTCCAAGGGGAACAATTGGCTGTGTTGACGCTCCATCACCAGAAGACCAGGGAACCAAGACAGTTCCTTGTGGATTTTGTCGTAGTATTCGTTCCTCTTCTCCCGCCAACGTCACTCGCACTGGGATCCCCTCCTTGTACTCCTCCTCGGTCGCAGCTCTCATTGCATTGCTCGCTCCACTGTGCAACAGACCACCATCTTCCCCGTCATCCTCCTTCTCAGCCTCGTCATTGAAATGCTCAGCTGAGAACATACATGACATACATATCCGTCGCATCAACGGGTCATTCTTCACCGACACCTTTCTTAACGTGGTCGTACTCATGGCCTTCAGCATCTTGCCCACGTCCGCCAAAACCTCCTTGAGGTCTGCAGCTTGCACTTCCTGGGCGCCATTGCCATTGCCGTTGCCACCGTTGGGGTCCTCGATTCTCACGGTCTTGTTGGTTGTGGTAGATGATGACGAGGTAGGTGGCGTCGCCTTTGTTGCTGGTGAGGCCTTCGCCGTGGAAGTAGAAGTTGGGGAACCACCCGTCTTATTCACACAGCCTTTGACCATATGTTTTCCTCCACATTCCAAACACCTGCTTGAACGTTCTTTCTGAAATGTCCTTCTCACGAGTGGCCAAACGGGCACTTACTCCCTCGGGCACATCCCTTGTACGTCTTCCCAAAATACTTGCACGGCACCTCCTTTGTATCCTTAGCGAACTTATCGGAAGATCCCGGGCTCGTAGAAGGCGGCACTGCTGGCGACGGGCCCTTTGGTGGTGGTGCTGGTAAGCTTGGTTGACCTGTCTTAGGCTCTGTCCTCATTGGCTTAATCCTCGGCTCGGGCTTCTCAGCAGTCGTGGTTGTCATGTTCGTTGACGTAGATGAGGCTGAAGCCACTGCCAGCGCCTCGCACTCTGCCATCAGATGCTGAAAGTAACTTTCCACCTTGTCGTAACTCGGGTTGGTGTCTATCTGAAGCGTGCTCTCACTAACGACGTTCTGAAAGAAGCATCCTGGTTTTCTCCATCACAGCCTGAACCATTTTTGACAACCCCCCCACCAGGAGACTTGGATCCGGCGCCAGGACTCCCAGATCACGGCACCGACGAAGCCACCTGCTCCAAGTCCTCAGGGGGGTAACAGCGCTGCCAGCCTCGCTTTCGGGGGACGGGGACTGGAGGTTCTGAAGGATCTTCAGCTTTTCCCCTTCGCCACCCGGTCGGTAGAGTGTCAAGATGCGAAAGATCAATCGCACCGTAGAACCCGTCAGTCTCCTGGCCACGACCTCCTGTCTCACCGAGTCGTGCAAGGCTGCTACCACCATTGCCGCAGCACGGCTATTGACGGCTATTGAGCCGCGAAAACTTGCCATCTTCCAAATCTGAAACCTCTGGAACCATTGAGAGCCTGTCGAGAGGACTTGCCAACGACCTAGCTTTTGTAAGCCTTGTTCGCCTCAGCGGTAACACGTCGCCACCAAGTAGCCGAGCTGTCCGAAAGGTCCGACATTGGGCCGTCAATGACTTCCATCCAGTCCATGAGGTCGACGAAGGACGTGTCTGCACACACCTCCTTCGAAGAAGGCAATGCCGCCGTTCCTGGCTTCACTGTTTCTGGGCTACGATCTGCCTGCAGCTGCGTGATACCATCCGCCAACAGAGCTATCTTGCCATCTGTACCAGGAGCTCCCAACCATTGCTGCGCCGATGTTGATCCTGTATAGAACCCACTTTATCATACGCCTGTTGCCCTTGGACACCACCTGAGCTATGACTTAGTCCTCCTGGTTGCTCTTGATGCTGTTGAGAAGCATGCCCTTGGACACCACCTGAGCTATGACTTGCCCTTGGACACCACCTGAGCTATGACTTAGTCCTCCTGGTTGCTCTTGATGCTGTTGAGAAGCATGCCCTTGGACACCACCTGAGCTATGACTTAGTCCTCCTGGTTGCTCTTGATGCTGTTGAGAAGCATGCCCTTGGACACCACCTGAGCTATGACGTTGGACACCTGGAGGTTGAGGAGGTAGATCTGCTTGTTGAGGTAGATTTCCTCGAAGCTGCGGCGCAATTCCTGGGATCTCTATATATCTCTATATTCCCTGAGGATGGCTTACCTTGACTCTGCTCTTGGGGCTGACAAGCAACTGGCATCTCTGAAGTGTGGCCTGACAATGCCGAGCTGCCCTTATTGTATCCAGCATGTAGCTGTTGCGGAGGTACTGGAAGCTCTTGGTGTTCTCGAGATTGACCACAAGGAACGCCTGGAGGTTGAGGAGGTAGACTCGAGGGTTGAGGTAGCACACCTGTGGAGGTTGAGGAGGTAGATTTGCTTGTTGAGGTAGATTTCCTGGAAGCTGCGGGGCCTTTCCTTGAGGTACATATACGGTTCCTGGAGGCCTCAGAGGTAGATCTGCTTGTTGAGGTAGATTTCTTTGAAGCTGCGGCGCAATTCCTGGAGGTGTCGGGGCTTTTGCCTGGTTTGCATTCACATCCCGAGACCACACGCTTCTCCCACGTCTCAACATCTGGACCTCTTGTTGTAGCCGTTGTACTTCTTCTCTATACCTATTCGCATACTCTGCCATTTGTCTCTGAACCTCAGCTTGAAGCCTCGAGGAGTGCTCACTACCTTCCTCCGAAGGTTGCCCTAGGAGAAGAGGGTGTTCCCTTTGAGCCTGTCTCGCTCTCTCCATTGGATCCTGATCAAAGAGCGGGGCTTCCGTTGAACCCGCCACCGACCATGACAAAGGCACTGGAGGTGCTCTTGGTGGAGTAGTCCTCGCTGGTAGTTCCTCAGGCGGTGAAATGTTCGTTGCTCTCAAGAACATACTCAGTGGTTCCTGGGTCACAGCCGGGTTCCCGAACGGACCTGCCACTTGTACATGTTGAAAACCCAAATCATCCAGCACCCTACCCATCCCAACAACTCCTCTTGACGCCGTAGTCCTCAAAAACTCTGTCACTCTGGTCATCCACCTCATTGCTTGCGGCTGCTGTGGACTGCCAGTTGAGGTACGCGACTCTGCCGAGTAGTACACTTGAGAACGGATCGCTGAATTAATTGGGGCTGCTGGTGACCCATCTTGAAGAACCACAGGTGCGTTGGTCGTTGTAGCCGGTGTTCTAGTCGCCAAGGTTCCGAAGTCAAGGCCACCCTGTGCATACGGTGGCTCCCTTTCTCCAATTACCTCTTGGATGTTCTCAGGCAGGGCTTGTTGAGGGGCATGTGCGGATGCTTGTGGAGCTGGGTCATGAAGATTAGGATTTTCCTGAACCAACACACCAGATTGCTCACTTCTTACATCACTTTGCCGTACTCCCTCACCCACACCATTGACCATTGGCTGACCCGAAGACACCGTCCCATAACCCTCATGGTTCCTTCTTGTAGCGGTAGTAGCGACCTGGTCTTGGGCTCATAACCTGTTAGTTCTTGCAAAGATCCGATTTGTCGACGTGCCTCACAGATAAAGACTTATGCAGCGTACAGCAGCGCTAAACCATGGGAGCACGGTCGAAGAAAGTGTTGCTCAAGCGCACAACGAAAGTCATAAGCTTCTGCTATCTATGATGTACAAGTTTGACAGCGCCTAAGCTCCTTGTGTCACATCAGACTCTTCTTGAGCCTTTAGAAAAAGCGCCAACGTCCAAGGATTCGCATCAAGTGAGGCCACCAGCACTGATAGGGTTTTGGGGCCCATTATACATTAAATGTAATAAGGAACCCCCCAGAATAGTATTGGTAATTATTTAGGTCCCTATGGTAGAACAAGCTCCTTGACTTCGATGCTCTTCCGGTGCTTCTCCAACTTTCAACCACGACTGCGACGAATTGCCGTGCGAGAGATAAGGAATCAGGACGTCTAACTATGTCTGACAGCTGATCATCTGATGCCATAATCATTTCACAGGACTTCTTCTGATTGTGCATATCCCGCCATGTTTTGTCATTATGAAATTGCCATTAACGGGCGTTCACAACTTCTGTCGGCGAACCAGTCGGCTGCCATGTCCGCCTGCGAGCAACGTAGAATTGACACACTGTGCTGTACTTGGCCACAGTAGCTGAAAGGATGTGCCGACAACCTCTGTATGAGCATTCCTTCTTCAAGTTTGATGATAGACTAGAGCAGCATCGCAGGTAAAGTCTGCCAGCCGTAACAGAATCATTGGCCGTTTGCACCGAACCAGAACAACAGGGATTAGATCTACAGGGCTTGTTCGACAGGATCGGCAAATTTTGACAAATAAAGACAAATAAAGACAAATTAAAGACAAATA
>BGNK01000492.1:153111-239576 GCA_003297005.1 Symbiodinium sp. clade A Y106 | reverse complement strand
TTGGGTTTAATGGGGGGTTTAGGGGGATTTGGGGGTTGAGGGTTTAGGGGTTTGAGCCTGGAAGAAGAGAGAGGGTACCCAAATTCCTGATGCCTTAATTCCAAACTGGCATTGCATTACAGTCTGACAGTCTTTCCCAGAGGACGCAAACGTCGCGCCACCCATGTACGTAACTGCACATATAAGAACTAGCAGCGAGAAAGTGAGAGAGCGGAAGAGAGCGACAGAGGGATAGCAAGAGAGCGCGAAACCGTGTTGCAGTTTGTAATCAAGCATGTACGGATGGATGCATGGATGGATGGAAGGGAGGATGGAGGGATGCAGGATGCAGGGACATGTTTGTATGCTGTGTATGCAGGTATGTATGCATGTGTGACAACTGCTCCGGTATCTGTACCCAGACCTACACGCGCGCAGAGTGTCGCGCTTTTGGCAATGGACTTGGTTGCGGTTGTCCGCTGCCCCAGTTCCGTGCAGGTGGCTAGCTTTTCGCTTAACCATCAGCTTGTAGGACATGAAGCCTCTAGAAGATGCTTCGACTTGTAACACTTATAGGAAGATAGTCATTATGCATCGCCAGGAACTGGAATCTGCAGCTGCCCCAGGTACACGATGCGAACCTTGGAAGGAAGCTCTCCCCCTGTCCCACGAGGCCTGGCACCAAGACCGTAGTATATGCACAGTCTCAGTTCGACCCCCTAGCCTGTCTACGGGTACTAAGAGCGCCTATGACATGATCACTTCGGCATGCGTCGGAAGCATCCGCGTAGTGGCAGGCGCCCGGAGCGAAGGCACGGCCTCGCCAAAACTGGATCGGGCTGCCACAATGACCTCCGCGCTTTCGAGCACCTGGTCCTCCGCGCTGCGGACAGCGGGAATAGCGGCGACAGAGGCGAGGGCCCCAATATGTTGACTCTAAGGAACTCCAAACTTGAGCATCAAGTGAAGCGCAGCAATGCAAGCGCCTGGCGTTTTTTTTTTCCAGGCCTTCGGCTGCTCATAGTGCTCACAGCTTGAGCACACTTCTAGGATCAAGTGTAGGCATGACTGGTCAGGCCCTGAAAACACGGACTCCATGTGTCTATGACTGTATACAATGGATCGCTTTCCCGTGGCCCCCGCATACAGGCGCATGTGCTATGAGTGTCGAAATCGCAGAGAGGTTCATTTTACGCTTGGCCAAGGCGCGGGATACAGATCCACCAGATGCCGATGCTTGCTGAAATAGAAGCAGACACGTCTCGCTCCGTTTTCGTCCCTCTGTCTCTACCTTTGTCTCGCGTCTTTCCCGGTTGGTGTTCTCGATGCCTTAGGCCTTAGGCCATAGCTTCTTGGAGCAGCTCATACACGGAAGCTTAAGCATTCATTGCTTCAAGAGTATGGTATGCAAGCTGTGAAGGCACAAGAATGCAAGAATGCTCGCTACCAGTTTGTAGCGGTTTTCGTTCCCCCGCACTTGATGCAGCTTACGAAGATGCATTGGGTTGAGGAAGCAGAGGAGGAGGTATTGGAGGAGATCGATGTGGATCAGCTTCGACCCCTTCGACGCTGGCCTGACCAATGGGCTCGCTTGGACTTCAGTTTTCGGACGGGGTTCAGATACTTTGTTTCCGTCTACCCTCGGTTCTCGCCATGTGCTTGGCTTCCAAAGCTTGTGAGTGCTTGTCGTACCCAGTGCGTGAGATGATGATCTCAAGATTAACTGCTTCACGACGTTGCAGGCGCGCAGTAGTTGCCCGACAGTTGAAGATGACCTGAGGAACGGCACGCACGAGTTCGGATCTGGCTTTGCAGAGTCGGCACTCGAAGTCGAACTTTGTGGCAGAGGAGAAGGTTCAGTTTCTCGGACGGACCGTTATACATGCATGCACGAGGCACCTATCTGGTGAGTAAAATTAAATGTGCGTGGACGTGTGTGTGTGTGTGTTTGTATGTAGGTACGTATGTTTGTCAGTACGCTCTGTGGGCACGAATGATTTCGAAAGTTTGGATTATGTGTGTATGTGTGCATGCATGCATGCATGGATGGATGGATGGATGGATGGATGGATATATATAAATATAAATATATATATATATATATATCTGTGTGTGTACGTGTGTATGCATGCATGCATGCATGCATGCATGCATGCATGCATGCATGCATGCATGCATGTGCACGTGTGTATGTATGTATGTATGTACGTATGTATGTATGTATGTAATGTTGCGGTGATTTTATTAAACGGGGTGACAATTAAAATATTCCCCGGGCCGGACTTTTCGGGCGCAAGAGGAGTTTTAATTGCGTAGCCAGTTAGCCTAGATTCTTTATGTTAGAGGGCGCGGTGACATTAATAAAGGGGGTGACTTAAAATATTCCGGGCCCGAAATCACCAAAAAAATAGATTTCAGGCTAAGTCGACTACTACTACTACTACTACTACTACTATTACTACTATTACTACTACTATTACTACCATTACTATTATTACTACTACTACTATGGCCAGAGGTTTATTATTGCCACCCTGGACCCCAGACCCTGCCCCAAGAGACCCCCGCGCAAAACAACTTCCGGGGGGGAGGGGGGGTTATTATAATCACCGGGGCATTACATGCGGCTTAGGTACGTAGGTATGTATGTATGTGTGTGTGTATGTATGTGTATGTATTTGTTTAGGTGTTTATGTATGCATGTGTTTGTATGTCGGTATGTGTAGGCACTGATGCCTACATGCATGTATCCAGGTCTGTATCCATGCATGTACGCATGTATGTATTGTATGTCCGCCTGTTTGTTAATGCATGCGTGTCTGTGTGTCTATGTTAAGTTGCAGCTTGCTGTTACTCAGATTGCAGCAATACATTGCTTCGACCTCTATGTACGCCTACGGCTATGGTTACTCTTGGCAACATTTTTTGGAATCACATGTGTGATGAGATTTCCAGTGTAGGCCCTGCAGAGTATACGTTTGCTACAGAGCGCCCTGCAATTCCTTGGCCGATCCCGACTGCCTGGAGATGAGCTTCCTCCGAGGTTCATGATCATGAGAGCTGAGAAGTCCAAACGGTTCGGCTCGAAGAAGCCCGGGTACGTTCGCTGCTAAGCCTGTCTGAAGTCAAGCCACAGCTGTGTTTATTGCGCTTTCTTCTTGAAGGGAGTGGTTTCTGTTTAGATGCGAGGGCCGATATCGAGATATACTTAAGACTTGACGATGCCTTGCGGGTGGGCTTTGGTATGCTCTTGGCACCGACACGAATTAAGTTGAATGCGGGCTGTGGCGGGATCAACCTGCAGGGCCGAGGTCTGCGGGTTGCAAGGATTCAAAGGTTTCTTACCCGAAGAGTGTCACAAGATACGGCTTACTTGTTCTCAACACACCGAAGAAACCTTAGCCCAGGACAAAGGCCACATGCCTAAATCTGTCCAAGCGGGAACATCGAAGAAGCCTGTTACTAGTTGACTCTGATACGGTCTTCAGACTTACGCTTCCCCTGTACCTGTCCCTTTCCAGAATGACATAGATGGGCTTGGTGGGTATCTGCTGCAGGTGATCAACCCGGACAGCTTTGCAGCTATCACGTGGCAGATGGTGACGAGTCCCTTGATGCAATATTCGACGGTGCAGCGATGACGGCAAATAATAGCCCTCAATTCGTGCATTCAGTCTGGCTCAGGTTGCTGCATGGGCTTCGTGGCGCTGGTCACGCCTGTCCAGGCCACTGGGCGCCGACTTCTTAGCAGAGTATTGAGAGAGTTTTTCTTCGGCCCTCATGAGGCCATCAGAACATCCCTAGTGACTCTAGTTTGAGGGCCTGATTGGTGTGTGGGGGTTCCCAGAGTTACTTCCGGGGTGGGGCCCGGGCGTCGGAGGAAACTCGAGCAGAGCCCACAGGCCCGGAAGAAGCAGTTGCCCCGGCAAGCTTAGGTAGCACGACTTCTATTGCTGGGTTCCCGGAAGTTGGTCTAACCCTTTGGGAGAATGGCCTGGTCTTACGAACAAGTAAGGGGCCCCAGGCTTCTGGATTCAGCCACCATCCAGATTGCCGGGCTTTCATTTCAAAACCCGAAACGAATTGAGCTCCATAAATCAGGCGTTCGCAGTGCGACGGCCCGATGCCTTTGCCTGCTTGAGGTTGAACTTCAGACTCCAGCTTCCCTTACTCAGGTTCATCCATGGTGTAGGTTTCGGCTGTCGGTCTCCGCGCGGAAGCGCCGGGAGTGCTGAGCGCATGCCATGCCAGAGATTCACGCAGCGAAGCCCGCACTTTGATCTCCAAGCTCGCACGGCCGAACCTCTTTTTGCAGCTTTTTCGAGTGGTCAGACCAGGTTGGGCTTCTTGACATGCGCTTCGATGCGATCTTCTTTTTCAGCTTATGCGTCTCGGCCGACTTCAGGACCTGCTGGTAGTGCTGTCCTGCGCTCGAAGAGTCTGAACACTAGAGAGTCTGAGACATGTTACTGTGAACGTGGAGAGGAAATCTTCTCCGCCCGAAACGCCTGTGCACGACTCGTTTCCGCTGTTTTTCAGGTGTGGACCTGGTCTTCCTCATCGACATGATTCTGCAGCGCTTCGGTTGAAATACAAAACGAGTGCTCAAAGACCGAGCCCGAGCCCCCAAGCCCGCGGTTTAGAGTTTATGCCAGTCATTGGCTTAGCTCTTTGTCTCAGAGCTCCAGGCCCAGTCTATTGAAGAGAAATCAGACAGCTACAGCGCGCTATGATTCAAAGGAACATGAGGTGGATCTCCGGCCCGAAAACCCGTGCACAACACACCATGGCATCCGTGCCTTGACAACGTCGCCTGCCGGCTCCCAGCACGCGGCAGGTTCTTCACCATGTACCCGAAGTCCACTGCGCGGGGCATCGAATGGGAGCATCGCTGTGGCCACATTTGCTACTGGGCTGAGACGTTTCGACATTCGTGTCCAATGTGATGGGCCGTCCCTGCTGAACGAGGAGGCTTCAGAAGCAAACATGACCTCCTGCAAATTATAGTGCATCGGCATTTGTTGAAGAAGCATTTGCGACCAAGGCGCCCACTACCTCAGGATGCTTGGCTTAACGCATCGCATGAAGGGTCTGCATGCTAGACGTTGCTCAGTCTGTCTAGCTGACCGAGCCGACTGCTGTCGTCGCCATTGTGGTCGTCGTGCCAGCAATACCGGTAGCATCTACGGCACCGGAGGTCGTAAGATACTGGCGGATGTCGTGGTCATGGGTGGCGCAGTAGGGAACTGCTACCAGTAGTATTCCTCGTGGTCGTTGCACAACCGGTAGTGTCATGAGATGCATTCGGCGGCTTGGGGTTGCCTCCTAGGACGTGGTTCGCTCTCGATTTCGTGACGATCATTCCTTTCGACATCCTCAGCTTGGCTTTCGGCACGGACAACTTCAAGGCCAGGCCAGCTTGTGAGTGTCTGAACTTCAGCTCCCCGGCACCAGTTGCCAAAGCCCGACATCGTTTACATTCTGTATGTAATATATATATATATATATACATATATATATATACATATTATGTCTGTGTGTGTATATATATACACATAGACATATTCGCACCTGACTTTCGGCTGAACTATCTATCTGTTTTTGTCTTTTTCTCAGCATGTCTCTCCTCCCCTCTCTCAGAGCACTCGCTCTGACACAGACAGACACACCGATACGGAGACACACACCCACATGCACGCACACGAACAAGTATACACACACACACACACACACACACACGCGCACACACACACACACACACACACACAAACACACAACCACACGAGAGAGAGAGAGGTATGTGTGTGTATATATATATATATACATTTTCGTATATACATACATATATATATATATTATATCACGAGTTTTTGTCGTCCAGTTCCTGGCAGCAGGAGCTGAAGAGTATCAAGGTGGTGCGAGCTCTCCGCTTGCTGAAGCTGATGAGGTGACCCGGCCTGACAAGCCATAGGCATCCATAGGCCTTCTGCTAGCGACAAAACTGGTGATATTTTGCACTCGAGCCGACCAGCGAGCAGGTAGTTTCTTGCATAAAACAGAAGAGCTCAATTCGACGTTTGACGCGCAGCCGGGGCTCGACACGCTCATCGTACAGCGAGGAAAAGAACATGCATCAATTCCCGTTTGGAGCTGGACAAGACTAATTACGACAGATTTACGACGACATTCAGCCAATATCTAGAGTGTATAAGACTAAGGTGCCAATCAGTAGCCCAATGAAAAGGAATATAATCTCAAGCTGCTGATTTGCACTCTGAGGATGCTTAAGTCATCCAGGCTGTGCCTTGGCAAGATTTTAGAGCGAAGCAGCGCCTTTCGAAGATAAGAGCTTTGATGATAAGGGGGGAGCAGATGCTTGGCGTTGAAGTTCTGGGAACTCGAGAGCTTTCTCTCTTTACCGGTGACCGCTTACACGGACGTCAAAGGTTTTCGTGCATCGCAACCGCAAGAGGAACACGTTTTGACTTGTTGCGCAGATCCCTGACTGGAAGCGAAGGCTTCACAAACTGGAGATTGCACTCTCCATCCCTTACCAGCACTTCGCGCTGATCAGATTTCTGTTTGGCTTGGCCCCACGGCACACATCTTTGGATCTAGACCCTGGGGTCTCAAATATACTTCAGCCTCAGCATGGATCCCAAGCTTTCGGGCTGGTAACCCGGACTGTACTGTTTGCCAAGTCTTTGAGTCTGGGAGACTTTCCGACTAACACTTGGTGACAGAAGGAAACGAGGCGCAAAAAAAAAGACTCTCGAGCTGGGAATGCTGTGGCAACGTCTTTGAGGGCAACAAGTCAAGAGCAAGTAAAAGCACAAAACGGTGCAGAACGTAAACACAGACCCAACAACACTCAATCCATCAAGCCTGCACCTAATGCCGTCCAAGGTTTTGGTTTGCCACTGGTTATCATGCTTCTGGGCCATGTGCTTGCACCTTGTGTCCCGGACCAGGTCAGTCACAGGATAAGTGCCTAAGTACGCATTTGTCGCTCCTTGCTACAAGAATCCGGTCAACCTGAAGTGCGTTGTATGCTCGAACATCCATTTGAGTTTCGGCAGCTCCAGCCCGTGGAAGTTGCAGGCGCTTAGCATGAGAGTGCGGGCCCGGGGGCAAGCCTGTAGAGACTGTCTCGGCCCAAACGTGAACATCCCAACTTCTTCGTTCCAGCTGCAAGACCGTGTAGCGAATGCTGCTGTGCATAGCGCAGACACATCGAGAAAGTGCTTCGCTTTTGCTTCACTGATTCGATCACCATGTTCCTTCCAACCAAAGGGCTGCGAACAACCCCGGCGAAGTCTCATGCATCCAAAGACGAAGGTCAACGATGACATCCCAAAGTGGATCGATGAGATCGCGGCATCGGATGCCCGCTTTGGCATTGAAACCAGTCCGATACGAGTGTACATTGCGTGCCTCGGCTGCTGATTTTGATCGATTCCTTCGACTTCGGCTCAAGGCGTTTCAGCTTGCGTGTACTGGGCGGCTTGGGGTGGAGAGCCGATCCGGGTCCGAGTCTGCACGGTTGTGTGGCTTCTGTTTGCCTACGGCTGGGTTTATTGACAACCAGATTCCTTTTGCCTTAATACCGCAGTTATAGGATCCAAATCAGCAGACCCTTCGACAGGTCTTTCTATTTCTGCAGCTACACGATGACCTCGGTGGGCTATGGTGACCTGGGTCCTCAAAATATCCTCGAGCGAATCTCGGCCGCGAGCTAGGGAAGCCAGAATATGTTAGAGACCCCGGATGGCAAGTTCAGGAATTGTTAGCCCTTTCTGCCTACTGGCACCGACTTCTGAATCTGATCTTGTTGGGCGATGTTGGGCAGAACGTGTTGAAGCTTGAGTTTATCAGCCCTTTTCCCGAATGACTTCCTTTGCCTGCAGGCATTGTTTGTACCATCATCGTCCTCGTTGCAGGCCGGGCTGCTGCTTCTCTAACACGGCGCCATCCGAAGCATCCGAGGATTCCAGATCTCAAGCTTCACATGCTAAGGGCGCAGCTGCCGCAAAAAATAGTCGCGGTAATAGCAGCCTTTGCCGTACATTTCCCAGAGTCGACATGTGCGACCTTTCTGTTTAGGCAGACCTCACACTACCCCCCCTTGGAGAGGCCTTTGTTGGGCGCAGATACTGGGAGAGGTGTGTGCCATCTCCTCTGACATGAAGCTTGTCCATTGGTCTCCTTCGGCTCTCGGGTTAACAGCATACAGTTGAGGTTGGCTGTGTCCGCTGTCTGCTCCAGGGAACCAGTAGCAGACTTTGCCACATGTTTGCCTCAGTCGAATTCCTTCTTATGGATGTTGCGAATGGGAAGTGCTGGCCACATGTTCTCTGTCGAGCGAGAGATGATGCGACTTTGCACAGCTCACCCCTCAGCCACCAAGGAATGCCGAGACGTCTGCATTCCGAAAGAAGATGAAGCATGGCAGGGCAGATGTAGGTTTATGGTGCAGCCGAATATTCGTTTGCAAAGGAAAGGAGTAGCTCAAGACGAACCGTCAGCAGCTCCCCATACTTGAGAGTAGAATAATGAGGTTCAAGATCGACCAACCTACCAACCGTTCTCCCATTCATAGCTTTTGCCTCAACCCAGGTCTGGGTTTGGTTCCCTGTTCAGCTTGCCCAGGAACAGCTTGAACATGATGATGCAGGCCATTGCCGTGTGCAGACATGGCGAGCTTCAAATCCCATCCGAGTCGTTTGCAGCATTCTTCTTCTCTGCGGTTCCTGTATGACAAAGTGTCGCGTAAAGGTTCCCAGGATTCATCTCATCAATGCCACATTTCCGAAGAATTACTCGCACAGTGGACTCGTCACGCGGGCTTCGGTAATGATCCATGGTATTGAAGTGAGTCTTCAGGCTTCTCTGGCACAGTGTTCCGTCTGGTTGTGCTCGCACGAGCCTGCGGGAAAATCGGTGCTGGGATAGTGGCAAAATCTACGAGGAGCAGGGGCTCCCACACGATCTGCGACGACGCCTCCGCAGCTTCTTCCTGCAGCTATGCTGCATTGGTGCAAGGCTGGCAGGCTTTGGCAGGGAATTGATAGAATTCCGATATATGTTCCACAGGTCAATTCCCCCGTTTGGTGGATTCGGCAAACTTACATGTATCCAGCTCCTTCTTCGTTTTGTCGCTGACAGTTCAGCACCACCCAGCAGTGTGTGAATTCGTTTGTTCATGTGATCGCGGGCGGTTCGGCAAGGAAGGCGACTCCAAAGGCCGATGAGGCTACAACCGTTACAATAAAAGTCGGCGCATTTCAACTTCAATTCAAGGTCATCTCAAGGACAGCAGAGCAGTTCTTAACATTCTTAAGGAATCTTACTGCAGAGTTGCCTCCATTCAGGCAGAACCGACACCAAGCGCAGTACGTGACTGGGCAAAACTTAGGCACCCGGTGGGCACGGTTCTCTCTGACAGGGCCAGCCGTTCGTTCCTGTAAGTGTTCATGTCTACAAAGACTTTGTGATCGCCGAGTTTGACCAGGATATACCTTGCTCTATCCTCAACGGCTGACGAGTTGCCAATGCTTCCAAGCCCGAGGTTGTGCGACAAAAGCTTCTGGACAACATGAGCCCACAGCTCCAATCAGAGGTTTGCACAGAGATGATGCTTGGTAGCAGCATGGGCTGTATGAGCTCCTGAGCCCCATCCAGACTCCAAACAAGTGCAAGGCTCTGGGCCCAGGTATGTATCTGACAAGCTAGTAACGAACACTGCAGAAGCTGAACTGAAGTGAGCTTTTCGTTTCTTTCCGAATCTGGATCTTTCCGGGTATGTTTCTCTTCCTCCCCGGCTTTCCTTAATTACAAAGCATTCAGATCCGAAGCATACACATGCAAGATCCTTCCTGACAACGACATGACCCGGTTGCGGGCACTTCGCCTGGCGGCCTGACAGTGCACGCTACAAGTGCACGCTCGCATGCCTACCTGGGAGCGAAGGTGACTATTGCTTAGGAATTCTCCGGTTGGGTCGGAGAGACTGAGACGTCGCTGTGGAAGGGCTAGATGCTAGCGACTGAACATGATGCCTGCGAACCAGGAACCTGCCCTGGATCCAGAAAGTCACTTTCTTCTCGCAGCTTGATTTGCAGGAAAGCGCACGGGCTGTTGTGATGGACGTTGGATGCACCATTTGTCTTTGGTTCAATACGGACGATTTACGAATGATCCTTCCTGGATGTGGTCCGAAACGCTGTGCGAAATCGCGACAGTTGTCCCGAACAGACTTCCTCCAAGGCCCACTGAAAAGAAGCCGAGTCGCTGAGGCAGTTTATGGCGCAGATTGAGATCGCTGAGAGCCGCGGCATTGACACGGACCCTTACCGCGTCTGCATCGCCGACACCTCCAGGCCAAGCAGGGAGCGAGAGGGCAGAAGGCGCACGCCGATGCATGCCCGCACATGCATGTCCATGCATGCGCAGAAGACCACCAGAGAGAAGCAGAGCAGTGCAGTTGAGGTTGAGCGCAGTAAGTGCTTGAGCACCGTGCACGACGTACTGTTGCCTTCAGCATTGAGGCAGCTGCGTTGTGGAGCATTTGCCCAGCGAGAGAGCTTTGACAACATCCAGGTCTTGCATCTCGGATTGCATCCGTCACTTGGTACCTGCTAAGTTTCCATGCCTGTTCTTGCTGCAGCACAGGTATATTCTCTCAAAGGGCCTCGTAGTCCTGAACAGCAAGGCAAGCGTCCAGGGTCAACCTTCCGCGGACACAGAGACCAAAACAGTTTGTGTTGAATGCAGTGTGGATGTTTGGCCCAGATCTAGAGCTGCACACTGCGCATGTTGTCCTTGCAGAAACAGCCCGGCCATGTCGCAGGTTGGCACAAATGGCACAGTTTGGGGCGAGGCACCTTGGCTTCAAGAATCATGTGCATGTTTTTGCATCCATGCGCAAGTTGTGCCTGTTTTTTTTCAGGTCACGCGTCAAGTTAGTCTGTTGTCCATTCCCAAAGAGCCTGTTTGTCGAACCGCCTCTGAACACGTAGCAGAGGGTTGAAGAAGTGCTCTGTTTGTTGCAGAGCCTCTGCGTCACGTGCCCGAGGAAGAGTTTAGAGACCCGAGCACCAACCTGCAAGCATTGATGGCTGGCCGCTGTCTTTCGCTCACAATACCTTTACAGTCTACGAGACTTGTTATCGGCTGAGCTCGAAGGACTTCGTCCTCTCTGACACAAGCCTCATCAGACCTGTCGGTGGCTTCGCCTTGACCTACATTGAGGCGCCCTTGCACTCGTAGTCTACCTCTCGTCATGTAGCGCGTCCCATCGCATCGTGCGAGGTTCTCTTTCTCACCAGGGAGAGTTTCATGCAGGCCGGAAGGATTTGCAGCCCGGAAGCCTGCAATTCGAAGCGAGGGCGAGACAGATCGACAGTCTATGTAAACATGATTGCACTGCCGCAGGTTATTGAGCGCCGACGACTGACGTGCCCCCAGCTTGGGCGGTCGCTCGGACAAGAAGGGCAACTTTGCGCGAGGTGTTTACGCTTGGGGGCTAAAACCGCTGATTCCCAGAGCGATGTCGTTTGTTTCTCTTGAGTTCCGACAATTCACCCTTTAACTTGCATGGGAATGCTATTATTCAGCGGGTGACCGGTGGCTGAGTCCGCATGGCATGCGGAGAGAGCGAGAGAGAGAGAGAGGGGACAAAGTATTCCAGGATCATGGATACCTTTCGTTCATGACTTTATCCTGGAATGCTGGAGGAGGGCGCATGTTCTGGAGAGTGTATGTGCGGCTTGGCACAGGGGGGGGGGGAACCCCCTCCCCAGGCCCTTGGAAAGAGAGAGAGAGAGAGAGTACGTACTGCCAGATGATCCCCCAACCTGAGCTCACCTTTTGCAGTGAAAACCTTCGACCTGCAACAGGAACGCACCCAGGACTCAACTTGTACCGTATTTGTTGATGAGAATTTGCCATGTGCTCTTTGCCTTTCTACTGAATGTCAGAGTCGAGGCGAACAAGCAGGCGTAGCAGAAGGGGAGTCAGGCCAGGATGGTCGGAACGGGTTCTCTTGCTAGCAGTTTTTGTAGTCGGAAGATCGCTCTGTGTCTGTGTGCTTGAGGCCAAACTCCCACACCGAAACAACTTTCAACACCATGTTTTATCAGTTGGTAGTGTAGCTGCCTGAAGCCGGCCAAGGATCGTGAGAAGATATTGCATCCGCGTGGCCGTCCGACGCGGCGTGATCTATGAAGCGAAGCGGATCGCAAGACAACGGCGGCGAGAAGAAAGGCAACGCCGCCTCTTGCCGACTGAGTTAAAGTTTAACCTAATTTTAACGCTGCGCCGCCCGCCTCGGCTTGCCGGAGATCAGCACGGTGACAAAATATGAAACAGCAGAGCGCATGCAGCAGAAGTGGGCAAGGACGGAGGGGGCAGGGGGCACGGGCGGGGGNGCAAGGGTAGGGGGAGGGTGGAAAAAGCAGGTAAAACTAAGAGGGGCCGGACAGGAAAGGGAAAAAAAGACGGGTTCGTCCAAACTTTCGGCAGGGAGGAGGAGTAGGTGGAGGGTACCTGAGTTCACCCCCACTACGCCTGGGCCTGCGGCCTCGGCGGATTGACGTCATGCCTTTCTGGTTTTCCTGTTGCTAGTGCAACATGTGCCTCGCAGAGTATGCAGGGAGGGCATTCCATTTTCATGCTTCGTCAAGCCTTCTGTGCCCACATGTGGGCCTGGAAGATGCAAATGCAGCGCCAGTCAGGAACAGCATCTTCGTTTGTCGCAGTATCCACCCTCCACGAGGCTTCCCCGAGATGAACCAACTCAGGAATGGAAGAGGAAGGCGACGTGCCCAGTAGCGTCGAGGTTCCTCCGCTGCCGCCGGAGCAACAGGACCACTCCTGGTGCAAGCATGTGCGGTGGGGGCTTCCCCATCTCTGGATGTTGCAAGCGCGGCACGTGGGCATTTGGTACAGTAGCAGGACGCAATGTCGCAACCTACATAGCCTGTCCTTGTCAGTACTTGTAGTAGCTTAATCCTGCACCTTGAAAGGACATCAGCTGCCCTTCGCAGTCATTGCCCGGCATGCCTGAGGTAAGGGCAGGCCAGCGGGCGCTTGTGAGAGGGTGCACCAGCAACCTTGAAGCGTGTGAGAAATGCCCACAAACACAGTACTAGTAGCGGATCCAGAGCCTCTTGATCAAGCCTTCAGCCAGACATGGCTGCATTGCAAAAACCTGAGCAATGTTGAATGTTGACATATCAAATCCTTGCCCGGGTTAATTGCTCGCTGTGCGCCATATGAATGCAGGCACCGAGGGCCACGCGCGCACAAAGTACTGTGAGAAAGCGCTGCAAATAAATTGGAGATTCGGCAGTCCTATTGACAGCTGTTGCCCTAAATGGGATTATCAACTCCTGCACTTGGCTTGGCCAGGCGCGCTATGGTAGCATTCCGCCAGCCTTGATTTGAGGCAACCGGGGGTTCGATGCAAGCTGGATTTTGTCATGCTACTGGGTAGGTGATGACAACTCTGTCTTGCCTTTGCTGCAACGGACGTTTGCTTTATGCTGTTCACATCTAGGGAGTTCTGTTCTCCAGCTGTGTCGTCCTGCTACTGGTAGGGCGCTACTCGTACCATGCCGCTGCTTCAGCTGACAGTTCCTGTCGTTCATACTCATGATCAGACCATGAGACGGGCGAGAATGTGCCCTGTAGCCGAAGCTGCGATCAGACTCGCATCGCCCGTATGTGGGATTAAGCAGAGTTGGGGGGAAACGTAACGAAGCTTTGTGAAAGCCTGCACTACAGCCTCAAATAAACAGCAGCGTCCTCGCTTGATTCCGCAGCTTCCAAGAAATAGGGACTCTTCTCATCAAACTCAGGGGCCGAATGTTTCACGCTTCCATGTACGTGGCTCTGTTCGTCGTAATCTTAAGAACTCTATATACTTATAGTGAATTGTTTTTTGGATAAGGCTTGACTGCTAGACAGTCACAAGGCCATCGCGCAGTAAACCTTCGCAGGAGAGCCCGCATACATGGAGACACATTGTAAAGAGGCGTTTGGACCTAGAAAGTGCATTATTTTTCGGGAGATCTGCAGACATTCGCCGCCTTCTTTCCGCTGGCCAGCTGTCCGTCAAGGACCATCAGCCCGTCATTATGTGGATTTGAAATAGACAGTACTTCTGGCCGAGACCCGTTTCGCAGCGCGCCTGTTTTCTTGCTTTGTCAGAGACACACGAATTGGCACCATGTTTCAAGCCTGTTGTAGCCGCATATTGGGTGGAACATGGTTTAGCCTTTCTCCTCTTAGTTTGCTTTCATGTTTTCTGCATGTTTCTCTGGGGGTGAACCTGAACCAAAGACACTGGTAGCCTGGGCTGAAGACGTCTTCCTTCTCGCGAAACCCAACATCTTCCAGCCGAGCTGGAACGGACCTAGATGGACTGAGTAAACATGCTCGCTGAAAGTCCTAGGATGAAGCCTTACAGTCCACGGCATCCTCGTCAATCCATGTTCGACGAAGCTTCAGGGGTTGGGATGCCCTGAACATGGACCCCGAAATTTTGACTCTCTGCAACATCATTCACACAGTGTTGTGACAAACTTTTGCTAAGCAAGTCTCGAAGAGCACTCCAAGGCAGGTAGATATTGTTTCTGACCTAGTGTGAGAACCAAACTACTACTTTCATATTCAATTCTTCAAGTAGATTCTTCGCATCAAGAAGAAAATGCAAAAGCACAACTCCTGATCGGATGATGTCCAGAGGCGGAACGACAGAGGGGGTACGGGGATTGGACGGAGCTAGGGGCTCTTGCTAGGGGTTTGCAAACACAAGCTGCACAACTTCTGATCGGGGACAAGAGTCAAGAGGTTTGCTGCAGGACTACAACGTGTTCAATGTTATGTTCGCGCCACTTTTCCCCAATCAGCATGTAGTAACGCTGTGGGGGTGGGCTCATGTCCCAATATTTAGCGCAGTCCGGCAGCGATTCATTCTACATTCCAATGCATGATCCAGGGCTTGAGACACTCGCAAGTTTGCCCAATGGGATATCCCCCCGCCTCCCTTTCGTTTCGGTTCTTTGCCAACCGGCTTTGTCTTCCGGCTGCCCGTGGTGCTGTTTGCGGTCCGTGTCTTGTTCTCGACTAGTCAAGTCAATGTATCTGCCAGCGCGAGAGCCGCTTCGGGGTCGCCGGGGTGGGGCAGAGCTTGCCAGCAGAAGTCAGAGGTGCGTCTCTGCAGCCGAATGCATCTGCAAGGCAAGAACACAAGACAGAAGACAACACGACAGAAGGAGGGGTGGGGAAGGGGCGAACAGTGCGTTTGGAGACAGCGCCGCCCTGGGCGACCGCCACTCAACCAAAGGAAATGAAGGGACCCCCTCATACATGAACCAAAACTTCCGAAACAAGAAGCCGATCGTAAGGGGGGGCAATATCGGTCCCACGGAACCAGGTCAAGACACCCCAGCAGGCCTCCGGACTCGGCGCCGGAATCCGGCGGCTGTCGTAAACCACGGTGGGTGGGGGCGTAGCAGGGTTGGGCCCGAGACGCGGGCTAGTTTGCTCCACTTGGAGATCGAGTCAGCTTGCTCGAAGTGCTTCAAGGGCCACACATGGCCACACTAACGAGGCTCCTCCAGGACCTTCGTGTGGACTCTCGTACATGCAGGGACCGAGTTTGGGGAGCTGGCTTCCGTCCTGCCTGCAGTTCATGGTCCCCTGGTGGTGGTTCTTGTGGCGCTGCTGACAATCTTGCAAAGCTGCAAAGCCTGCTGACAAAAGGCGCACATTGAGTTCGTCGCCTATGTTGCTTCGTTGATCCCGAGTATGTGCGCCTATATCCTTACTTCTATAGATTTACATATAGTTATCTGGTACAACACGGTACAAATATTCTAGCTGTACATCTGTAACTGCATGTTTGTGTATGTATTTATGTATGTCCCCTTCATTGTGCTACATACACTCACAAGCTCAAGTCCTGCCGCCATGCAACTGAAACACCTAAAACAACCTATCCTCTGTCTATATGGGCTGTCAACTTCAAGGATGTTGAGAATGCTGAGGTCTTTTTTGACTATTTGGGTGTTCAGATGTTTAGACTGTTGCACTTTTTGTTGGCTTGTCTTCGCATCTTGGTTTGTCTTCGAAGGTTCACGAGTTGTTTGTTTTCGCTGAGTTCGGTGCATCCGTTTGTGTTTTTGGGGTTTCCATGTTTTTTTATGTTTAACATTTTGCCTTGGTGTTTGTTTATGCTGGAGTTTGGTATTGTTACTCACGAATGGAAGTTAAGGTCTGAAGCGTTGTTTTGCCATTGAAGTAGCCCCGCAAAACCCGTCAAAACCGCACCCCCCTCCTGCTGGTAGCTGTGCTGCCCTTTTGGAATACATTTGATGAGGCTAGACACGATCCCCAATAGCAACGACCCAGCCACTAGATGTCTTTGCCGGCGGAAGGAAGTAGCTACCATGTGGCCTGTGCTGCCAGCAAGCAGTTGCGACATTCTCGGTTTAGCCACCCTGCTTGGACTGGTAGTGCTGTCTTAGTCTTGTTTGAATTCGGAGCTCCAGGTTGTCAAGATGATTTCGCAGAGGTGCCTGACCGTGTGTCGCCAGCTGCCGTTTGTTCTTTGGGCCGTGCCTGGCGCTGTTGCGCGGTTTTCAGACCTATTCGTTCACGAAATCTCAGATTAGACTGGGAAATTTGTTTGCGACTGATCACTCACCCTCGCTCCAATCATATGGTGGCACGACTCATCACCATCGCCATCATCATCTTCTTCATCTTCATCTTCATCATCATTACAATGCAACTGCCATTAGCAAGCACCGTTATCGATGTTATCAGTACGTCTCGAGACATATCTGAAGATTCTACTGGCGGTGACTGCAATTGTACTGGCGAGGCAGCCAGGTAAGCTTAAGCTTCCGCAAACCGGCATGTGCAGGTCGACCCATTTCGGCATATCCAGTTTCCTGCAAAGATCCCTATGCAGGGGCCCTTTGCGACGCCCCATCGCATTAAGGCGAGGGGAAATCCGCATCAGTTTCCTGCTGGCTTCATGAGCTCAATGCTCAATGACGTTGCGGTGGCGGTGGTGTTCGCGGCAGGCTCGGGCTAGGATGGCACCACGAAATGCTGCGGAATGAGGTAGGGCCACCCTTCACATGCAATTCCTGCATGTTTGTGGTATTTTGCTGTCACAAGTTGTCTGGTAAAGTAGCCGCCAGAAAGAAACCTGTGCCCAGGGCACACAGCAGGAACTGAAGCTGAATAGCCCTGTCCGAACTGACATGGGCTTTTGATGCTGCAGCTGCTTACATAATGTAACCGGGAATCGGGATTAATCATCGCAGGAGAACCCCTTCATCCAGCACTTCGTTCACAATGGCAAGCATAAAGCACTGTAAGCATCCCTAAGCCGGGTACACCGTCAATATCCATTACTTCCGGACCAGTTTGTTCTCCAAGTACTAGTGGCATGCAGCTGCAGTTGGACACTTGGCCGTTGACCGTCAAAGACCGGGACAATCTCTTGACGCCATATCGTACCAAAAGCTTTCCGGGAGTGCCTGTACCCTGCATGGAAAGCCCGAGCTGTGCGGAGGGGTGCACAGCAAGCTGCTTGTATGTAGGAGCGATAGATTGGCATGCACTGGCTTAACTTTATGAACTGGCGTGGAGATGTGAGCAACTTGGTCTTGCGTGCATGCCGTCATTCGGGGGATCTGTGCAGGAAAACTCTGCTGAATTCACTTCTGGATTCTCGACTTAACTCGACCCTTCCAATTTACGGCTTTATCTGGCAAGAGGAATGACCCCTGGTCCATTTATGTGAGATCTGCGTTCCGAATGCACCCCTCAGGGCTCGCGGCTCAAGCAACCAGCCCTGGACCAAGTTGATCCTAGACCATACCTGTTACACTCAGAGAAAGGAAGCACGAAATGGTGGCGGGGCCAGCACGAGCCATTAAGCAGCGCGATTGTTTTCGGGTGTGAGGCCCTAGCGAGAATCAAACTCAGCAGTGCCAGCACTGGGGCTCGGTGGTTTCTGCTTCTCAGTGCCATGCTGCAGCAGCAGAACTCGTTGATATCAGCTGATGGCCAAAACGACACGCGTCCGCATGTTGGATTTTGTGGCCAGCTGAACTTGGCAGAGCCTCGGGGTGGTAGAAGAATGAAAGTGAAGCTGGGCAGTGGTCTACTCCACTCTGTACGAGACCGGCAGCTTTCCAGCATCAACCGAGTCCATGAAACGCTTTGCTGCTGGCACAAGGAAAGATGGCGGGATCTTCTCAGCCAGCTGACAGCGGAACTAGAGACACAGCAGGCTGAGACTTCGCGTGCAGTGCGGGTGTACTATCTGGGTTCGTGGTAGTAGGGCTTTGTTTCATGCGGACTTATCCGGCTCTCAGGGTTCTACGAAGCTTCAGCTTGAGGCTTGGAGGTTTCGACGGGAAGCAATGAACATGATGTGTGACCCTGCATGGAGAGACCTTGCAGCATCCAAGGCGTTCTGACCCCAGATCCAACAGTATCTACCTTCCGAGCACTTTGCTCCCACGTTTACTCCCTTGCAGGCACACGTTGCGCAGCTTGAGCAGCAAAACCGACAGCTGCTCGAATCAAAATGTTATTATTCGGAGTTGAGAAGCTCTGTTTCTCAGCCGTGTCAGCTGTATAATTCAGGGACTTCAGAGAGTGTCGTCGGCTCCGGTGGCGACATGGGACAACAAAGTTTTGCAGTCCCCGTTCCCCTCGCCGTAAGACTGCCTTTAGCACATGCACCGATCAAGTTGCCAGGACTGTGCTGTTGTGAAGGCGGCCTCGTGTTGTGCTTGCATCCCGCGGCCTCAGCAAGTTGAGAGTTGCTACCCGTTTGTGTCTGTGTGTGTGTGCATGCTCATCTTGCTAGTTTGATCACATCATGATTTGTTGTGGATGTGTCATGATCGGCCTCGCCCTCCTTCTCACAGCCGCGGTCTGTCAGATTCTTTTCCGTCTGTTCTTTCGATAAGCACCTCCCATGTTTGCTAACCCCCGCCCCGCCCCCACCCCTGGACACTCGGTGGGCCCAGGCCCTCTGCATAGAACCTTTTGAGCAATTGTCCTTTTCTACTACCTGTATATACGTGTGAGCCTCGCATGTATAAGATCGCTCATGTGTTTGCCGTTCCACAGCAGCCTCTTTTGATATAAGTTTGAATTTTCGCTATCCCGAACTTTCCTTAGTGGCAATTGATCAC
Source organism: Symbiodinium sp. clade A Y106 (assembly GCA_003297005.1). NCBI lineage: Eukaryota > Dinophyceae > Suessiales > Symbiodiniaceae > Symbiodinium > Symbiodinium sp. clade A. Next base: position 220,365 of record BGNK01000492.1, on the reverse strand, counting down.
TAGGCAGTCCTCGAGACCTGCGTTTACACCGCACACACGCAAAAAGCCTTTTGTGCTTCCCAGGCTGCGGGAAGTCACCCAGGTGAAGAGCGTCCACGACCCTCCACCTCTGAGCCGCATTTCCGCGTGGTCGGGCACATCGGCTGCAGTTCAGTCGGAACAGAATGGCAGAAACACTCAAACTGAGACCCCAAGTGCTCGTCGCCAACATAAGCAGCCTCAGGTTCACAAGCAGACGGCCCGGAGAGAAGGTCCAACTCCTCATTGAAAGTGGAAGAATCTGCGAGAAGTGGCCCGGGAAGTGCTCTGGCCTCGCCAAATCTGCCTCGAGTGGTCGTGCCTCTCGGCTTGCAGAAGTGCCGCGGTACATACAGCACGCCACGAGCAGGAAGAATGTGCAGACTGGGCCCTTAGCCCTGCCCTGCCCTTTGGGGCCCCCTCAGGTCGGACATTAGGTCGGACCACTCGGCGGAGAGCGCGTACATGCCAGAGACGTCCTCGCCCGTCCTTGCAGAGGGCATGCAGGCCGGCCCGGCGCCGGCCCTTGGGATCTGCTTACCCTGGCTCTCTCGTCCTCCGTACTCCAGAGTTTACGGCCATCACATGCTGCGATTTGAGGCCACGAGTGGAGCTAAAAAGGGGTGAGAGCGCGCAGAAAATGTGAGCAGGAATCAGCATCCATGGATGTTGGCGATGTCGATGGGATGCTCGAGGCGGCCGCTAAAGTGAGACCAGCACATCCCGCGTGGCGGGGACTTCCTAGCTGATGTGCGTTAACTCGCAGAAATCCAGTGAGCATTCCATGAGACAAGGGATCGCTCGATCGCTCTTCGGGATGCTTTGGAGGAAGCTTCGCATAAGCTTCGCTGTAGCGCTTCGCTGTAGCGGCTGTAGCTTTGACATGGTCGGATGCTTAGGCCCCGATGCCAATGGGGCCGAGCAAAGACTTCCGCGAGCCGGCTGCACGGGCGCTGCACTTTTTGAAACCTTGCTACCCAGTAGAGATCTTAGCGGCATCCTGAGCCTTTTTGGAGTTTGCTTCGGGACCTAACTCACCTGAATGAGTTCCTTTTAGTCGGTTGACCTGTTGCTTAAAGCCAGAAAGGAGTCTACAGACACACCGAGCCAAGCACTGTTCTGCCAGATGTAGTTCGAACGCCGAAGACATTGGAAGGCTTGATGGTTGGAGGGGTTTGCCAGTCATACTATTCTGGCCGGCTCGACCGAGGGCGTTTCAATAAGATAGCCGCTGCGGTACTGAAACATGGTCGTCGAGGGGTTCAAACGAACAGTACTTGTAGTACCGAGCTCAACATTCAGGCCAGTAGGAGCGAAGAAGCAGAAGCCAGTCTTCCTGCATGTTCAGGACAAGGGCCAGCAACCACGGCCAGTTTACTGGAGAAGCGGAGAGCACCTCGGAGTGCGTAAACGCTCGCTACTTGCTTCGTTGGAGACTTCGTGGGTATGCTGTCGGGAGCCACGGGTTCAATCCCGCAGTGTGAGGGCAAATGGCCTCCAAAACAGGGGATCACCCGGGTTCTGGGGACTGCATGCTTTTTGGCACTTTATAGATAGCACCCCTTTCTGAAACGGGTTCGAAGTGAAGGCACATGAAAAAGAGCCTGTCGGGCTGAATCGGTTTGATTGAGCAAGACGGCTGTAGACTTAAGATCGTATGCTCAGTGTCCACTCGTTTCGCAGGCAATGCATGGTACGCCGTCGGACTAAGGTGCAGATGATGATCATGCGTGCAGAGAAGACAAGAAAGTTCAGTGCAGCAAAGCGCTGGTATGCCGCTGTGTTGCATTTCTTGTGTTCTACTCTCCCATGTTCGCTTATCTTCTCAGGGCCACTGTGAACAAAGCTGACTTGGTTGAGGTGCGTAACGCCTACAAAACTCCAGTCTGCAACCTTTGGATCCTAGTGTGTTGCAAGACTGTTTCAAGCACGTGTCGACAGTCGAAGTGGCAGTGCTGTCAGGTGATCAACCCGGAAAGCAATCGCTGCCTCATGGTCTGGCAGATGGCTGGGAACTTATGGCAGTACTGCATAGTCGTCGTGGTCGTCGTTCTTGTTGCCGTGGAAAACTACTGTGTCGCGGAATTCTTGGACTTTGCGCGTCTGTGTGGGGTTAGGCTGTCCCACAGTGGAGTCAAAATGTGCAGCTAATTAGCGATAGACTTCCACTCTTCTCAGGCAGTGACTTTACCCTTTGATTACTACCCTCCCCGACTTCCATCCAGTCACACAAACCAGGTGACCACCATTGCCATGGTGTTTGTCGCTCTCATCACACCCCTGCAGGCTCAGCGTATCTAGCGGGACATGTGAAGGCTCGCGTTCAGTGGTGGGTAGACTTTCGTGGCCCTGCCACCGTTCTCGTATATATACTTCAGAAGATTCTTCACGATCCAGGAGTTAGATTCAGCAATTCCTGGAGCGTCGCAGCGACTTCGGAAGCGATCCCGTATACCAAGCCGGACTGCATGGAGTCAATGTCGATCATGACAATGAAGCTCCGCCAGCTGCAGTACAGGACAAACCCTGTCTGCAGGTCGGCCTTTTCGAAATGCAAGTCGACATGCTTCTGGCCATCAGTCTGTGCAGCTCAACTAGCAGCAGCAGATGTTGCATTGCTACCGATACATGTGCTGCGATGTCTTATGTTGCCTGCGGTACGTGAACACATTCCGGGAAATGCAGCCAGCCCACCTGAAGCTACTCCTGCGGAGTTTCCGGAGCTGCGAAGCGCAGAGGGTTGACCGGAGATCACACGAAGCTCTCTGACCGCAGGGCGCAAGCCCTGTTCACGTCATGAAGATGGCACCGAAACAGCAGGTTTAATCGCTTAGCAAGTGTTGCAAGATGTTGCGAGATCGCCCAGACACTAGACGTAACCTGGTAGTTGTCTTCAGTGAGTTAGGTCCGCTTATGCTGTTAAATTTATCGTGAGCCTGAAGCGGCAGCTAGTTGGGAAAGGCTGGGTTCCAGGGCTGCGACATTTGTCGCGGGTGAGGGTCCTAAAGGCATCGACATCATCTTCCTCGCAGACATGATCCTCCAGTTCTTCACCATGTATCCCAAAAGGACAGCCCGAGGCGTCCAGTGGGAGCACTCGCTAGGATACTCGCCTTGATCATCTTAGGGCTCAGGATGGCTCAGGCATTGTGATGCGATGAGCGCATAAGAGCTGCTAGGTTGAGTCTAGTCCATGTCGGGCCTGATCTCCGAGAACGTTGGCGACAGTTCAACTTCGGTCTTGCTGTGACATGGTGCCCGTCTTCGCCACATATCATCTCGGTGCTGATGCCCAGGAAAGATCAGCAGGCACTACATGAAGACATGGTTCGCGCTGGATTTTATCACGCTGATACCATGGGCCTTTTGGCAATCCAGTTGCTTACGCGGGTGGTTCTGATGGATGTAGCAATTAGTCACGTCAATAAACCTCAGGTCCGGGTCACGATTGGATTTGATGTTGGAAAGGTTCAAGACACGGAAATGTTGATGACTAACTATGCGGGGTTGGCTTCACTGCTGCTTCGCGAAGCTGATTCTGCTTTAGCCAGGTTTACAGCATGCCATGTGCATGTCAATTCCAGCATGTGAAGCTCCAACTGTCAGAATCAGCAGAGGATGTGATTAGCCTGATCATCCCTGGCGCAAACAATCTGAAGGAGCCGATTCCATCTCGGCAGTGTTTTTGCATCTCAGTCCGAGTGGTCTTCACATACGAAGCAGAACTTATCGATTCCAGACGCTACTGCGCTTCTCGCCGTTGCTGGTTCGTGGGGAAGATTCGCGAGGTTGCAACTCTTTTGCAGAAATGCCGCTGGCTGTGGCAGTTGATGCAGGGGTTCATAGATACACCTTCAGATGCATCCGCAAGAGAAGTTATCCCTTCACTTGCACCCTCACTCTCACTCCCTCGCACGTTTTCACTCTCACCCACCATCAGTTCCCCACTTTCGAGCTCACTGTGATTCTCACTCACGCTGTAAAACGAGGTGTTTGCATCACATGCCGTCGGATTGCCAGCTTTGACCTGCCTGAAGGAGTTCAAAGGCATCAAAATCATGCGAGCCCTCCGCTTGCTCAAGTTGATGCGGATTTTCAGGACCTCCAAAGTGCAGCTCGTCACGGTACGTATCAGTTTGGTTTCACGGGGGGCTCAGGTCCGAGCCTGTCGGGAGTGCCAAGGATACACAAGCTGGAGATCGCACTGTCAATACCCTACCAGCAGATGGCGCTCATCAAGTTCTTGCTCGTGTTCCTCGTCTGAAGCTCCGAGATCGCCTTGCCGTCGGCTCCGAGTGCGCAGTAAAGACATTATTCTGTCAAAGCAGCTGACTTGGCCGACCTCGCGGCCTTCCAACTGCGGAGCTCTTGGAGAACGGTCATTCTCAGGTTGATGTACCGTGTTTATCGAAATGGCATGGTCCACAATGTATCCAATTGTCACTGCTGCTGAGATCTTATATCGCATATACAGAATAGGGGGTGAGAGTTCTTGGCATCATTCGGTGAAGGCGTGTCGTAGATCCTGATTGTCTTAGGAAGGACAGCCTGGCTAAGTCTTCAGTCAAAAACTAGTAATCTTACCTTGCATTTTACATTACACGCAATTGAAACACAACACGAATACAAGACAAGACAATACAAGTGCAACGCAACGAAAATACAAAGCGATGCAATACCACCGATGGCATGCCATGCCATGCCATGCCATGCCACGCCACGCCACGCCACGCCACGCCACGCCATGCTTGCATGCATATACATGCATACCTACATGAATACCTGCATACTCAGATCCCTGGCTAAACTCAGAACACAAAACGATCAGGCTGATGTTAGTTTGCCACTGGCTGTCGTGCCTCTGGGCGATGACACTGGGAATGGCGGAAGACGCGTGCCTTCGGCAGCGACTATGAGTCCAATCAAGTGTGCACTCATGAGGCGGTCTCCGTGGCCCCGGGGTGCTCCTGGAATGGGGCTTCGGTACGGGCTTGGACTGCCATGTGCTTTTTCACTGTCTGGGGTCTATGTTTTCCCTACATGGCCAAAGATTCTACGGCCGAAATCCGGCCTCAACATCATGCCATGCTGGAAGGTTCTTTTTTGTATGTCAGACGGTCATCTAAGACAATATAGCGAACCTTAGTTTGACCTTCTCACCGTTGGACACGGCGCACGACATTTTCACCTTCACTCAAGACCAGGCAACCCTGCATACTCCTCTTTGAGTGTTGCCCTAGACTTTACGAGCCCTCACGGGGTATGTACAGCCCCACAACATGGAAATTTAATATTACATGTTTTGAGTGATGCCCAAGACTGAGACCCGGTTATCTGCCTTAGGAGTTGTTTGTTCATCGTTTTACTTTCTATTCATCCCCAACTCATGCGCACGAAATTAGATAGACGCATAGATATTGCTTGACTGTATGTCCAGATTTCATGGTCCTCCCCACGTCTCGCGCCACCCTGTTTTTCTTTTGGCGTCGAGGTTGTGCAGCCTCCTAATCGGACTTCGGCGTAAGTTTCTAGGTTCGTTGGCAGGGTGCAGGCATCCACAATTCGGCTTGTGCGGTAGCCAAGAAACTCCCAATCTATCAGGTTGGCATCGTGGAAGCCCCAACTGCGAGAAACTACTAGGAGCCGTGTGCCTTCCACCGTCTGCAGATCTCCAACTTGCACTCTTACATCCGGCATAGTTCAAGGCACCCGCAATGGATTGATGGGATTGCCACATCGGATGCTGAGTTCCGTGGCGAAACAACTGCTTCATTGAGAGCGTGCTTTGTTGCTAAGCTTCTGCCCTCACGGTGTGATTCTTCAGCCGATTCCCTTCAGACATGCTGCACTAAAGCTAGCCGCCAAAATTCCGTCTCCCTCGCTCTTTCAGGTTCGGCATAAACACGAAGGCTTCACCGGTACGAATCTATGTGGCAGCCTTCTACTTCTGCAGCTGCTCGGCCAACTCTCGAAGTTTTATGGCCGAGTCTCTATGGCCGATTGGGACAGGCAGCACTCGTAACTGCCCTGCCATCATGGCAACTTGGCAAGCGGCTTCTCAGCTCCGCACGTTTTCTGTTCTAGCGTCGTGATGTTTAAAAATTAGCCACAATCATGCCATCAGCTCGGGCCAGTTCCGACTCAACCAAACAGGCAACCAAAGCACAACGAAAGCTAATGCTGTGCGGCTCAGCCCGCAGTGATACTCCATCAAACAGCTGCTGAAGAACATGTGCGCAGCAGGTATTGCACGGAGAAACATACTCGACCGCTCACTGCTTGGTGTGTCTGGGCATTGCCGTACCTGATAGTGACTTGATAGTGGAGTGCACTGTATCGACGCCTCCAAGGCTACACCATGACATCAGTTGGATATGGGGATATTGGGCCGCAGAAGCCCGGCTGCAACTTGAAGTCACTGGTTGTTGAAAAGTCGGGTCTCAGTCTCTCGCTGGGACTTCACGTAGGGCAAGCAGAGACGACGTGCTGGAGCTTTAGCTTCAAGAAGGCCGTGAGGGCAGGACGTACCGAATCATGTCGCGCGGATAGTCTCAGGAACATTATGGAACGAATGGTTTGCATTGGCATTGTCCTGATCGCTGGCCTGTGCTGGGCATACATTCTTGGCGAGGCAAGGGTGAGCAAAATGACCCCTAAGCCCTGAAAGCTACGATGTTGGCTGACTTGCTGGATGCCTTTGCGCACTCTCTGCACGCTTGGGAGCTCCGGATCTCCCAGCCGCAGGTGGGAGCCATCGTGACAGACATCAACTCCGAGAACCAAGGATTAAGTTTTGTTTAGACTCTACAGTGTCAGGCCGTGTGAAGTTCGAAGACCGTCATGCTAGAAAGCTCGTGGTGCTGCACAGTGGCAAATCGCAGTCTTGCCAGGATTTCGGAAGAAGATGAACAGCTTGAATCGCATGATGCAGGCTCGGCAGATGCCCGCTTCTGGCTTGCAAGTGATATGCTGGTACACCCACAAGGAGCGAGGCCTCCCTCAAAATCTGCGCCGGCGTCTCCGAAGCTATTTCCTGCAAAACAAGCATCAAGCACAGTTCGCAACTTGGCCTGCATGCGGGATGTTATGAAATACTTATAAGCCGAAGCTATCTCGTGTCACAAGGTTGCAAGATGTTGCAGGCCGCAGTTCAAGCAGTAGACTCAGTACCCAAACGTCACAACCATGTAGGCATGTAGCAGCATGTATCCCGACCGGGAACTTGAATGACGGGAGTTTCGCGGCGGACGTGCTCTCAGCACGCTGCCTGAGGTCAGACACCAGAATCTCCTGGAGTCCATGAGCCCACAGCTGCAAGCGGAGGTGTCCACGGCAATGCCACCTGGGCATGAATATGCAGGGCCTGCAGGCTTCGTTCCGGGGGGTGAAAAACACAGGTGTAGATGCAACCCTGGCCCCGGGCCCCGGATGTCAACAGCTCTCTCTGCAGTCTCGAGTCTTGGTCTTCCATGCCTTCCACAAACTCCAGAGGAGGGGTTTAGTTTAGGCATGTCGCGGGTTTTGAGCAATTCTTCACGCCGCAAGATGCACGCCCCTTACATCTCGAAGCGCGGGTTCCAAGGAACTTGCAGTGGCTCAACCGAGTCTGGTTCTTCCGGCAGTTTATGAAGGTTATCGAGAGCAAGGACCGAAAGACCTGATCTGATGCAGAGACTGTGATGATCCACGAGCTCGGGAAAAGTTGTATTCGGCGAGCGTTGCGATTTGACTAGCGCGGCATGTCCACCGTCACCATCCGCGCGCTGGAGAGTAGAGACTGTCGCACCTAAAGTATCCTGCTTAACCCTGGCTGCCGCACTTCTCAGCTGGTTCAGGCAGAGCCCCTAATTACCCTGCGCAGGAGTCGCAAGGCATCAATACCGACCTGTACCGAGCATGTGGCTTTGCTCGAGCAGAGCTATCGACTGTACATGCCTTCAGTTCCACTTCGATTCTCGCAGCTGGCACACCCTGCCCTCGAGGCATCTCGGACATCTCGCACCAGATCGAGAGCCGGGCTTTTGCGCAGGAGGAGATGTTTGGTGACGTCCAGGCTGTGTGTGCAGATGAAACAATGCCGCATCAGCGTGGACACTGCGCAACGAACTTTCATTTCCTTGGACTGGATGATATGACCGATGTAGAGTGTTAGTCTGCAGCATACGGAGTGTTTGCGTGCGATTCCTTCACCCAAGCTCAAAGTTGGTCGCTTTGACACCCTTGGGGATCAAAGAACGCACTGCCGCTGGGAAGTGGCAATACCACAAGGTTGTGATCAACCTCTGCAAGTAATTACTGATTAATCCCGAAATAGCAGCACAGAAATTAGAAATGCAGGGCCTTGCTGTTGATGATGCCTTGTAGAAGCGGGATGTACTGCACATAGGTGCATGGCAGATGCCTTGGTGACAGGTGCTCTACATCCTGTCCAAAGGCTTGGTAGCGCTGAACAGCAAGATTGGCCTCTATGGCGCTGTGTGGGGTGAGGACGAAGAAGAATCTCGTTCCTGCCTTCACTTTGTCACGGTGTTGCTCCAGTGAACACACCCTGACGGGTAAGCATCTGTGGAAGTTGTTCAGTTCAGTTCAAAATTGTTTCTCCGGAGGACTTCGTGCTTTCCGACGCGACCCTCATTAGGCGTGTCTCTGCGTTTGCGTGGCGGAGCTGCACGCGGAGTCATCCGCATCTGAAAATCGTGAGGGCTTAAGCATTCGAGCTGGCATTCGGATGAGCTCTCTTTGGACAATATCTGTCGACTAGTAATTGAATGTTTTAGATTATTTCGCGACGGTGCGGTACACCTTCCAGAGCAGACAAACCAAGCTCACGCGAGCACACCCGTGACATTCGTGTGATGAAGCTTCCAGCGTGAGAATGCCAAGGCTCACATACTTGGAGGTGTTGATCTTGCCCCACAAGCAGTTCATGGAAGTTGTGGAGCGCAGGAAATCCACCTGCCCTCAGTTGGCCAAGATCTGTGGCTGCAGGCAGCGAAATGCTGCACATGTAGGCTGGCAAATGAAATGAACATGCTTTAGATGTTTCCCTCTGCCTCGCCGTGTTTACCAGCACTGTGTGGGTCGATGTGTCACGCATGACTAGGACCGACTCGACATCAGAGCTCACAGAAATCAGGTGTGCCAAGGTCCAGCAAGCGAAAACACCCACCCCCATAGCACAGTCATCATAGACTGCACCCCAGTGCAGTGCTTGAATCCAAAGCCCTACAATTGAGGTGGCTGATATTTCCGTACTATATAGAATGTCCATGACTGTCAGAGTTTTGCTATGTTCCCTAAGCACTTTCATGGTTACGTCCCGACTCCCTTCTTGCTCCGAGCATCCTGCTTTCAAGGATTGTTCGACAGTATTGCGTTCGCGTGGCCACACGACGTGGGATCCTTTCCGAGGCTGGTGTATCACTTCACAGGAATCTTGGTGCAGGAGCAGCATAGAAGATGAACACTGCAGCAGGTTTGTCCAGGATTTCAGCCAGAAGTTCTGGCTCCTGTAGTGCCAGACGATCGTTTGAACTGATAACCTGATGCAGCCTTTCTGGGACACCTCTGCGGCAGGCTCAGAAGCGAAATAAAGGTCGTGGCTTTGCTCAATACTCCATGGCCTGTGGGAGGACTTAGTGGGACAGCCGCTGAAAAAGCAGCATTGCAAACTGCCAGCTTGGCAAGAACCACAGGAGCTCCATCCTGGAACTTGCACATCGTGTTGTAATTACGCGCGCCACGTAGACATCTTCCATTCCAGGGTGTCCAAGAAGGGCATCGGGCCACCGTGGGAAAGAGCAGCTCAACAGCGGGAGCGTCGGTAGCGATTAAGACTAAGAGTTTGCTAGTAAAACATAGCATAGATCGCACGATCGGGTCGCTGTACTAAGGTTCGAATTCACGACACAACTCAGCCAACTCTGTGGCCTCCGCCGGCCCCGCTCGGAACAAGTCCATTCCGTCGGGCTTGTGTCCAGTGCCCGAGCTGGATTCTGGCACTTCGATGCTCGCATTGCAAACTTCTAAGAAGAAGAGAAGCGCTGAGCATATCTCGCAGACCTTGAAGCCACACTTCCCATGACGATTTGCCAACCTTTGCGACGTGATCGCTGGAAGATAACCTGCCTCCTGAAGCAGTCGCATTGAATTGTGTGTATGTGTGGACTCCGAAAACAAACACATTCCAAATTCCAGTGCCCGGGGTACTGTCGGTATCAAGAGACAAATTAAAGACCACTGCAGTTTTGCATTGATGCTGCAAGGTGCTACCACTGCCCGGGGCACTGGGTGAGCGATGAGGCTTTGTGGCATAATTGCAGTCTTTCTGCTGTTGTTGTTCAGGACCCGAGGTTGGCTGCAGGGGAGCATTTCAGACATGCTTCAGGACTCTCAAGTGGCGGCTCTGTCTGGAGACCCACAAATCCTCAACCGCTTTCAGGTCTTCTGGGAGAAGCTGAGGGCCACAGTGCTTGACACCACAGTCCCACAATGCAGAGCAGCGTCAACCGCCACACTGGGCTCGTGATCGACATTGCCATGGTAAAATGCCCTTAGAATGTCAGGCGGTAGGCATCCATAAGCTTGTCTCGACCATGTTCGGATAAAAAGCCTGCATGCATCAGACTCGGATCACATGGGCCCGTGGCTTTTGAGGAGGCATACAGTTCTGCCGCTGTGCCTGATGCATGTCTGAGTTGTCAGAGACCTGCACTCAGCCCCTCTGGCCATGTGCTCCAGGGCGGCAGTGCTGCGGTTCCCAACCGCTTAGCCGCTTAGCTGGCTCAGAGTATAAACGTCCATCCAATGTTGTACTGTCACACGCATTGGGATCCTGTTGATGCTCAAGTGGACTCATATACACTGTCAGAGATGTGAATCAGTCAAGACGCCACAACATACGAGCACAGGTGAGAGTGAATCTTTGCGTAGAATGCTGCATGCACACAGCAGATCCGGAGGAGTCAAGGCAAAACTTGCTCGAAACTCCGCCATTCTGTATCTAGCCGCCGTGCTCTGATTCGCATCTACCTCACCTCAAACCCGTTGTACTGTCGGGTGGTGAATGTACGCAAGCCTGAGCTTTTTGGCCGGCATTTGCAGATGTGAAGAACAAACACTCCGACCTGCCGGGATGTTTCCACCCACAATCCTGTGGCACAGGATAGGACATGCCGTGCTAACCATAGCCATGCCAACCAAGCTTACCGGTATATCACACCTGAATAGGGCCAGCGAGAGCTCGCTGCACATTTTAAATTAAAGGGCATTTTGCCGTAAAGTGAATTCGCTACTTAGCCACGAGGACGGTAAGGAGCTGTGCGACTCTGCTGTTTTCCTTGGGTAGAGACACCCCGGCAGCTTTGGTATGCTTGCGAAATGCAGTATGAGTGGGGCGACCATGAGAAGCACAATGTCTCTGGATATGCAAGCAAGGGTGTTGAGACTTGATGGACAGCCCCGATGAAGGATACATAGTCTCCTCGAGACAGAAAATTCTTGGACGTGTGGTTTTAACAGTTGTGATTCTCGCTTTTGTCCGGGCAGGGGTTGGGTTTGTACTGGGTGCAAGAATCGAGCTCGTGGATTTGGACATTTGTGCTCCAAGAACCTTGAAGGGTCTTTCTTTAGCAAGGTAGACATCAGACAGCCGACAAGCCTCCAACATCCACAAATCCGCATCACTGTCCGCGTGCTACTTCTGGAGTCATACGTGATCGCAGTGCTTCATTTCACGCCGTGAATCTACCGCCACGCCCTCGAAGAGGAAGTGTGCGGATTTATCGACCAGGCGTGAGTAAAAGGTTATGTGTTACATTGCTAGATGCAGCCAGTGCTGCTGTAGTTCAGACATGAGCCTGGGGAGCAATGACTGTAGGTTGTCCTGTACAGGAGACACGTTCATGGAGTCGCTTGCTTTGTTCAAGAAAATTACGGCGACTTTACGGAGAGACGCCTGGGGATAGGTTTGTCGCAGGCGCGCTTGACAGCGTGCCTTGCAGAGTGTGGCTGCAGTTTGTTCGTGCGTTTTCTGCGCATACCTTGTAGTCGGGTCGCTTCAGCAGCCATCCCGCGTGCCCGAAAGTGTGCGGAGATTTGATGCTTTGTCTGCCTTCTTGCTGACGTGCTGCAATATGTTCCTCATCAAAGCCTGAGTCAACAAAAGGAGGCCTGACTGTGCAGACCTATCCGACTGCCGCTATAGCTGCTAGCCGTGAGCTCCCTAAGGAGCTAGCCTGCTAGCCCACTTCGACAGCCATTTCGAGTGCAAAAAGGTGCTGGGCCATGTAGCGGTAAGCAAGGAATTTGTGCTTATGCTTCTTGTGCTTTTTTTTGTTGGGTCGACGGATCGCCGCTGACTCGGAAAGTGTGCATTGTTGCACTTCAGATGCACCACGCACACATGCAGACACTCACCAAATCAAGATCAAGCCCTCACAGGAGCAGCTGAAACTGAGCCGGTGCCGGGGAAGGCCATTTCCGGGCATCGGTGTGGGGGGTATTGACATCCGGGTCGACAAACACTAGCTGTGACAGTGGAGAAGCTGGATTCAGGTTGCAGTTTGCGGGCGAGTTTACCTAAGCTCGACCGCGCGATGTGAAGGCATACGAGGGCTGCAAGGTGGTTTATTCCTATCCGTCGGGCCGAGAGGTTGTGCAGCATGGCGGGATATGACGGGTTACCTTTGCACGTATGCTCCTAGTTACTCTAGTTCCAGATCGCGCCTCGGATTCCGCTGCAGCGGGTTCGCTGGTTCAGTACAGATTCAATGGTGACCATGAGCCACAGGTCTACATCGGCCTAGATTTTGGCACGTCTGGCTGCCGAGCAGTCCTTCAGCTGCAATGGGGGACGGACCAGTTGGGTTGGGACGACAGGTTTGCCGTTTGCCGGCTGTGACGAGACAGGCATGTCTGCAGGAAAGTCAGAGAGCCAGGGCTGGAAGCCTCGTACTTGTAGCAGAGCCTTGCACCTAGCGCATCGGCAACGTCCTTGTAATTCGACTGGGACACAGAGGGGTTCTGCACGGCGCTAGGCAGTTTCGCAGAATCGATCATCGCTTTCAGTAGAACTCGTTGCGGCCGACACGTTTTCGCTGGTAAGACTGGAAGAGACTCACACGCAGAATGGTCGCCTGTAATCTGCATGGGCCTTGTGCTCAGAGGCGGTGCAACTGGTTTAGGTTAGTAACTCGTTCCTGACAGCGTGGATCCTTGCCAGGCATGTCTCAACCACAAGGCCGAGCTGGTGTCGGAGTCTTCTGTCCCTTACGGACGGGTCCTGTCGACTTCGAAAAGTGGTGCATCATGCATGGACTCTCATTGTGCGCTGCCAAAGCCATTCTACACAGCGACCGCTTTCATGCCTTTATGTGTGATGGGTGGAAGTTTGAGCAGGTTTAAGGAACACCATCTGCCAGCTTTCAGACTCGCGCAGCTCTTTGCTTGGAAGGAGACGCGAGTGGTCCGGAAGAGTGGCGGAACGCATTGGAGAAGGTCGTCAGCCCCCAAGAGCTCCAGGACCAAAGACAGTGACGCAATCAGCTGGGAGTGGAGGGAAGGAGAGAGTCGAGAGAGAGAGAGAGAGAGAAAAAAAAGAAGCCTCCTCCAAAGCCCCCATAAACAACGGGGGGCGCTTGCGGCCGAGGGGCATCAGACACCCCTCATGCCCCGGAGAAGAAGAAAAGAAACCTTACACTGCCCAAATTTCAGCTCATACGCCAATCTCTTTTCACACCCCCCTAAAAAGTGTGCGGAATGCGCGCGGGCTAATCTAAGCATGGGAGAAGAACAGAGAGACAGAGAGGGAGAGGCCGGGGGGTTTTAACCGCCCCTCACGCCCTGCTGAAGAAGGGAGAGAGAGAGAGTGAGAGAGTAACCATAGTCGTTTTACGTCAGCTCGCTCTCCAGCACAATGAAATGACCACGGGACAACTACGACGATCCCTCCGACAAGTGCAGGAGATACTTGGCAGAGCAAGGCGAATCATCGACATTCTGGGGGAACCACCCCACCCTGCTCACTGGCATGAAGCTCTAGCCGGCATCCGCAACGTGGCCAACGAGGCAGACGCAGCAGGACTGGCAGTGGAGGAAGGTGGAGTGACCTCCACTCACATGGCCATCACGACCCTACTCGCAGCCGTGGACAGAACAACCACGTACTTGGACCACATGCTTGCAGACGCCGCCCGTGGAGAAGACGCTGGACGGCCGCCAAAGAGGAGAAAAGGGGATGACCCCAATGAACAGCGCCTTCGTGATCCGCGTCAAGCCCTACATCGTGACCTACCTCTTCCACGAGCTCTTCCTCTACGCCCTGCCCGTCCTGTATCTTCGGAAGGTCCCGAAGAACACGACCGTCGAGCACTTGGCGGGCATCCAAGAGTGGATGCGGGGGAGTCCACCCCTTACCAGATCCTCAGAGCACAGCAAATCCTGGAAAGGCTGATGCCCTTTTTTGGAACAGGAGGCCGCGGTTGCTTTGAGTGAAGCGCATGGACTCCTTTTCAGCTGGACAATCGGCACTAAGGGGAAGGCCCGTGCTGCTTGTGGACACCGGGGAGGCGAACTCCTCGCAGATCTCGAACCAAATCCCGGAGCACCTTGGTGGAGGCACTGGTGACTTTGGCGGGGAAATGGCCCCGGTGCTCGCGGACTCGGAGCAGCCCACGCAGGCTTTTTGGGCGTCTAGCCCACCAAGAGAGCCGCCAGAGGGCATACAGCTCCTTGCCCGACAGTCCTCCCATAGGCGAAGGCGACTTCACGCTGCAATTCATGGAACGCCTGACTCCGACGACAACAAAAGCGGGCTCGACTGATGCCGAGTGACACCTTGAAGACCAGTGAGAGCGGTAAGCAAACTAGGGAAAACCCCCTTTCAGCGTGGTTCGATTGACCAGCCCCTGATCGTGTCAAGAGGGGACCCGCTATGTATAAGTTTCGAAACTATAGTAGCTTCGAGTACAATGCCGAGGCGTACTGAAACCGACATTTTACGTGCCATTTTTGCTCTTCCTCTCACTGTTTTAGCTGTTGCTTCCCCTGTCAAGGCCCGGCTGTACTCTGTACCGTTGAGGGAACGAGTCAGGTAACCGTGCTTAGGAGACCAACCTCTTGTACTTCTCATCTTACCTTGACCCAGGGGGACTCGCCCTTCCAAGTACACATAGATTTCACCTCGGCCGTGGACGAACACGTAAACACCGATGTTCAGGCACCTGCACTCATGCTGCGGAGGTTCCGTCTTTCATTTTCACTTGTTGTTGGACAGTCGACTTTCTTGAAAGCCCGAGTGCAGTCGCCTAGGGATGCCTTGTCCTTTTTAGGCATCAGCTTGCCGCGGTTTTCATGTAACTTATTGTCCTCCGCAACTGTCGGGGGCGCACGAGCGCGCGGTGTAGGGGGTAATACCCCTGCACCATAGCCCTGGCGAAAGAAAGAGTAACCATTTTGGCTCAAGGTGCCTACAGCGACTTCGAGGACGACCTGCTCCACGCCAGCTCAAAGGGGGGTTGTGGGCGGGGGAGGGGCCTGACTGTGCCTCTGGACCTCCCGTCCCGCCCATGTCCTCCTTCAAGTAACTAAATCGGCCGCGCTAGGGGGAAGCAATACTCGTGAAGGGCAAGCTGACCTAGTTACTGCAAGACCTTGCTCTTGGACCTTGCGGCCCGGGGGGAGACGAAGTGTTTCGCCGACCGCCTCGACGCAGGCGTGACAGAGGTTCGCACCGGCTACCACGTGGCTGGACGGGGGACTTCGACAACTCAGAGTTCGTGACTGTGGCAGGAACGGCGACATAGTGAAGCACAGATTACACCACACGATGGCAGCCTGGAGGGGGCAAATGTGCAGGTATGGGGGGGAGTCTGCCAGGTAGGCTTCCGCAAAAGCCATGTGAGGGAGGACCCGCACTGCAGACTCCATGGCGTTGCTATATACGGTGAATGCCAGTCCGACAAAGCCACACCCACAGCCGCCACCACCACCAGCCCAAGCAGCACCGCAAAGGGGAGAAGAGACGCCCCTTGACCAGAGCACACAATTCCTCACGAGGCGGGGGCTGCACCGTCTCTATGAGCCAGAAGCGGCAGACAAATGGATACCCAGAAAAATCGAAGCCAACGATGGGGGAGGCTACAGGGACACCCAAACGGGGGCCCTCAGCCAAGAAGACGCGGCGGATCGCGGCGGACTATGAGGTATACCTTCAACGCCTTTCCCGATCAGAACCGGGCCCATACCCCAACAAAGTGATTGAGGAGCTCAAAAAAGCATGGGAGCTGCGCCAGAGGATCCGAAAAAGACGGAAGCAAGAAGACAAGAGCAGACGCAGCAGCCCAGCCACCGCAGCTGTGCCGGAACTTGGAGACCGGGGGAGAAACGAGCGACGCGAAGAAGAGGGGGAAGCAACTTCGGCATGTACGATAAAGGCAATCAGTGCCTCGGAGGACACACCACCAGACAGGGGGGAAGACGATGACGATCTCAGCGACAGCCCAGAAGGCCGACCACATGGAGACCAAGAGGAAGAAGATGTCATAGACATGCAATGGCCGTGGGGGCCACAAGTCAAGGCAGGCCCTCAGACAGGAAGAACAGCTCGGGGCACCTTGCACAGAGGCCTAATGAGCCCGCGGGGGAACCTCCACGCAAAGCTCCCACTCGTTGGCAATGAAGCCCAATGAACCAACGGGGGAGCCGCCTGGACCACGCTCCCGCCCACCAGGACCGGCCAATGCGACAGAGGAGGAGCCAGAAACTACCGGGGGGAGGTTCGCCTCCCTAGCTTGAACTGGCAAGTACGACAAGTGCAAGAGCACATGTCACGACGGAGGGGGAGCACGGCAAGGTTGAGTTCTGAAGACCAGTGAGCGCTGTGGAAAAGCACATTTCTTGTTTTCAGTTTCGGTGCTAGCCTTCTTGAACTGTTTTTGTTTCCTTCTGCCGGGGGACTTGCAACATGTACTATAACACTTCTACGGGGGAAGTTTCATCATGATTCACCGTCGATACTCGACGAAGTCTTGTCCTTTCATTCTCAATTCACTGCAACTCCGACGAAGTCTTGTCCTTTCATTCTCAATTCACTGCAACTCCGTCGCTAACCGACGATGTCTGATCCACCTATTGCCGCCTAATTCACGGCCCTGCCTCCTAGGGAAGGGGGGGGGAATCCAACCGGCACTGCATCGCACGGGGGAACATCCTTTGAGCTATTGTGGCCCTGTGCTTCTGTGTGACATTGTACTTTTGAAACAACCCGCATGTGCCGATGCATGGGAGCTCTACCGAAACGCCTCAAATTGCGAGCCCATTGACGAATGTCATAGGGGCGCGGGACGAGGCACGTTGGGGGTGTTGTAGCGTTCAGGGAGGGGGCTCGCAACTCAGAGGCTGGGAGCAAACCATGTAGTTCAGCACAGCAGTCATTGAAACCCCAAAGCCGGCCACTCCATAACAACATGGTGTGGTTGGGCGGGCCGAGTGCCTGAGGGTCACGATGTGACCCCTAAGCTCAGCAGAAAGAAAGAAAAGATAGAGAGAGAGTAGCCATTTTGGCTCAAGTCGGAACCCACCCCCGGCTTGAGCCACATGACGTGAAACTCTGGTTCGAGACAGTTACGCAGTAGATCTTCGGTGCCACAAATCTGTGCACTCTCCCCCGAACCGCCATGGCATAGGAACACCAGCACCCTTTCGCAGAGCTTCTTAAACACGCCCAATATGAAGAGAGATCAATGACCCACCAACCCACCTAAACTTTGAACTTGGGGTACGGGGGAGACACTGAAACCTTGGTGTGGTGTCGTGCACGGGTGCGCCTTCTAGCAGGGAACGCCGGAACCTCGGCCACCGCTCGCTGAGGGGAAAGCCGATCCTGGCGACGAGGTTTGCGTAGCCGTAGCCGGCCCCCCGAACCGATCCCAGAATCTAATTAGGCGGGATGGGCCGCTTTGTGGAGGCAGCGGCGAAACGGGTTGCATGCACTTCGTTACCACACAGAGGTGTGTCACCCCTATGCACAAGCCTAGGGGAGACCGTGAATGATCGCATGTTTTTGGCTGCCACCTTTTCCTTGGAACACAGCCTCTCCGCTGACCAACTGCAAAGAGTCAACCTTCAGCCGTGCTTGGGGGACGATGGGTACCTCGAGAGTGAGCCGGCTCGTTAGAGGAACGCTTCCACTAAGTTTTGCAACACCGGAACCACACTCATCACCAGACTAGATAGGTCCAGCACAAACTAGGCCTACGCCTCAGCAATGCGCCGATGTCGTTTACCATGCTCAATGCTGGTTCCGTGGAGTAACACGGGGGACTACAGTAGACACTATAAAAACTTGCAGCTGCTAGCAGCCATAGTGCCGTAAATGTCTGTTTGTTGCTTCTACGACTAGCGAGAGGAGGACCCCAGGTGCACGCAACCAAAGCTAGTTACCCCCAACAAACAGTCCTTGCCTTAGTTGTTGCTTGTGCAGTACTACAGAAAAGGGGGAACCAGAACTGAAGCCTCTGGGTCTACAGGGAGTGTGCGTTCGGCGAAGGACCAAGGACTTAGCTTCAGAGAGCGCGCCGGGAAGGCCAGGACGCGCGTTGAAGTTAAGGGAGGGTCGGGTCCTCGCCGAACACACGCATCAGACCTCTCCGAACGGGGGGGAAACAGCAATCTTTCGATATTGTAGACTTTGTGCATGAGCCTGCTGTTGATCTATCACCCCCTTGTCCCGATTAAGAGTATCGGGATTTATCGGGTGGGCATGATGCCCGGGGGCTTTGACAAGACAGGCCCCCTATGCTCGGGAGGGAGACAGAGAGAGATTGAGTGAGAGAGAGAGAGAGAGATTGAATGAAGCTTGTTTTTAGCCGTGTTGCCCAGGGCTTAGGGGTCAACCTCTTAGACAACCGACTCAATTGTGTAGCCTGAAAAGGCATGGAATGAAGTCAAGCACGTCGGAGTGTGTTGTTGCTTGGGCTATAAGGTATTGGCTAGGTTGCCCGAGATCTCCGTTTGACTTCGTTCAGTTTGCCTTGTTTGCCTATTTCATCATGCTTCCCATACACTATGGGGGTCGCTAACGCGTGGGGGTGAGGGTAGCTCTCTCACCCTTTACCGTTGCGAAAGAAAAGGAGACAGAGAGAGAGAGTTTGGCTCAAGGCCGTACATCTAGGAACTTGGGAAATCACGGTTCCGGTGACTGCTTTAGCGCCGGGATGCGCCGGGTAGCCAGCGGAGTCTGGCATTCCGACTCCGGAAGGTGCACAGCTCAAGATTTTGCAGTGCAGCTGTGGCAATTAGAAGTGGCAGAACCCCATCAACCGGGACCGGGACAGCACTGTAAGAAGTGTTGGGCGTCGTGGGACTATGCCGGGGTCGGCACCCACTGCAAGAACGTGGACGCCGCCCGGCACAGGGACGAGAAGTCGTTGGTGACGTTGGCATGACCCAGTTTTGAGCAAGCCCAAGCAATCCAGATGTTATGGGCCGATGAGAAGCAAAAAGCACTTCGGCCCCATCGCCGCTTTTTGGGCTGGACAAGAACTTGGCCATCACCACGAACTGCAAGCTGGCCATGGAAGACCTGCGAGCTTTCCTCATCAAGCAGGTGGCCTTAGGGCAACTCTTGAAGGCTTGATCAAACACACGGAGGATCTGCAGGAGGAGATCGGGTTCGCTGAGGAAGTGGTTCAGGCATAGCATGAGGAAGTCAATAAGGAGGCAGGCGCCGGATCGATTCATTTTGGCATTCCCCTCATGGAGGTCCTGGGATTACATTAGCATCATGGCCGGAGGCCGTGGCTCCAGGCCTAGATCGCCTCCTGGCAGCAGTGGAGGCGCTTGCGGGACCAGCAGTGACTAGCAGCTTAGGAGAAGGAGCTGGTGGATGCCATCAGCAGTTTTGAGCGAGAACCAGGCTAGGCCGGGGCCCGCAATGGCCTGATAGAGGATGCGGATGCCCTTGATGATGGTTCGGACCTGGATGGTCATGGGGCCGCTTTGGAGAAGATGGCGAGACCGGCACGAAACCACCCGTCGGAAAACTTACGGGCTCCCAGCACACTGGCCGAGGTGACCCAGTCCAGGTTGTCACGGTCAAAGTGACAACCTGGCGCAAGCATGTAGAGAGTGAAATATGCCAGCAGTTCAAGTCAGGTGTCACACCTACTTGCAGGGCAACAACCCAGGCTGGTAGCGGCCAGCTTGCAGAGAGAGGGCCTCCGGATTTGCGGCCCCAATACGGACAATCACCAGCACCACCACCACAACAACTTCTACACATTCTTCACCGTAGCCGCGACGACGACCGGCTCCCCAAACGGGTGGGTTCAGACGCGAGTGTTTGGTCCAAGGAATCGGCGGGGTGATTAATGCTAATCAGCCTACAGCCGGACGTGCATTCCCCAGGTTTCGGCCTTGCCCGAACGCGGGCAGGCGGCCTCCATTTGCCGAAGCCTGAGGACGGCTGCACTGAGGTTCACAGGTTCTGGCTCCCGATTTGTTTGAGCTTGGGTTCGTTTTGTTTTAACCCAGGTGTTGCTGGTGTTTACTGCGCATTCAAGCTGGCTCGATGCTCCGAGAGCAATGGTCCAGCCCGTGTCCATACTGTAGAAGTGCTCCACAGTCGAAGCCATTCCATGCAAACTTGCGCTTAGAGCTCTGTCCCTCTCGGATTTCTGCTCGGTTGTTCGGTTTTGCAGGATAATGACGAGTTTTTCAACAATGCTCCATCAGAGCCATTACAACTGGCAACTGTCTTGCAAATCTTGCACAAACACTGTTCGTGCCGCGAACCAGGTATCGATGGCACCTCTGCTGGTGACTTAAAGTACGGTCTCAGACGGGGTTTCAACTTGGCTCTAGACTGGCCCCTCAGCATTCGGCCATGAGACACCCAGTGATCCGAAGCCGTTCAGGAAGTATTACAGGCTACAATGCAGGGAGTCTAATCGCAGCAGTCTTGAATTGATATTCACTTCTCGTCGCTACTGAGCTACTGTTGGCCGGCCTGTGGCACGAATAAGTTCAACTCAGTGCAAGTCTTGGTTGGGATTCTTCAGCTTGTACATCAGGCCACGAGGCCCAAACGAGAAAGGTAAACGGTATTCACAGGCCACCGCGCTTCTGTGTCCGGGCCTCAATGCCTGAACGGGCCTCGATGGAGTGGTCTCTGTCTATGTAGTAAGGCTGGAGGCATTTCAGCGCACGTTCGGAGCCGGCAAACAAAGCACTGAAAGTGTTCACATATTGATCCGGGTGTTCTGGAGGGTGAGTGCTGGTCTTCTTGAGCTCGAAGCGCAGTTTCGTGAGGCTGTAACCTATCGAAAACCTTTGCTGAAGGTCAATCACCACTAGCATGCTAGCATTGTGGAGTTCGGGGCACAATTCGTGCATGGTTGAATGGTGTTGACTTTTGATCGCATCCTGATTCAGTGCAAACCACTGCCGAAAAAATGGTTCAGAAATCGGCAAGGCCATTTCAGAAGAGCAATGGCGAATCAGAAACCTCACAAACACCCACGTCAAATAATCTTGTCATACAGTCTGGATGCGGGTTCTGTACCTCCCCGATCCTCAGCCCCAGCCTGACCTGGCAAAATAAAGGGAGCCTCAGCCCTCTCTCTCTCTCTCTCTCTCTCTGTCTCTATAATTATATATATAATTATATAAAACAATATATAAATAATTATATATATATATCATTATATCCCGACCTCACCTCAACCTATCCTGGCCTGGCCGGATCTGAGCTAGAGCAGCTGGTTGTGCTAACCTAGCCCAGACTAGCCTCACCTCGAGTTACCTCCGACATGGAGGGTTTTGGCCTCCTCCACGTCCCTGAACCCCAAGCCCTGCAAATCAATAAGACTCGGAAACCTAGGTTCTTCCCTACTCTGGGGCAACGATTGTGTGTTCGAAACACCTCGCATTGCAGCTTCGTCCTGTACCCCGCGCTGACCTCTGAGCTAGCTTAGGCAAGTTATGCTCGGTTAGCTTGGCTTAGGTCAGGTTAGCTCAGGTTATGCCATGTATGTCAGGTTAAAGTTGGATTAGACGAAGTTTGGTTCGCTTGCCAGGACTTTGGCGACTCTGGTGGCTAGGTTAAGGATTGGTTGGGTTAGGCTGCGTCGGAAAAAAGACTGCATTTGCAACTAGGGCGCTTGACGCAACCAAGCTTCGCTCGACTTCGGAGTTGATGAAGGCGAATGAATGTGCGTCGATGTCGGCCCAAATGAACTAGATTAGAAATTCCTTAGAATTCTGTCGAAGTATGAACCGTGCACAAACACGGCGTTCTTGCGAATGGAGCAAGACCGAGCCTGTGCTGCTCCGGACCCGAGCGAGGTCCCGGCTCCTCGAATACGGGTACACTCGGCTACAGCCGAGGCCCCTTCTTGTGGCAAGTCAGGGTTGCATCCATGGGTTTCAACGAGCTTGTCTTGATTCGCACTTCGACTACCGTAAACATGTCGGTCATTCATGGTGATTTCTACGGGTCTCATGCACAGACTTCCTCAGCTTGGGACTTAGCGGTTCCCCCCTCGTCGGTGTCTGTCGCCACAGACTTCGGCACTCCAACGACACGGGCCGTGTCGGCTTGGGGAAATTTCCCCACAAGATGCTTGGCTTACTTGGTGCTGCTGCTAGGATCAGCGCAGTACAGCTAGCCCTCCAGCGAGAGTGAACGCTCATGGCTGTCGCGATGCTAGCCAGCTTTAGGTGCAAAGCCTTACCAGGCCGCGCAGCCGTGATTGAAATTACAAGAGCAGCGTTCTGCATAGAACATCGAAAGCAGAGGTTCCGACTTCCTTGGGCGGATGCTTGGCCATGACCACTAGTTACATATAGAGGCTACAGTAGCACTTCACTGCCCTCCGGCTGGAGGCTTGCACGAAACATCAGTTCGACAAGCTTGCAAGCAGGATTTCAGGTTGAGGGCCTACGTTGGGAGTGACGGTGATGCTGAGATGTTGGCCAATAGACATCATGTACATATAATTACACATACATATTAACCATCATATACCGCTCATGCCTGCAACGCCATCTGGAGGTTGATTAAAGGACAGGGCCAAGAGGCAGTGCAGTCACGAAGCTAATGAAAGTCTCAGGCCAGAGTGGTCGCGACTGTTGCCGAATGCTCACAACAATGAGGATTGCACTTACCTGCTGCAGGTTCAGTCGCGCCCTCTCCGCGACTTGCAACAATGACAATTCAGGGCTCCTGCGGCAGCGGCAGCAGCAACAGCCGTGATTAGAGCGGAACTGCAAAGCCCACAACAGAAGCAGCATTGGTGACTACCAGGACAGGGGCCACCACGTTCCGCATTCAATGGCTATCAGTCAGGTCTGGAGTCTGGAGTCTATAGACTCCAATAGTCCAATAGTCTTAGTACTCGCTGAGGAGGGTGGAGCCTCCAGAGCCTGGGCAGCCGCACGGCAGGGATTCAGAGTTCCAGCCCTCCTGAGCTTCGCAACCCTATTCTCTTTTGGAGTCTTAGGCGCCTGGGGTCGAGTTCTATCTGATCTGAGCTGTCCCAGAATTACTTATCGGTTGCACAGATTGCTGGTCCACAGTCCACCACATTGAAACCAGCCCCCTGCACGGGCTCACCATCAAAGCTTTTGCGCACTCTCATGAGGCTTACGCCATTTTTGTTGCATCGCTCTCGCAGCCGAAAATCGCTCGGAGCCATGGCTTTTGCACCCAACGCCAACCAATATCCTTGCTCCAAGGTTCGGCACAACATGCCCAGTGGCATTCGGAGGATTACCCTCTCAGCCTTGGCGCTTGTCAAGCAAGCAGCTGCGGCGATTCCGCCGCGCCCCTTGGGCGGCAGTCTTCCACTGTTTTTGGTTATGACTTCGATTTTGGGATCCCTGCTGTTTTCCTTTTCATCTTATTCTTTCGTTGGGCTGAATCGTCGAGTATGTCAGTCGTTCGTGCTCGGTATCGGTATGTGTGTGCAGCAGCCCCGAAATCCGTGTGTGAGCAACATAGATCACGACAGCCAGGTAAGTGCCCCCCTGTATGACATGACCGGGCAGTCTTTGGGCACTGCGGCCCGGTACCCGTCAATCCCTGCAGCCCTCCACAAACAACGGTTACAACTGCAAAGTATGCCCATCTACCGGATAGTGCACACAACTAAGACTAGCTGGCTAGCCTCACCTAAACGGAGTCTTCTGCTCAGGCGACGTCACATGTCACCGTATTGTAGCTATTGTAGCTGAGCCTGAACATCAGAATCCGTGCCGTTGAAAAATCGGATACTCGGAATATTCATCATCCGGGTGAGGGGCAGCAATTAATTACAAGAGAGAGCCTGCCGAGCTCAACTTGACATGAAGCCCGCGCATCTGTACGAAGCCGGAATGGCAGAACTCTGTAAGCTACTCGTAGAATTCTGTCAAACGCTTTGCAAACACTATAAGGAGTACCTTTGTACAGACACGCTCTGGATCAGTGATGGATCTGCGTGACGACACGGTGCCACCTGGCATGCAAATGGTCGCATGCGCCACCACCTGCGAAATGCCGATTCAAAACTCGGGAGTTGTAGTCAGTGTTTGGGTCTCCGGGTTCCGGCCTCACTTTGCCACGCAGATGGTGTTTTTTCTCGCTACATTTGTTGCTTGATGTGACATACGTGAGGAAGCATCGTAAAAGCCAGCATGCAAGTAGCAATACTAGTTGTGATTTGTCGCCGACTTGCGAACACGTACACTTGTGCACATGTTAGGATTCATGCCAACTTTGTCTCGCATCGCAGCTTGACTGCTCAAGACCAGCTCTGTGCTAGGTCCAGCAAAAGGTCCGCCTGCGCTTGGGAGTGTAGGTGCTGCCTCTTAGCTGTCCGGTCAAACTTACGGTAACAACTCTGGTTGTTCCTCGTGCTTTGCTTCCTGCTATTGGTTGCCCAGGGCTTTGTCAACGAGAGTTAAGTGGAATCCTCCGCTTTTCACAGGTTATCAGCCGTAGGACCTCTGCTTCCGATTGTGGATTGCTGCTCTGCTGCTGCACACTTCGGCACTCGGTCGGATCGCCCGATCCAACAAGCGTCCGATCACTCCCGTTTTCCTTGCTCAGACCAAGTTCGGACCTGTGTAAGGTCGCGCCACCGAGAGAATGGCGACTCCGATCGGTTCTCCTCGTGTTCCTTCGACTGTCAGTTCTTCACTAGTGACGCCAGTCGCACGGGATGCTGTGGAGCCCGATGATAATGCCCACGCAGCCCGCTTCGCCTCGCACGCTTCGCTCTCTCTCTCTCTGCTAACGCTGGGCTGCTTGCTTCGCCTGCTGAGGACGACCAGAGTGCTCCGCTGCATGTGCCGCTTCTGCCATGCACCGCTTTCGCAACGCCTGGCACGATTAACGCCAGCATGCCTGCTGCCGATGCTCGTGCTTTGCCTGCGCTGCCTGCTTTTTCTGCGTCTGCTGCTTCTGCTGCGCTCCCTTTGCCTCCTTTCCGACCGGCCTTTCTTCCTGCCCTCTGTTTCTTCGCGGGGACCCAGAGGGCGCCCGGACCCTCTTTGGTTCCGGGCCAGACGACCGTGGTCCTCCGATTTCTGACCCACGTCTTTCAGACCGCGCATCCGACCTCTTATGGTCCTGCGCTGGGCAGGAGTGGGCCTGCCCTCCCTTATACGAACTCTGGCCCTTTGGTCCCGCCACATGGACCCGGTGCAGCGCTAAATGCGCCGGGCCCTGGCGGTGACATTTCTGGCACTCCTATATGACCTTTCAGTCGCTTCAGACTACGTTGAGAAACCGTGGGCTGGGTGCAATGTCCTTCGATCAGATGGCCTTTAACGAGGAGGATATCACCACGCCGCAGTCCGAGGAGTGGCCCGATATGATTGCCCAAACTCCTAGGCAGGTCATTCAAGCCATGAGATTGGCTTTGACTAACAACACGATGGCTCGTCTTGCCCGCGAGGACCTCCGACTGCCCGCGGGTTTCACTATGGAGAGGCGAGTACCCCAGGTTCGCAAGCCCGATGTGCACCCGATGAGGACCCGATTCAAAGCCTCATGGGTCAGGCGAACGATTGGAACTATCCGACCATTGAGAGGAGCTCCGATCATAGGCTGGCTCAATAGCAGGAAAGCCTATCCCTTGTGGTCCAGAGTGCTGTGGACGAAATGAAGCAGCATGTGACCGATATATGCTCGAAGCAGGGGACGATTCTACTATGCCCGGCAGTGCTGCACCAGCAGTCAAGATGGAGCAGAGCCAGCCTTCTCGATTGTCAAGCAGAATTATGGCCAGATCTCCGACCCGGCTGCCTTCAATGCAGCCTGTGCAGCGCCCGCTCATCGAGCAGCTTCCGAGTCAGCCACCTCGCGTTCCGCCTCCTTCGCAGCCTCCTCCCCTTCCGCCTGGATCCGACGATGCAACGGATGCGAAAGATGAGGTCAAGTCGGAGAAGGCTGCCGATGACGCGGAGATGGACGCGAAGCCAGATACCGAGGTTCCGGGAAGGCCGACGCGGGAGGTGACCCGATTTGGGGAGGCTCCGCCGTCCGAGGGATTGGCGCCGTCTCCCGCGAGTCTCATGCCCGAGCAGAGCGCTCCTCTCTCGGCGATGAGAGGTGCTGCGGGTGATATCGGGGATGTCAGAGAGGATGAGCAGGCTGGCGCAGCATACGATCCAAAGAGCTGCCCCATACAAAGCGAAAAGATTCCGATCACCACCATCTATAGGCCAGATCTCATGCCTGACCGAGTGGAGGGGTCTATCTATCGCTCCCGTGGTCGAATACGATATGACATCGGTGCCCGTCTACAAAGTTCGACGTGCCTGGGCTCGCCACGGATGTGGACGATTCTATCCACGGCCGCGCTGTGGCTGAAACCTGCTTGCCGCCCAGCGATCGTCAGCGCAAATTCTCTCGACAGCGGATGGGAACGATTTTCTGCCAACCAGCTCGAGTACCTGAGGATGGCGCTCGACTCCAAGCCCGCCGTCGCACGCGAATCTTTTCTCCGCCCGGAAACCTACGACGCTTGCCAGCCGATTAACGATGCGAATCAAAGGCTTTCCTGACGCCCGACAGGGCCCTCCGGTCGGTAGGCGGCGAGGAGATCACACGCAGCAGGCTTACTGCTCGCGAAGCACGCGAAATTCCCCTGGACGCTGTCCCCGACACTGCAATGGTGGAGCTGGTGAAACGTCTGATGTTCCGAGCGCTGACGCAGGCCAAGGAAAATCCACCTCTGCCGGTGAACCCTACGAGGGCGGAAGCAGAACGACCACGATAAAGGCGTTCCTGTTTACACCTATCACGATAAGAGTGGGATCGTTCCGTTTGGAATGATTCCGGGATACATGGAGCGCGAGAAACAGCTCATGAAGGCCAACACCAGCGAGAAGAGTGGCAAGATTCTTCTCCAGACCTCCATGGTGGACGCAAACGGGCTAGCCACGGAGGCTACGATGGCTAGTATCCTGGAAATCGCCAGAACGGATCTGAACCGATACTTCGAGTTCTTTTACTCAACGAGTGACTCCGACAATGTGCCCGTGTTCGTAGGCATTCGAGCTGTCTTCGGCTTTGGACCGGACAGCTTCAGCCGATTTCGTGCGATGGTGGCTTGCCCGGACAGCCCATTTGTCCAGCTGGCGACTGACACGTCAAACAGCAGGGCGAACCGCCGACCCAGAGAAGTGGCACGCAATTTCCCGAGCTATGGATGGGGGTGCGCTACTATGCGCGAGTTCATGGGTTTCATGGCTGATTTCAAGATTGCGGCACCAAAGGGGCAGTTGTTCCTGACGCTGCGGGGCCAGAACAATGCCTGGGAAGAAGTGTACCGGGATGCCCGAAGGAATCCCGGCCGTGACACTTTGCAGCAGTCGGCCAAGAGCATAAATGCACTCTTCCCGAAGGGAAGGGGTCCGACCGATTGATTGTCTTTGCGGTCGATCTCCACATGTACGCCAGCGGTGTCAACCCGGTGTCTTACCACCCGGCGGGCTACTATCTCAAAGACAACTCGATCTCGTTGTCGTGTATGCCCATCGCTTACAATATGGACACTGGCTCGACTATGTTCAATACCGCATTCAAGTATACATGGGCGGGCCCAAGTACGGCACTGGACCCAGCCGGGGCGAGGACAGGTCTCTCTGGCCGATCGCAACACACCCGTGCCCAACCTGCGGTGCGGATTTCCCGGCGGGGTTGCACATGTGCCACTCGTGAGCGAAGCCGATTCACTATCCCGACGGAATGTTCTACGCTGATCAAAAGGACAGATTCGGGGTAGACTGTGGCATGCACGCGGAATGGCTCTGTGATGTCATCACATCTGGCGACTTCAGCCAGTACCGATTGCATACATACGATGATGTCAAGTTCCTGCGTAATTTCCCGGTTTCACGATCCTGGTCGAAGATCACAGGCGTACTGCTTTCTTCGGGGTCCGTGCGATCCAATGTGCGTCCGTCGATCTGACAGAGGGCGAGATTGACATTGAGCTCTTCAAGAAGAGTGTTCGTGGAACGCTGCAGGGTGCGATCCGTCTTGACATCTCAGTCATGCGACTTGTGTCGGGACTGACTGGGAAGGACTCAACGATGTCTGTTGAAGAGTTCTTCAAACCGGGGTCCAAAGTGGCAGACACTGTGACCAAGCACTGCGGCACTCTGTTCATCAACTGCCGCGAGAAACCGGTGTGCTTCTACGCTCAGTGGTCGACCCACTGCCGACTGGCCTATCGAATCTGCCTTCAGAGAACCTTTCTCTCTCCATACTACACTGGGGGAGAAGTTGGTGGTCCACCTGACGTGGATGTCATGGATGCGCTTCAGACGGTGCA
Organism: Symbiodinium sp. clade A Y106; assembly: GCA_003297005.1. Lineage (NCBI taxonomy): Eukaryota > Dinophyceae > Suessiales > Symbiodiniaceae > Symbiodinium > Symbiodinium sp. clade A. Next base: position 191,521 of record BGNK01000492.1, on the reverse strand, counting down.
CGATTATATGGACAAGACCGTCTCAGAGATGCGCTCTCAGATGACGCTTCGGTCAGAGGAGGAAGCGATGGCCAACTTCCGGGCAACGATGAAAAGTGCAGAGAAATTAAAGCGATATCTCCGAGCGGACAGTGAGAGCCTGTCAATGTTGCTCGCCAAAGTCACGCTCACCACGTGCTACGGCATTCCCCGCAAGGGCGAGCCGGGTTATATCTCGGAGGACGAGAATGAGGATCCTCCTGAGAGATCCGTCAAGCAAAAGGTCGGGAAGTGGAACGAGGTTGATCCAATTGGCATGGTGACACCGCCACACCACACCGATCCTAACTACCGGGTCCCTGACGAGGGGAAGTGCCTGCCCCTTGATGATGAATCCACCCCGACGGCTATTGGGATGGAATTCAGCAGGGCCTTCGAGGAGATCGGTCGAAACACAAAGGAATCTATCGACAAGGATGTTGCTGTCGAGAAAGAGTTCTTCAAACAGGCCGAAGGCAAGATTCCCAGGCGATCAGGGAACGATCCAGTTTACGAGAAAACGCCCATCGATATCTTTGAGGCACTTCCCGAGGAACTGGAAGTCGTTCCACATGATCTCTTCCAGGTTCGATCGCCGAGAGTGAATGCGCCAGAGCCTGCTCGACCGAGGATCGCGCCCGCGAAGCGTGCTCCCTCTGCCGCTCAGAGAACTGAAGAGCCGGATTCGACACGATGGAGGAAACAACGATTTGAGGCTAAGGGTCAGACCCGCGATCGCAGAGCCGAGGACGACGATGATCAGCGTCCTAGGGATCGCGAGATGCCGCCTCCACGGAATCCCCCGATGCGTCGGGTGACCACGCGTGAGGAGACGCGCTTGCCACACACCGATGGCGAAGTGCTCCGCGTGACTGACTGGCCGCACACCATTTGCGGATCAGATGAGACTGCCGATTCCGCTAAGAATGAAGACGGTGATCCCATCCGAAAATGGTCACCCGACGATTGAGAGTTTGTATCGACTGTTTCATGCATCCGATACTCTCCCGATTGTCCGCCAGCAAGCTGCTGAGTTGATTGCCAAGATAGGCGCACTCCCAAATGATCCGATTAATCGTGAGAGTGCTGGCGTAATCCCGGACGATCCTCAGGAAAGGGCTTCCGCGCCAGCCTCGGTCTCGACATCACCCGCCGAGGACATTAATCCTGGCTTCCAGGGCACATCCGGCAGGACACCATCCAGGCAGCCTCAGAAAGTTCGCCGCGAAGACGACTGGGCGCCCACGATAACAAGAGGTACCCCGATGGCAATGAGCGATGTTCCGGCAGCTCGAGGACGTGAGCCCAGACGCATCGATGAACGCGTTCTGAGCCCGCGAAGCCTGCGGGTGTCATGTGTTCAAGAACACAACCCCTCAGCCTAGGGCACGACAAAGCCCAGCTACTGACTTTTCCGTCGACGATGATTCCAGTCTTCGCCCCACGGGTGGTGGTAAGGCCAAGGGAAAAGGAAAGTCCGATAAGGGGAAAGGAAAGTCCGATAAAGGCAAAGGAAAAGGAGACAAGGGAGGAAGGAAACAGGACGGTAGCCGACCACGGCCGAAATTAGGTGAGCGCACTAGAAGCCCTCCGGTCACCCGTCACCGGTAGCCGACCGTTAAAGAGCGCAGCGACGCGTGGTGTCATCATGCGGTGGATCCGGTTGATTCTACTTGACCCTCTGAACAAAACAATACTGTCGGTGGTCAGGACGAATCTGATGGTGAAGCGATGTGTTGATACGACTTCCGCTGCTTCCTCAGCGCTCCTTTGCCCTTGCTGAAGCTGAGAAGACCCACAGGGGTGCAATGGCTAGCCATAGAGTTTTCCTCGTGTGTCTCTCTCTTTTCACTGACACGCGATGCTGCCGATCCGCTGCTGATCTGCAGCGCATTGCTTCCGATATAGTATACCCCGCGATATCAAGGGTCTCATCCATTATGCCTGCGATGAAAGGCATTCAGCTATGGGCCTGCGATTACAAAGGCTGCGAATGTACAGTGTGATACATACCCTGAGGCTCCGAGGCCTCGTATATCATGGACTCGGCTAAGTCATCAAAAAAGAAAACACTCGTCGTCGAGTACTCAAAAGAATGTGGACTCGCTGATTTGGTGAATCACAGATGGCAACTTGTTGCGACCTGTTTATAATTCCCAAGAACGAATCACCGGCCCGGGGGTGGTAACTTGCTAGCTATATCGAATTCGAAATTTCAGTTGTATAATACTGATACATTGATGATTAGGGTATAATGGGGCATTTAAAGCGGTGTGCCACCGAGTGCATTTTAGAAGTATACTGATACCCGGGGGTAGGAAAACAGGGTTGACTTACGAATATCGCAACAAGTTTAGGGTTGGGGTTCAGGGTTTACGGTTTAGGGGTTTCAACGGTTCTGTAAGATCAGTGCCAACACTTTGCAGCAGTTAGGGTTTAAGGGTCGCGAAGTTTTAGGGTTTACGGTTTATGGGCGGTTTGGGCATCAGGGCTGTTGGGCTCTTGGACGTTGCGGGTCCTCGGTTGGATTTCCCTTCATCTCTACAACGGAACCCGAAGCTTTCAGCCCTGGACACTAAAACATAAACTGTCAAGAAAAAAGCAAAAACAAGCCCTTGCTGACGACCTCCAAAATCCCGAGAAAGCCCAAAAATATCAGCCCCGAAACACAAGACCCTAATAAACCCTTAAATCCGAAATCGAGTTATAAAGTACCCGCCGCCCTGCGACCCCGAACTCCAAGTTCGACTGCAAGCGTTTGGGGCTTGAAGGTTGGGGGAGTTCTTGCAATCTAGAGTATTTTGAGGAAGATCTTTCAATTTGGGAAGCGGTGTGTGCATTGCAACTGCATGGAGAGTACATCGAGGGTTTTGGGTTTTAGGTTTGGGCGCGGGAGGTTAGGATCTCAAGTATTAGCTCGGAAGGGTTCGGGGCCCAGGAAGGTGCTTCTTGAGCTCGAGTATTTTGCAATTCCCCAGGGATGCACTGGCAAGCTTCGCTTTAAATTTGGTGCCGAGATCCTAGGGGGTTTCGAGACCTAGTGGCTTCTCTATTATATTAGGGTCTTGGGGTTCCGAGATCTCGGATTCAGCGATGCCGGCTTCTGCGGCTTCGAAAGTCTGCGCTACGCCAGAACAGCAGCTCTTCGGGATGCCGTTTGCGGACGCTTCTTGCTCTGGAACTGGTTAGGGCGCCAAATCCGCTTGACTTTCAGAGATGCAACATCGTGTCGTAGCCTGATAAGCATAATTTGGCGGGTTAAAGTTTCTAGGCTGGAGTGCAACTACAATACGTTAGCTACACTTACGTCTATAGCGGGTTTAGGGTTTAGGGTTCAATTTCTGCCAGGGCACTTAATGTACCGTTTTTCCAGCCACGTCTCTTCCAGGTTGTCGGGTTTGCATTGTTGCGCAATGCCTGAGCTCGAAACTCTATATCGTGTCGCAACCCCATGCCCCAATCCTGGTAGCGGCTGGATCAAACTTGCAACGTCCCCCTCATCTCGAAATGAAGCCTGGGTTCGTTTGGCAAACTGCATTGAAGCCTCATCCCGGTAGGTATGGTAAAATCTGCAGTTGTAGCGTTCGGCCACCATTGAGGCTGCCAAATGGTGAAAGATGTGGTGCTTTGGCCGCAATTGCCACGCCATCCTGGGCTGCAGATGTTGTATTGGGGTCGGTTTGGGGTTAAGACTACGTATCTCCACATCTACGAATTCGTACATACCGATACCCAAGTGATCATATGTAAACACAAACTAAAGTTTGATTGGGTTTCTCGCCGCTGGTAGCTGCGAGCTTGGCCAGTTGCAGATAGCATTGCAAGTGGGTCAGGGTCCATTGCTGAAGGCCATCGGCTTCCTGGAATCGGGGAGTTGCGAGTGCAGATTTACATCTAGATATACGAAATTTAATACTCCGACACAAGAATGACAGGGTGTTGTCAATTCTGCAGGAAAGACTCCGACTGAGTCAGGTACCTTCCAAACTTCTCCAAGTCGCAGTGCCAGGCATGCAAGGCATATACACACCTGTAGGTGAGCGACACACGCTCCGTGGGATGTTTCTCGAAGGCCTTGCTGCATTCGTCCGCCAGCCAGCTCGTGATGCATCGGGAGTTGTATGCCTCAGCTACTGTGTGCGAAGTTCAAAAGCATCATGAGCTTGGTAATAGCATCATGCGAAGACCTACTTCGTCTAAGTAGTCAACACTTAGTGTTGAAATCGTTCTATACACGTGGTGCCAAGATGCTTTCGTGCCCAAATAACAATACTCCTCCCCCGTCGTAACGTACATATAGCTTTTAAAGGGGGGTTGCGAGCACTGAATCTTGTGTTTTTTGCAAAACTCTTTGAATGAGATGAAAGCATGTCTCAACATCGACCCCTTGTCGATGCCGGCGAACCAGTTGAGCTTGAAGAGCTCAAACAGAACTGAACCGTGGCAAAAAAGGGCGATGCCTAAGTTCACAGCGTGAACGGAGCAAAAGCGGATGAAGCCATAGTGGAACCTCGCGGTGTAGACCAGCGAATTGATTGGTGCGTTCAGCTGCTCTGTTAAAAACTCAGCATGACTCCTGGTTGTTGCCGCCCATGCCGGCTGCCGTGAAAAGTCAGTATATGGAAACTGTGGGTTAGCTTTCGACGCTCTGCAACAGTGACAGATGTCGTTGCAAGACCAATGGTTTACCAGTTTGAATGCTCGGGCATGATGCTTCCAATCGCCGCGCAGTTCCACAAGTCTAAACCTGTAGCCCTTGTACATAGGGTCATTGGGTTTCATGTCGGGGCCCAGGCTTCGCAAATCATCTCCGGCCAAACTCTTGGATGGAAAAACTCCCGAATACATACAGTTTATACTCCAGGCAATGAAGTCAAACACTGGAGCGATTGTATCATAACCAAATAATCTTTCCGAGCGGATAGCGAAGATTGGAAAGCGGCTGCCGAAAACAGTTGTTGAGCCCTCATACAGTGGGTAACCTTGCATCTAGTTATATTAGACTCAGACTCTAGATTGTGCTTGCGTATACGTAACCTGAACATTTAAAGACACATATATGCACATCCTGTAATAAAGACAAAGCTACTGATGTAGAGAACCAAGATTTGCTCCTTTGTGATGCTATACTCCGCCTCGTCCCCATAGAGGGCTAGCGGCACGAAATCCTTCGAGTCGAAGCCCTGCATCCAAGGCACGTTTTGGGACTTGAAGTGCAGCCAGAAGCGATCACAAGCAGCTCGGCAGATAGTAATCTTCTTCTCACGAAGCAAATAGTGCGTCAGCAAGTGTGGAGCGATGACCGGAAAGCTCATTTCGGTTGTCTCGCAGCACTTGCTCTTGGGATCGGGTCGGGCTCGCACCGTCAGTTTGACTCTGTCCACTGGCTCCAAAACCTCAATGATTGTCTGAACCCTGGATCCAGATTCTAGTTACACGTATATTATGTCGACCCGAAGAAGTTAGAGAAAGACAAGAAGCGGATCCCCCTAGTGATTTTTGCCACGTACTGCTTTGCCACGCACATCTCGCCACATGTTTTGCTGGAACACACCCCTAGCACCACATGCCGCCAGGCTCTCCACTGACTGCGGCGTCGCAGTGCCCAACTCCTGATGCACAAATCCAAGGGGTCTTGGCGATTTAATCGAATTCTCGTCTTCTTGGATTTGTTACGTCGGTTGGGGAGCATATATAAGGTGTAGGGTTTAGGGTTTAGGAGCGTAGTGTTGTACTTACAGTAGCGATTGCAGGGCATGGGTTGGCCTAGGAATCGAAATTTGGTTTGGGCTCAATCCGTTAGGCGATTTAATCGAATTCTCGTCTTCTTGGATTTGTTACTTCGGTTGGGGAGCATATAAGGTGTAGGGTTTAGGCTTCGGGTTTAGGAGCGTAGTGTTGTACTTACAGTATCGATTGCGGCTTAGGAATCGAAATTTGGTTTGGGTTTCTCTAGCTGTCGGGCGGCTTGAACAAAGATCGGCAAAGCAAGCTGCCAGAGTCGACTCAATCCGTTAGGCGATTTAATCGAGTTCTCGTCTTCTTGGATTTGTTACTTCGGTTGGGGAGCATATAATGTAGGGTTTCGGCTTCGGGTTTAGGAGCGTATAGGGTTGTACTTACAGTATCGATTGCGGCCTAGGAATCGAAATTTGGTTTGGGTTTCTCTAGCTGTCGGGCGGCTTGAACAAAGATCGGCAAAGCAAGCTGCCAGAGTCGACTCAATCCGTTAGGCGATTTAATCGAATTCTCGTCTTCTTGGATTTGTTACTTCGGTTGGGGAGCATATAATGTAGGGTTTCGGCTTCGGGTTTAGGAGCGTATAGGGTTGTACTTACAGTATCGATTGCGGCCTAGGAATCGAAATTTGGTTTGGGTTTCTCTAGCTGTCGGGCGGCTTGAACAAAGATCGGCAAAGCAAGCTGCCAGAGTCGACTCAATCCGGTAGCAGCAACACCCCGGATCCCGTGAACCCAAAAGGCTCAATATGATCGCGAAGAACTAATAATGCCAAGTATCTATTGACACACAGTCGGCCAGCTCTTGAGCAGCAGAGGCACTCCATTCCTTCTGCTTGGTTTCGGGTGGGTTTCGGGTGTTCTGGTTTTAACTCTAGGTCGGGTTTAGAAGTTTAACTATATAGCTACGTATGGGATTGTGTTGGAGCAAAACAAAACCAGCTCAGGATGGCTTTCGCAACTCGGGCACGGCATGAGTCTCTCGGCACAGGGTTTGTGTTTGGGGTTGGTGCAAGAGACTAGGGCTTACAGCTCCAAAAATTCCACACTAGGGGTGTCGGGTGGTTTTCGGAGTTTTGGGCTTTATATTCTAAGGTATTTCGGCTTGGCATGGGTTTTTGGTGTTTTGGGGCTTCTGGGCTTGGGCTTACAGTATTTATGCGAGTTTCGGGGGCTTTGGGATGGTCTTTCAAGAGTCTTGCGGGTTCGAGAGTGTTGGGGATCGGGCTTCAGGTGTCTTCTGGAAGGGTAGCACTAGTGCAAGCAAGTTTCGCCTGCACCGACGCCGGACAGCAAACGTTCGCGAATCACGCCGGGCACCCCTGTGCAGCAAACTCGACTTCGAAAGGTTGCGTTGCATACTCGAACGTATTTCGAAATCCAGCATTCACGCACACGGAACTTCAGCAACTTTTCCTTGTGGGCGCAAGCGATGCTCGGTGATGCCGGCCTAACCATGATCGAGATGCTCCGGATGTACAAAATTCTGCACACCGCACAGACTGCATGTGATGCTCTGGCCCGCCTGTTTCCCCTCAAACTGCCTAATTGCACGGCTGTATTCAGAAGAAGCTAGGAAAGTAGTCGCATGTTCCACAGGCAGGTTCTAGAGAACATCTGCAGTCACAGGCTCAGGTGCACAACCCCGCCGGAGGCCTTTTGAAAAAGCTGCCTTAGGCAGCGGCTTTGGCCTTTGCTTTGCCTTTGGCCTTTGGGGCCGGACGAAGCGTACGCTTGACAGCCTTCATCTTTTCATCATACACTGCATAGCTCGCTTTGAGCTTTGTGTTCAAGTCATCGATCTCCTCGTCCTCGCACTTTGCCGTGACGGCGGACTGCAAGCGTGCATGGCATTCCTTCATGTAGTCGATGTCATGCTTCATGTCGGCAACCATTGCTTTTGCAAACGCGTCGCCCCTGAGGAACAGATCTAGAGGAATAGTGTAGCCGCATGGTGTGGGGAGTTTGAACGGAAGTACATCTTCTGATTTTATTACAGGGGCACTAGAGCTTGGACGAGATGTATGTAGGCTCTCCCCTAATCACACAACACACGTCCACGCACACAACCTAAGCCCTACGTTTTATAATATCAAACCCGAAGTCCCCAATCTTACTCCGTTCCACGAAAACAGAAATCCTCAATGCATGTCCTCTGTGCAGCTACTTAATGCACAAACTAGTTAACTAGTTTTGTTTCCAGCCTCTCTGAGTGTAAAACCACAAACTTGTACAGGGTTTAGGAGCTAGTCATATAGGGTTTAGATCTAGGGCTTTAGCGGTTATGGGTTACATATGTATTGGGTATATTGCGAAATAAGTTGGAGTCAATTGCGTACAATCCAAGGTGCATTCCACCCTGGGTGAGCATCTTGTGCATCCCATCCGCTTCGATGGTCCTTTGCGTGCCTCGCATCAAAAGGTCTACGGCCTCGTCCTTCGGAGGTTTGACTTTCTTCTCTTTCTTCGGTTTCGGCTTGTCGTTGTTGGGTGGGGGTGGCAGACGCGGACCCGGGGGATCGTCGCTGCCTCTGGCACCAGACCCCACATCCAGCAGATGGGACCTAATAGAGTGGAGCTTAAGCTTGGATCAACAGGTGCATCTTATAACAATGCTTTCGATTGCAAGTTTACATTGAGGCAAGCCACAGTAGGCCCGTCGTTCCGTCGTGATCAAGGCTCGCGTCGACGTTCCCGACGAACTCGGTCTCGCTCTCGCTTTCTGTGACTTCCTTCGAATCAAAACACTTGAAGAGCTCCCAGGCCTGCCATGAGAAGCGTGGGGTGTTCGTAGAATCGGAAGCTTTGGGGCTTAGGGTTTAGGGGTTTAGGGTTTGGGGTTTAGGGTTCATGTGGGTTGTGGTTATCAATGCAACACTGCTTCAAATGATTTCAATCTTGTGGGCTAGATTAGGTCGCAATCCTCCCAATACATTGGCGCAAATTAGCTTTCGGGGGCTGCCGGCCCACCTCGTTGAGCGGTTGATCTGGATGGGGCTTCCACCATTTCCCCTTGCCTCCCGCATCCATCCCCTTTTTGGAAGCACGGATGTCTTCGGCGATCGCAGCACCGTGCCTCGGTGGTTTTGGGAATATGTACACTGTGAGTCAATCAAGATTGAAGCTGGAGGATTGAGGATTCAAGAAATTAATCAGGATATACAAACTTCAAGGGTTGCTTCTAGTTCATACAGGACTTGAGGGTTCTTACAGTTGGAAGTTCACGAATAAGGATGTCTTACTGTTGATGAGTGGCTCGGCCGTCAGGTAGTCGAACCGTCTCCAAACGTACCTGCCGGTCCTCTTGTTGTTGTTGTTGCGCTTCTTAGCATTCAACACTATGGAGAATTGCATCCAATCACAACCGCTGCTGAACATCTCGTACATGTGGCGCATGATTGAGGTGGAGCGGCGCTGACCTGTCTCTGTGAGGGCTTTGGCCCGCACCTCCGGTGGACAGGTGGGTGAGCCTCGGATTGATAAGTCAATGGTAATGGGCTTTATGAATTAAAATTAGCAAATTAAAACATAACAAGCTATATCTATACATGGTAAACCATACACCAATAATCAGCCAGTCGGCGCAAGCTGCGATAGTACCGCATGTAGTAGTTATGGGCTTCGCGGGCCTTCTTTTCCTCCTCGGTCTCCTGTGTCCGGTCTGGCTTTGGTCGCGGATTGGCCGTCTCTGTGCCTGGCTCCTGCTTGATGCGGATGGAACCTGCTGCTGCGGATGCTGACGTCGGCTCTGGAGTAGGCTTCGGTGTCTCGGTTGTCTGCGGCTTCTTGTCCGTTGCTGCCACACCTGCTGCTGCGGTTGCTGACGTCGGCTCTGGAGTCTCTGCTGGCTTCGGTGTCTCGGTTGTCTGCGGCTTCTTGTCCGTTGCTGCCACACCTGCTGCTGCTGACGTCGGCTCTGGAGTCTCTGCGGGCTTCGGTGTTTCGGTTGTCTGCGGCTCGCCGGTTGCTGCCACACCTGCTGCTGCGGTTGCTGACGTTGGCTCTGGAGTGGACTTCGGTGTCTCGGTTGTCTGTGGCTTCTTGTCCGTTGCTTCCACACCTGCTGCTGTGGTTGCTGATGTTGGCTCTGGTTTCACTAGAACCAGATGGGCGCTTGCTGCTGAGCTTGCTGTCGCATCGGGAGTCTGCATGGGTGCCTGGGGCATCGCGACATTTGTCTCACCCGCTGGTGGCACACCTGCTGCTGTGGTTGCTGTCGTATCTGGCACCGAGGATGCTGGCGGTGCACTTGTTGCTGTTGCCTGCTGCAGTTGCTTCGTCATTGCTTCTATGTCACACGTCGCGGGTCTGCGAAGCATGTTTTTGATCATGTCTGCTCGTGCGGTGTGTTGCTCTGCAGGCATCTGCAGCAAAGCTTCGAAACGGTGTCGCATGGCCGTTGCTTTCGACTCTGCTTCCTGCGCCCTTTGATGTGCACTCTGCAACTCATCAAAGTCACCAATCAGCTTTTCCAAATCATGCTCGAGCTGAGCATCCTTTTCTTTCTCGGTCTTGTCCTGAACCCAGGCCTTTGCTGTTGCCTCTGTGCCGGAGGCTGCAACAAACACTTCTCCACCCGAAGCCTCCGCACTTGCGGTGGCATGTCCTGCTTTGGCCGAAGCAGTGGCCACCGGAGTTGGCGGGGTCGAGCTCCCGGTCTTTAGCTCTGCAGGATTCTGCAGCTGTGTTTCCACAGCACTTGCTGTTTGGGGAGCGGTGTCGGCCGGCAGTGTCGGTGCTTTCTCTGGGTCGGGCTCCGGAGTCGGAGTGCTGGTGGTCACCCGGGACATCATGGGCTTGGACACATGCTTCATCAAGCACTCCACCCCACAGAAGGTTTTCGATCCCTGCCAGCAGGGTTAGGTTATACTTAATTAAGATCGGGTCCGGTGGTATATATATATATACACACACATACATACATATATTTAAAAATATATACACATACATATGTATATATATATATATGTACATACATACTCTATTATACGTATCCCAGAGTCCAATCGAAAAGCACCGTGCTACATAAACCGTCGAACATGAAACCGTAGCCATCTAGGCCTGCTTGACGACGGAATCCACTTGGCACACGGTGAGGCAGATGCAGCACGTCATCTGGAGCTCCTGCACAGTATAATTAAAGCCAACCCGTAAACCCCCTAAGCCCACCGATCGCCCTAGAAGAGAGCAAGCTAGCAGATAGGGGTCCTTTGTGCCGACCATCGGATCATCAAGCTGTGTCTCCTCCTCCATAATGGTGCCGGCGAGGTCTTGAGATTGTCCTGGCTATGCAGTCGGATAGGCAGATATAATTTAGAAGATTGTTCCATATATGACTAATCTTTTCTCTAGAGGTCTGTCCTTTCCCCAGATTCATCTCTGCCATGTACTGATTCAGACTGATCGTAGTGGAAGAATCAGAGTGTCTCGGCCTAGATGCCCCAGATCCAGAGAAGCTAGGAAGGCTTGGGACCTCGCTCAATCCCAAGGACGTGGTGGAGTCAGCACGATGCCTCTTGGCATCTGGGGACTTGAGAGGGGTGCTGCTGGCAGACATGGGGCTCGGGCCTGGGGGTGGCGAGGCTGTCGGGCCGGCTTCAGGGGTCACCATCTTCTTCTCAAGGTTTGCACCGTTTGCAGCACGGGCGGGTGTTGCTTGAGGGCGTGGAGGGGCTTTGGGTGCAGCATTTACCTTGGCCTTGCCATGTACCTGCATCGCGCGATCGACCATTGCCTGCACTCTAGCCGACACCTGTGCCGGCGGAGCACCTGCATCACCACGTTTGCCCATGCTGTCGCAGTCACAAACAAAGTGCTATACGATAGAATGGCTTGATCAAGACGGCAAGGTGTTGTCGCAACCGAGGAATGGCGGATCTGGCTCTTGCCAGCAACACGTGGCCTCTGAAGTCCAAGGATTTTCTAGGTATTCGGGGTCTGCAGCTTTAGGATTATAGGGTTCGGGGTTTATAGGGGTTTAAGAGTTTAGGGGTTCAGGGGTTTCCGGGTTCCGTTTTGCATATGTACTTCATAGAGTTGAATTTCCGGGGTCTGGGGTTTTGATGAGTGTTGTCTACATTGCAGAACCGGGGATCCGAGTTTAGGCTATACCGTTTTTAACGCGGTTTAACGCTTTCTAACGCGAGACCTTTCTGAGGATGGTCTTTCGTATATTTTTTAACGCGGTTTAACGCTCTTTCACGCTTGCCTCTTGCACCTAGCTAGCAGTACCTGGGTGATATTGCAGGGTGTTGTTCTCTATGGCCGGATGACAATCTCTTTCTCTCTGTAATTATCTCATATATATGTACACTCACACATGTTTTGTTAGTCACATGCATATAGACATGTGATATTCGTGCCAACATTAGCTCTATGTAAGCTTATGAATACAGTACAGGCAGAGAGCTGCTAGTCATTAGCTCGTAAGTATGTCATATGGTTCTATTGCTCTACCAGATCTACCTATATAATTAATTAGTGTTTAGTTCCTATCTACGTATCCTTACACACAAACAGTCTATATACATATATTTAATAGATATATATGTACAATTCTATATGTACGTGCTAACCTTTCTCCAGGGACCTTGCCTATAGGAAGAGCAATGGGGATGTACTCAGAGAGCCGGACCCTTCGCAATACATGCACATGGAACCATGTACGTGGCTCCAACAAAACCAGAAATTATATTGCAACAGTGCTAATGTAACGGCAAAGCTTGGTCTTCCTCCCGCTATATCGGATCCTGTTGCTATGTACTTGGAGGGTCGGGGGACTTAGTAACTGTTTATATTTTGGACTTATAAGTACCATAACCCCAATTAGGGTCCCTTTTAGGGTTAATTATAACTTATAAGTCTACTTACTACCTACTTACTAAGTCCCCCGACCCTCCAAGTACTGGTACTGCTTAACGAAGCTGACCACCGGTAGCAAGGCCAAATAATGCAAGCCCTGAAGCCCAAAATAGCAAGCATAACCGTGTCGGGCCAGCCGAATCTCAGGTTGAATGGCTTTTGCTGGGCTGGCGGATTCTGCGCTAGCCTTCCCTGCGGCTGCTGCCGCAACTGGGACAAAATGCCCCACAGAAGGAAGCCAATGGTATCTAGATCGTTGTTGGTAGCTGATCCCATCATAGACTTCGGGTTAGAAAGCCAGCAAAGCTGGAATTTTCGCTATTACAATTACTAGCTATACTTCTTTAAATTTGTTGGCAGATATGCTACGAAAGGATGAATATTGGTACGTGGTATGTTGCCGAGCTACGTGACTCCTGCAGATGCTAAAGCCTTATATTACAGTAATGCACGAAGTCCCATCATTCATAGTCTTGTCCGACTTGATGACCCGAACCCGAACACCAACACCCACCCAACCAATCCAGGCAAGCAGCCGAATACCCCAACGGAACCCTACAATGCAAAACCCAACAAGGACTCGCACCATAATGGCCCCAATATAAGAGAAGCAATTCCTAGCCGTACCCATCGAGCAAACACTTTTACAGAAGTCTTGCAATGCGGGCTTGGAGTTAAGGTTTGTGGTCCCCTTGCTGCAATTTCTGCTTTGGTCGCCACTGTAGACTCATAGTTGGACGACAGGCAGCTACAATTCTTCTGGAATTAAGGCCCGACACCCCTGTCCCTGTAATCGCACGATCTCAGATTCAGGCTTCGGCGGAACATTGGGGCTTGTCAATTGGTGCCTTTGTGGTGCGCCCTGGACACTTTTATTTAATATGTTCTAGATCTATCCGTACTAACACATGATAATGTAGCTATATAGTCTCCATTGTAGTTTCTTTTTGAATGTGGGTTACCATAATCATAAACTCCCATATATAGAAATTATAAAACCAAATGAAAAAGGACACTACAATGGAGACTATATGCTAGTTTCGGCTGGAGCCCCACATATATTGAGCTACAGGGGAATGTCTTTCAGAGGCACCCAAAGACCCCTCACAGCTTCTCTGGTGAGGAATTTGCGCAAGTCATCTAGGTGGACATGGTCCCAACGTGGCACTTCCTCGTTTTCGAACGAACCATCCTACGTGAACTGCGCTGCTGCACCATAGTGTACACCCTCCATGTACGAGTTGAGTCGAGGCACAAGACCGTTCAGGGCGTCGATAATCATGCCCACGGCCAGCTGGGGCCCACGCTCTTCCTGTCAAGCCAGGTGATTTAACATTGTCGTTAGAGTACTGGTATTGCACGGCGAGGAGTTCCTTACTAATACATCGTAATATAGAGCCGGCCTCCTGTCTGTTGTTGTCGAGATGTAGATGGGCAATCGCACGTGCAAAGCCCTCTGGGTAAACCGCAGTTGCGGATAACTCCTTTGTGCCAGTCCTCAGCTTGGGTTCGAACGATTCTGGATTCCACTGCTGGTTCGCGGAGCACAGAAATCTTTCATGGGACAGCCGAGGCACACAGCTGGCTGGGGACGTTGTCCCTTGACTCGCTTTGCGACTCTAGCCGCTCCTTGGGCGAAGTCCTTCTTTTTCTTCCGTGGCATGGTGTTGTGGATGCCACGCAACCACTTCCTTATGCAAGCAATCCACGAAAGATGTAGATTGGGTGTGGGTTTTTATTATAAGGCAGCTGTCTAGACACGTATTGACATTCTGGGGTGTCGAATAGACTAAGGCTGGTACGAGCATCCCATCAAATAGGAAGGCTTGGCATTGCTGGCTCCATAGAGGCCCATCCAACTGAGTCCCCAAGCAAACCATGCTCATATCGTGCGTGCGACATATCTCAGTGATCCTTATCACATATATACAGGCATCCTAGTGTGACAGGCAAGGCACGAGCCACAAAGATCCCAATCGCCTCCGCAACGAGTCAAAACGTCCCTGAGGAAGGTGAAAAAAGGGACGTGCTTCAGGGCACTTGAAGCCGGCTGCTCCACTGCCGACCAAACTTTGCGTACTGTTGCCACGTAGAGCAGCATGCAAAACCTGCTGCAAATCATATTTCCAATGTGTACACCTCGGATAGGGTGTCGGGGAATCGAGTGCTTTTCCAGCTGAATTGGATCATGTCTAGATTAGGCTCGATGTGACACCATTGCAGTTAGGGAGCTGGGCTGGCTCGTATTGCCCCATGGATTTGTTTCATCTCGCCCATGCACAGATTTGGACATAAAGATCATGTTGCAGCACGGGTGGCCTCCCCAGAAGAGACCGCCTTGCTGAAGGCGCAAAGTCTTCTTCAAAAGCCCAAGAAACCCCACGGTCGACAGAATATTTTCTTCCACCGGGCAGTTCAGGATGTCGAACGTGGACCTTGGGATTTGCCCGAAGCTCATGATCAAATATATTATATCACACCAAGATTTCTCTCGATTGTATTGAAGCACGTGCATGTTTCAGTGCCCCACACTCGCTGCCCCTTCTCCTGGAAGGCGGCAGCAACACGGCCCACCCCAGAGAATGCTTCCACCAGCATCAAGTCCTGAACAACATTATAAGCTGCAGGATCCAACTTAACGTAATAATGTGAAAGCAGCCAAGGCATCGTCTCTGCGCTGCGTCTCGCCGGCGATGGTGGCGACATAGTGCGCCGCTTGCAACCTGAGATATCCACACAGCCCAAAGCTTTAAGGATGTATAGGGTTCCGTGGATACAGGATGTAGCTTGAAACTGCATGACTCACCGTTTCTGCCTGAACTCCTTCGTTTCGTGTACGACCCAGAACCTTATCGAGTCAAGTGGCAGAATTGTCGGAACCCCCAAGGCCAACAGCATGGCCGCAGAGGAACCACTCAAAGAGAGTGGAAAAACGGCCTCCATCCCTTGATGAGCTTGGTACACGTAGCCCTGCTTGCGCGCATACACACACACGCCCCGGCCTAGCTAAAGATCCCAGCTGAGCCTTAAAGAGCCCGGCTTTGACAGAGCTGACTCTCGTGTCATGAGTAACACCTGCTGCTCGCAATCGACAGCAAGATATTGTCTCGCGGAGAGCACACACCTTCGGAGAACATCGTCAAAAGAGAACGAACGGCATTGCCGCTCAGCTAACCCCGTACAGAGCTGCATGCTGACTCGCAACATTATTACTAGCTTTGTGTACATTGCATTGTGTTTTGTGCATAGTTTAAACACATTGATTGTACAGATTCGAGACAAGTCGGGATGCTGCACGCAGTGTCTGTGTATGCCCCTTCAAACATCAAGCTTCAGATCAAGCTCGCTACTTGACGATCACAGGTGCACGTTCAAAGGAACAGATCTTAGGAGCCTGGCATTGGGGAGTCAAGCCAGAGCTTCGAAACCATCGCCCTGACGGCCGCCTGGTCTTCTGGATCGGGACGGGGCTGTGTTGGCTGGACCCACCCTCCCAACAGCATCGAGAGTCGCCAGCCATAATCCCAGCCGTGCTTCCTCCAATTCACAGCACAGCCGCCGCTTTTGTTACCGACCTGTTGAGGTTCATGTGACAAATTCGACTTAGAGCACACAAAGCTACACGAGCCCATTACATAAGACTTAAGCTTGGGCACGTCAATGTTGTGGGCTTTCGCAATTTGATGGATGTACTCGGAGCTGCGCACAGCCACAACGTAGAACCCGTTGTGGTTGGGGAGGACTTGCAAGGAGCTTCCAGCAACAGCCGGGTCGTTCACCGTGTAGGATAGGACCTCGTGATACACACTGCAGGAAGACATCCCGTGATCCGTTGAAACAACATGAGCACCACTCCATGGCTAGAAACAGCATGCTTATATATGAGTACCGCTCCATGGGTAAAGAATCGATGCCCGAGATGCTTCTGTTTCAGCTCCCCTGCAGTGGGCAATCGGAGCCCAATGTTGTTCAGCTTGTAGATCTCTTTGTGCACATCCGCCACGGTGAGGTTCTGCGAGGTCAGTTTCCGGATCGGGAGACGTATGCATCATAGACCAACACTAGCTTAAAAGAAGCAACAGAACGTGCCTCCGCTTTCTTCTGCTTCTTGTTTGCTGCGCCGGTGTCGCCTTCGCTTCGCTTGCGTTTGTCTGCGCCTGTGGACTGATCGGGGGTGCCCTTGCTCGGCTCTGTGTTGTCGTCTTGCTTGGCTTCGCTGGACTTGCCTTCGCCAGGCTCGCCAGCTGCATCAGTTGTGTCTGCCTGCTTGTTTGGGCCACGGGCCTTTTGGCCTTTGCCCCTTCCTCAGGATCAGATGTCTATGTGTCATGTAGCTGAACTATTTGAAGTTGCGTTGCGCAATGCACATGTAACAACCAATTTCTGCATAGCTGCTGACAGGATACCTTTAGCCAACTGTTTGGCCGCCTTCTTTTCCCTGGCCTCCTGCTTCATCTGCTGCTGCTGCAGAACCTCTAAGCTTGGCTCCAAGCATTCCATTGCCTGCAGCTGCTGATGCAAGACCTGCTGTGGTGCTGCTACGGCACCCTTGTCCAGCAGCAGTTCCTTCGAATTCTCATCCTTCGGAATCAAGTGTTGTTTCGAACTCGATTTTGTTGATACGCATGCACACAGATTAAGTGACACACCTAAAGCTTCGAAGACGGTAAAGCTCCGAGGTAAGGGAGGTAAGGCGTCCTTGTCTGGTGATGGAGCCGCTGGGGACTTCGGAGCTCGTGGTGCCATTTCCGAATCCTGGAGGATGCTGCTAAAGTCACACACGTAAAAATTGCGAACTCGGCCACAGCCACCCCGTGGACACACACAGACACACCCACACACATCCAAACGATCCCAGGCAAAGCGTCCTCCTCTGGTGCTGGAGCCGGTGGCACTTGCGAATCCTGGAGCGCGGATGCATTTAATACCCTAGGCCCCAAAAGCCCTAAACCCTAAAAGCCCTAAACCCTAAAAGTAACCCTGGATACACTTCCGCGTGAGTCCCAGATCGAGACCAATTTCCCAAACCTCGTAATCCAAAAAAGCTATGAACCCTGCAAGGCTGATCCTTGTACATCCCTGACGACGAGTAAAACCTCGATTATGAATCGGCCTCAAGTATATTCTTTATAGCACCTTAATTAAGAATCCTGATTGAAGGCCAAACCCACAACACGAGCCCAAGTCGGGATCATTCAAGCATGAAGCCTATGGCTGCAGTGTGTTGCCTCTCACACACCAGAGTCTGCGAACGAGCCCGATAACTGCCCTAAAGGCCTATAGCTGAATTAAACCCCAACATGTATAATTAATAGCCGAGCAGATTAGCATGGAATTAAGCCGAACCAGTCACGAAAGCCAAATCCTCCATAAGCATTGTTTCCCGATTTTTTGATATTTAAATAATTAAGTGTACCCTCTAGCGTCCTCCATAGAAATCTCTGGCATGTCATGGTCGAGCTCCTTTGGGTGGTCGCTGTCCTGATAGTTTGAGGTCTGATCTGAAAGCTATAATTATGTTTCGTCCTGAAATCTGATAAGCCACGGTCCTCATCGCAGTACTCGGGTGCGGGGCCTGCCTCATTGTCGCCCTCGTCCTGCTTCGGCTCCACTACACTAAACCCAAATAAAACCCTGACTCCCTTAACCCTAAACCCGTAAACCCAAGACCCCAAACCCGAAACCCTGATCTCATCATATAAACCCAATTCAAAACCCTAATTAACCCTAAACCCCAAACCCAAAACCCGAAACCCAAAGTCCCTGAAACCCTAATAAAGCCGTAAATTCCAAAACCCCACCCGCCGAGCTAGCTTATGCTCAGGTTCGTGCTGGGTTTTGGGGAATACATGAATCGATGGCTGCCGCACGAAGCCTATCCCAGGTTACTGCGCACCTCGGGCTCGGCATCTTCGCCCGCCGCCTCGTCGATGCTGTCGACAGTGAAGCCTGGCACCTCGGGCGATGAAATGGGTGCCGTTCTTGAGGGGCAGTAGCTCTAATGCTATATATGAGACAAGTGGCATGCACTGCTTCTCCATCGGGTTCCATACCCTTGGGCTCGCTTGCAGGAGGGAGTGCCTGAAGGAACAGGTTGAACATTAGCCGGGTGACATAATTTAAGGCAACGGGAGGCCTGAAAAGCCGGAAGTGAAGCTATGAAGTTCTTGATGGCTTGCATCTCCTCGCTCCTGCTAAGCACAATCCTAACTACAGAGTCTGTTGCTAATTTTTTTGTAGAAGCAACCCCTCTCCTGGCCGACGTCGTTCGCTTCGTCATGCGAATGCACAAGGCCATCATGGCACGTAAGCGCCCTCCTTGAATACCACCCCAATCCTTAGGCACCAACAATCGAGGTATACTGAAATTACACCCAAGCGTAGCTTCGCATCCAATATAGGAAAGTGCCGAGCTTCTTGAATGTCTTTCTTGAGGACTTTCCTCGCCGGCGTGCCTGGCAGCCCCTTCCTTGGGTGGCCGAGCACCAGCAGGCCATGGTCCGAGTTGACCCTGAGGAATCCATCCTGCAGGGTTTCAGGGCCCATGGTTACATTGTTTCGGCGGTTGCTGCACACAGAATTGATAGCTGATGCAGCGAAGTGTCTTTGTAGATGCCGGGCGAGGGCAGATCAATCTCAAACTTTACGAACATCGAAATGATCATCTCAAAATTTGCAACGATCTTGGCAAGGCATGTACTGCCATCTCACTCTCACAAACTACACACGGCAGCACATGCAGAGGGACCGCGGACTAGTCATACTGCACTGGTGCAGACTGGTTGCATCGCGTTCGAAAACACCGCCTGCCAGGATCGAGGCGTCCGTGAGCGGCACCAACGTCTTCGCCTGGAGTTAGAGAAATAAGAGCTGGGACAGGGCTCGTGATTCTGGGTTTGAGAACGGCTCTTGTGTAACATTTGCCCAGGGGCCTCATCCGCCCGGACAGTTTCCCAGTCCATGCTTTGCGTACCCGATTTCAACACATCATATATTGCATCGACCTTGGCTTCCCTGGTCATCTTGCAGTCCTTGGGGAGTAGGATGTACAACCGCTGGCTTTACAAACCGTATGGCTCCGACGCATGCTTAACTTGTGTTTGACATTTTAGGGCTTAGGGTTTAGGGGTTTAGGGTTAATGAATATGATGCGGGTTTCCGGGGCTGCATTCACAGGATCGCCGGACATGGCACAGCAGCACACTATGATCACACTGCTCGGGCTCCTCGGGCCCGGCAAAAACTCACAGGAACCAGCCAACATTCAGCAACATCTAGCTAGCTAGGGTGCAGCAGCTGTGTAGGAAGACATGTGCACATACAGCGGTAGCGGTGTGGAGGGCGCACCGTCAGATGCCTTGGCTTGTTTTGTCGAAGATGCACTCGAAGATGCCACCATTGGCTCTCGACCCATTGCAAGAGCGCGCTTCATCGTTCGTTGTTTAACCTATGACCTACGTATACGCTCTGCTAATCTTGGCAATCCCGGATCTACCCAGGGTCACACACAGTTGGACCTGCGCTGATCAGTCAAGGTTAACGTTTGGGGTGCAGGAGTTGGGTTTCAGGCTAAAGGTTTTTTGGAATTGAGAATTGAGGTTTCAAGGGTTACAGAACTCGCAGCTAATTATGCAATCACAGGAGTACCTATAGTTTATTGTGGTCCCTTCTAGGAAACTCTCTAAATTTATATTATAAGCTAACAAAATTTTAACGGAAATATATGGAGACTTTAGGTACGAACATTAACTGTATTCGCTCGATCTGCTCTGTGCACGCACTGCAACGAATATTTGTAGGTAGGCTTCGTCGAAAGGCCGATTAGGAAATACAAGCTGGGTCCACGATGCCTTCTACACGAAAATTTGGTTGTATGCTTGGGACCTACGACTCCTTGCTACAAGTGTAGCGCTGCATGGCGGAAGTGTCTTGCGAGAGACTTACTTTAAAACACACACACACACACACAACGTAGCTCTGTAGCTGTGAACGCAGGCTTCTAGTTGGTTGCTACAGAGAATCCAAGGACGTGGATCTACAAGAAATATTTGAACGAAAGCACTTTACCACGGGTTTAAGGTCGGCAGGTTTTGAAGGCTCCTTTTTAAGGGCTTTGTAAAGGCCTGGTTTTTTTTACCTTTCGGTGGAGGCCTTGTCTAGGGCATTTTATTAGAGTTTTGAGGTTTCGGGTCTATCAGCACCACACTGCTGAAATTTCACAGCGAAACAAACCCGCAAACTCTGCAAACCCTGCTAGAATTGACTGACACTGAAATTAAATGTTCCAAAGATTTGAAGATACTGCAACAACTGGACTCCTGCAACGGTGAGTACGTGTGATTGAGTCTGATCTCGTTGATGAACCCTGCCCCCGAAAACCAGCAATATAGCCTACGTGCGGAAAATTAAGATCGCCCACCGAATTGAATATATATATATATATATGAGCATTCGGTAGCGTCAAATGAAATATTTCATTTGCAGCTACAGAATTTGGGTTTGTAGGGAGAGGGGGGTCTTGGGTTTTTCATCCTTCGCGAGTGAAACCGAGCTCCAAACTGTGCGACATCTCTGCCACGGAACACTTATCCATGCATTAGTATCGCTTCGGTGTTGCCGAGCCTCCAATATCAGCCCACAATTTGAGACTCAACCTTGGTTTCGAAGCCTCACTTTGTTCCCGCTCATAATTTTATATACTTGCAATCGTCTGGGTGTTTCGACATCTGACATTTCACGAGGCCTCGTTCTTTCAAGGACTCGGTGGCATCATGTATCAAAAGCCAAGACTTTCAACCGAGACCTTGTATATAAAGGTCTTGCGAGCCTCAGGGATAGGCACGATCATGGCACAAGAGTCGACCCACGTCTATCGTCCTGTGGCTTTCAAGCTAATTAGCTTGAAAGCAGCTTAAGCTGGTTTCGAATAGAGGCGTGGCTCGATGTACGATCAGAGTTCGGCTTGACGCTTTTAACTCCGCTCTTCTCACGCGTGAGCTTCGCGTCGAGGGGGGTGTGATTTGTCGCCGACTTGCGAACACGTACACTTGTGTACATGTTAGGATTCATGCCAACTTTGTCTCACATCGCAGCTTGACCGCTCAAGACCAGTTCTGTGCTAGGTCCAGCAAAAGGTCCGCCTGCGCTTGGGAGTGTAGGTGCTTGCCTCTTTGCTGTCCGGTCAAACTTACGGTAACAACTCTGGTTGTTCCTCGTGTTTTGCTTCCTGCTGTGCTCCGATCTACTATTGGTTGCCCAGGGCTTTGTGACCGAGAGTTAAGTGGAATCCTCCGCTTTTCATCTAGATGCATTGCAGATCCGATCACACTCCTTTGAAGCATCAACCCCAGCAGTCCTCTTACATGTCATCTCCTGGGCCTGGAGTTTCCGCCCAAGGTTTGAAGCAGCGGGTGCAGCAGCAAGTGCAGCAGGGGTGGCGGAGTCCCTTCCGGAGCACCGATTGTAATTTCAGCCTCGGTCTCGGTGTGGATATTGAAAAAACAATGGAAAATCGGAAGGTTTCGGAGTTGATCGGCTCCCATCCTCGCCTCAAAAGCCCTCGGCCCCTCGCAGACCTGTCGTATGTCTAGAGCTCCGCTCCCCGCAGCGCGCTTCTGAGGACCTAAGGCTCCGTGACGGTCCCAGCCCCGGCAGTATCTGGCACCCAGAGCTTTGTTCCCGACCGTGCATTTACTTTGCAAGCGGCAGCTGCATCCATGGTGATGCTTGCCCCTTCTGCCACCTTCCTCACGAGAAGCGACCTCCGCATTTGGACAAGCGAAACAGGAAGGTTCTCAAAGCTATCTCTGGCGCTGAGCTTTACCGAGTCATCATGCCGGAGATTGCGAAGAAAGTTGCGGACCTCTCGAACTGGATCCCTCAGCTCTGGGCGACATTGTCACCACACTTAGCTGGATTCGCAGATGCTGCGCTGCCTGTATCTCGGGTCGATGGCCGATTCCAGGCTGTGTTTCGGAGCATGACCATCAGGCAGCTGCTGAACATCTTGTTGCAGAAGCTCCAAGACGAAGGTCAGAGGACACCTGAAGGAGACAAACTCCAGGAGATAACGATGCTCATGGAGCGTCTGAGCTGGTCTAGGGGTAGGCCTTTTTGTGGGTTAAACATGTCTAACATCTATCATTGTCTATCGGTAGCCTGAGACTCTAACTGCCGTCCGAAAGGCTGGAGCGCGCCGCTGCGAAGTATGGCATCACATCCCTTTGAGCCGCCGGGTGGTCTGCTCTGACCTCTGACAGAAGAAGACGGCAGGAAGAGTCCTTTCGTGTTCAAGAGGTTAGCTTAATCCTCTCGATTGATCATGTGTTCTCATACATGTTTGATCTGTCACCGACGCAGGTGCAGCCTGCATGAGCATGCAGCATACATGACAAGACGCTTGGTGGTTGATGGTTTCTACTTCTCCGACCATGTTGAAGGGACTCGAACCTGAACACGTCTATTCTCGGCAGAAGCAGTATATCGCACGATATGATGTGAGCAGGGATAAGGATGGATCCACCGAAAGGCGACACTGCATTGTTCTCGCGAAGCTACACGTGGAAGGTGCATCTCGCCCTGTTTGCATCTGTCGTGCTGAGCTGATGTGCGGAAGTAGTCATGCACATGAGCCTTACTTCACCTGTATGGGTAGATGAACTTTGAGCTCACGAGGTCTAGTATGTCAGGTCTTGCGGCGCGGGTCCCGGCATGCGAGTCAGCGGAGAGCATCTCAGAGCTGGACATGAAGTGTGCGGGAAGTCCCGGCGAGGGCTTTGCTTCAGAAATGCTGACGCTCAAGCAGCGTAATCAGTGTTTTTTCGCTGGAGGCTCTTGCTGTCAACCTGTTAGGAAGGTCTCCGTATGTCTCCGTCTATCGCGAGAAGTGCGTAGCCAGTGGGCCTGCGCCGTTCGGAGCGGCAGCGAACCTGCAAAAATTGTGGAAGTAGAACGAAATTCGCTGGATGATTTCCCTTTTTGGAGTCTGCCAGGCTCGTTTGCCATGAAAAGTGATAAATGGTGCACGCTGCTTCGAAGCACTCGCTCCAACCAGGGTCGGCATACGCTGCATTGCTCAGGATTGTGCTGCCAGCATTCTAAGCAAGCTACATCCCGGCATACAGTTTGACAAGGTCCATGTGCGGGATCATGTGAGTGCTCATTGTGCATTCTCTTTACCTTACCTGCGCGGGCATCCCGAACAAAGTTTGAGACAAGCCGATGGTTTGAGTGCTCCTTGAATTTCTGTAGCCTCAGAACTTCAACCGCACGTGTTTCATTTTGCGCTAGGCCGCCAGGGTCGTGATCAATTCCTGCCTGCATTCCTGGTGCAGCTGCCTGTTTTCAAAATCGCGTTGGAGCATGCTTGTGGATGCTGTTTGGACCACTCCTTGCAGCAGCCTGGGAAATATTCCAAGTACCCTGACTCTGAGCAATTGAGCCCAAGCCCTCAAGCCTCAAACAGCGCCGCAGCATCTGGTCGTTAGTCTTTCGCTGTTGCAGACCGCGATCCTGTGAAGATCTGGTATAGCGGAGGGAGTAACGCCGAGATGCGATCAGGAGACACGTTCGTCCCACATATCAGATCTTGCACGGGGGCAGCAATCATTACAGAGCTGTGCCTGCCCAGAAGTTGAATCAAAAGCGAGTTGCGACGACAAGACACCAGTAAACTTTCAGGAATGGAGCCTGTCAGTTGCGTCGCATTTTACAGACCACCAGACAGACTGATTGCATGTGTTTGAAAATTTTAACTAAAGCTAAGATGATTCTGGTGCGAAAAAGGTGGTCAAATACGAGCCAGGCTCTTGCTCGTCTCTGGCCGCTACCGCAGCGGTCGAGAATTCCATTTCACGCGTCAGCATTGAGATGTGTTAAGCCAGGTGGTTTCTGTCAGCCCAACAGGACCGTTTCTGTCATGCAAACCAGGAAGCACTAAAGAAAAAACAAATTCAATTTCCCATAGTTTGCTGCTGTCCAAAGGTGAGGTATTCGTGAGCATTAACCTACTGCTTGGACTCGCTGTGCTATCCACCTGCTCTTGCAGACGGGTGCAGCTAGGGAAGGCTGTGTAAGCTTGGGCTTCCAGGACCCGCAAGGCGGATTTCGGAATGTGATCTGGTGGTCCTTGCGGTGCGAAGTTTCTGCTTTTTCAAGCCTACGCATGCCTACGCCATGTCTGGACGAAGCTAGCACGATGGGTGGCTTCATGACCACGATTCGAAATCTCGCATGGGTCCTCACGAGTCTGCAGGGTCCAGTTTGGTGAGGATCCGCATTTTATTTGACGGGGTCCGTGTTTACGATACTCGTAGCGATGGGACTTTATCCCGTAAAATCCGTCAACATATACATAATTCAACACTGCTTGATTTAGTCGAAAAACACGTGCCCCCGTTCCGACGCACCATCCTTTATTTCTCAACGCACGGCATGTCCTTAACAATGCCGCTGGCCAATGACAACAACTTTGCGGTGAGTGCAGGCCATTGATTGAAGCACATCCCAAGCTTGTTCGAGCATTACCCATAGTCATAGTCATAATCGACACACAACCCCAAGCCTGAGCACAGCGCCGCGAGCAGGATCCATGTCGTCTTGACCACACAGGCCTTGGGTTGAGATATCTGCAACAAGAAGTTGCCGACCCTCGCAACCTTAAAGAGCATCTTCATCGCTTCAACATGTGCCGGTTCGTGGCAAGTTCAAGGGTTCCAAGGGGCAGCAGTTAATCCTGGTGCTCGTTGAGCAGCGTGGGCTGCCTGACGATGCTGCTGTTGGATAGAGTGTTCTGAAGATGTGGTGGACGCGGAAGGAAGATGCGGGATAGGACAGTTCATAAAATATGATTGACCTACAGTCGCAAACGGCGAATTCAAGTATTCATGACGAGCAGCCGAGGGGTGCTGGACGGAATTCTGACTGCTTCGTTGTTGCCCGAAACGTCTTTCCAAAGGACAGGCATGAACAGGAGATCGTTGTCCACAAGCCCTGGAGATGCCTCGACCCTCCTAACCCTATATAGTGAGCTAAGGAGATCGTGACTTGCAACGCCCAGAGCCCAAATCGCAGGTAAGTGGCATGTGACATGTCCTTCCGTCCATCGCTGTCGCGGTCAGGAGGCCAAGAGGGCCCAGGGCCAGCAGACTTTGCACGAACAAGTTGAGTAGCTGTCGGTCACTGCTGGGCATGCAATTCATGAAGCTAAGGCATCAGAGGGGGTCCGTGCAGGCAATGAACTTTCTTTTGACAATGCAGGCTGGCAATGGCAATACCACTGTACAATACCGCAAACTATGTTGTTGAGTCATCGGGCTACATAGGATCTTTCTTGCAGCTATCTGTGCAACAAGCCAAATACCAGTGTGTTTGATTGGCAGTTTACTTCGTCTGCTCGACTATTCCATCATATTGTTTTTGAGCATAGCCGAATATTGCTCCATTCGTGCACTGGTATGTTCATGCAGGAGGCGAATCTTCATACCGCATGTACGGTGAAGCAATATGCACAGTATGCCGCTGTGCCATTGCCTCCACTTTGTGCATGAACTTGTTACAGTATCTGTTCGTATCAGTCCAGCTGGAACGAAATTCTGTCGTGCTCCTGACGGCAACTTGTCGCGAAACCGTTCGGAAGTTTCACTTGTGTGAAACCTGAGACCATTTCTGCAGAACAGCTCGGCTAAGATAGAAACAGCTGGGGGGATGACGGACAGGTTCAGGGCCTCTATAACTGCCCCGTGAAATCCCCAAAGTTTTTTTGAGGCTCGCGAGCTGCTACTTGATGGTCCAGCACTGGGGCTGTATAGAGCCAAAATCTTCATGCGAGTTTCGTGAGTATTGAGGTGGCCACAGCGCAGGCTGAGGAACTGGATCGATGACGGAAGAGCAATCTAGTCTGCTTGGACTAGACACCCGAGCGGTCCTCTTCCATTCTTCAATACACCACGGCAGGTTTTGACGGCATTCAGAAATCGATTTCCATCCACCTGCATGTGAAGCACCGATCCAGTAATTTCCCACGGTATTTTCCAATCTTCTTGGCGGCGCCAAAATTGGTCGTCTTGCTGCTGTCGTGCTTTGCAGCGTCGGCCAAAAAGCTAGCCTCATCCATGTCAATGGAATCCGAGTGGGGGATCCATAGCGTCGGTATCCCCAACCTACGATTGTCTCGGAGGAGATTCCATGACTTGGCTAATCACATCCCAAAGCTGAGCCAATGCCATCCAACGCCACCGAGGCTCAGAAGATGATGGACGCGTCACTGCAGGCTCAAGCCCGCAGGGTAAGGTCAGACTTGAGAGCTTTTGACGTGGCAGAGGCCCCACAAGTGTCTACGAGGTGCGACCTTGACTAAACTGGGTATGCGTAAGCCTTTCAGGTCCATTGATGTACAACTACAGCTGCAGCGCTGCTGCAGTTGAGAGATGCAGAGCTCGGGCCAC
The DNA here is from genome assembly GCA_003297005.1 of Symbiodinium sp. clade A Y106. Taxonomy (NCBI): domain Eukaryota; class Dinophyceae; order Suessiales; family Symbiodiniaceae; genus Symbiodinium; species Symbiodinium sp. clade A. The sequence continues at coordinate 164,460 of BGNK01000492.1, read as the reverse complement.
AGTGGAAAGACGCTGCTGCCGAGTCCATGAGTCGTTTTCCATGGTAGTTGTGCTCAGACCTAGCACTGATTGTTTTCATCCTCAATCCTCAACGCAACCTTCCACAAGTCGTTTTCCTACACGAGCAGGCTTTGAAACTCCAAACCACCTCGCCTGGCCAAGGCCATGCTGCCAAGTGCAGACCATACCGCCTCTGCTCCCACCTCGACGCTCTCCAAGGTGCCTTGGCAAGGGGCCTTTGAAGCCTTGAACGGTGCAAGATGTTGCAAGTTGCAGAGTTGAGACTTTACTGTGCTCGTCACGTCCTGTTGCTACTCGTAGCTGCTATATAGTTGAAAGTTCCTTTGGTCCGTGGCGCTAGCTTCTCTGACAGACGATGTCTTAATATGATCGGTGAGCGGTAGCAATGGCAACCATGCTTCGTGGCTGCCCAATGCCGAGCAGCAGCAGGAGCAGGAGGAGGAGGAGGAGTGCTTGTGCTGCTGCTATTGATAGTGGTGTTGCTAGTGCTGGCGCTGGCACTACGGCTTGGGCTAGGGCAGTGCCAGTGCTAGTGCTGGTGCTACGAGTAGTAAGTGCTAGTGGCGTGGTGCTGGTGGTGGTGGTGGTGGTGGTGGTCTCTCGTCTGCTCCTCAGCATGTGCAACCAAGGTCTGGGAGTTCATCCTTTCGGGTCGGGCAGGCCCAGGGCAAAGGCTGGGTCGTCTGCCTAGGAACGTGCAAGGCAGACTGCAGACTGGAGCTGATTCATGCATAACTGTCATAACTTCACGTTCTTGCATCTGAAGGGTTTTCGTCTCGTCTGTGTGTTGTGTCCTTGCACCTCAGGTTTCGGCGCTGCGGGGTGAAGAATCACAGATCTGCCTACTTAAGCTGGTGAGACTTGTGCGGAGATCTAACGCTGCAGGCTGGTACATCAAGCAGATTGGCTGCTTTGCTGCACACACGAAGAGGCGAAAGTTGAAACTCCTGACCCGACAGATATCGGACGTTTAGAGTAGATTCTAGACTTCAGAGGACAGAAGTGGAACGGATGGCCGGATGACGGCAAATGTAGTCCACAATTGCCTCGATTGCAACAGAAGCGAGTAAGATGTTCTTGCCGTTTGATTCTGCTCTCGACACATAGACTCATGGTAGCTTTCCCGAGCGAGCGTAGCGCTTGATGGGCATATCGACAGGCACTCGCAGCAATCGATCTCTGTACTGTACCTGGTAGCATGAGTTTATTATCAGCATACAGATGAGCAGCATGTCCGCGTGTTTCGTGTTGCTTGTTTGTTCTGGTGGAGGGAGAAAGGCCCCTTGGCCAACAACCTTCGACAGGCCACTGGAACAAGATAAGGGTCGCAGACACCTGACTTCAGGAGCCCCTAATGAGAGTGGGCACAGGTTAGCTTCTTTGACGATGGGAAGTGGATCACCAGCCTCAGGCTGCGTCCGGTGCCTTGCAACACCTGCCCATGCGATTGTTGCACAGTCAGCATTTTGGCAGAGAGGGTTCAGATGAGGGAACACTGACATTGAGATGCCAGGTGTCAACGAGTTCGGAATAGTAATATGGTTTCGCTTGAACAATGACTATCACATCATGAAGCATCGGCGACATTTTCAGCAACAGCAAGCGCCATGGGATGTGGACTCAGTGCCGCAACAGATCATGCGATCGCTGCGGCATCACGCCGGGTTGAGAAAGAGCAGGTGGTCGAGAAGGCGGTGCAAAAAGCCGTAAAGGCGGCAGTGGCCGAGCTGCAAGACGTGGAGATCAGCCTCCATGTGCAGACACCTACGCGGAGAATACAGGGTCTCAGGGACGAGGACGGGACTCCAAACCGTGGAACGCCCGTCACTGCCCTGAGCCCAGTCAGCCCACTGAGCCTGGTGTCACCGGGAGAGGCCGGTCATTTGGCCGCTGGACGCTTTGCGGCCGCAGGCTTGCGGCGGGGACGAGCTGCGGATGCTTACGGAGCCGTCAGCATCGCTGAGGCAAAGGCGGTGCTTGTCACTGAGGACAGCCTGGCCTCTTTGTGCCGGAGTCATTAGGATTTTGCAGCGGCAAGTTTTTCAGCAGGGCATCAGGACCTGTGTTACTACAGCTGGTTGCGATTCTTGATGCAAGCCTCGGTGCTTGGCAGGACGTAGTACTCTAGCAGATATCATGAGCAACCTGTTGATGATCAGGAATGATCATCACGAACCTGGGGTCACTACGTTTGTTTCTTGCCCATACTGTACAGCGCAGCCGAGCACTCATCAAGTGTCAAGGGCATGGGAGACGATAGCAAATCTGGCAGCATCCATCCAGTTGCCAAGTTGCTGTAAATTCCGAAGTGCCTGATGGGCAGTAGTTCAGCAAGCTTCATACCTCTTGATGCAGACGTATAAAGCACGGGAGTATAGGAGCCCGGCAGGAAGGTTGGGGCCGCGTCTTCTACTATCCCTTCGATTCTGTCGAGGCGGCTAAGGAGGTGGGCCTCGGCTACCGCTGCATGTAGGGGCTTGGCCCGCCCACTTAGGATAGTCTTCACCGTTGTTGAAGTAGCAGCATTTACAATCACTGGATCCATCTTAGCTTGATACCATTTTTTTGGAGTTTCCGTGGGCGCGGATGAAGGATTGAACATGGTCGAAAAGCCAAAGCGATGAGGCAATGACTAATTATGACTTTGCTCGTTGTCGTGCCAGTGATACTTAAAGGCTTGCTGGCCGGATAGGGGCTTCGCTCAATGCGTGCAAACGGCCGCTAATGCACTCGAGATGCCTGTCTTGCGTTGTAGTTGCGTATCTCCGTGTGTGTGTGTGCAGTATGCACACATATATATATATATATACATATTTCGCTCGTTTGTGGCACAGAGTCACTGTTCGGACGCAGCCCATTGGCTTGCATCTAGGACGAGGTGATATAAGGACATCTAACACACAAGCTCGTGGTATTAATATACAGGTCCACAGCGCAATAAACCACTGCAGCTTTGCGCCTATTCCTCCAGGGGCAGGGGGGAGGCAAAAAGCAAAGCAACATCCCACACGATTATCAAAAGAACCGTGCCCACTCAAGACATAAGTGTATAGCATGTATACAAGCCCGCAAGCCGAGCTAAATACAACCAAACTGCGGCTGACTAAAGCTTCTGGCATCACTAGTCGCCGGCGGTGTCACTTGAAAACCTTCCGCATCGCAAACTTGCTCAGGAACTGCCAAATCGGGAAGACGGAGTCGGGTTGCCGAGACGCACAGTCGTTGCCCGAAGAATCCCGTAGAACTGGCCGCCACTAGCCCATGATGAAGTCAAACCATGCAGTATCCTGAGGAATCGCCGCCTGGGTACTACACACGAGGCTCAACATGCCTCGCCGGAGATGCTCACCGCCACATCGAAGCACATGCCCGTGCCGCTGGGCCGAAAGCTCGTGTCCGCTTGGAGGTAGCAGTCCGCGTTGTCGAAACCCGTGGTGCCGATGTTCTCCAACCAGATGGCGCGTCGATTCATGCTGATGCCAGCTGCACCGAAGATGCAGAACCACAGCACAGCATACAGGAAGGGCAAGGGGCACGTGACCCCGTGCTTGATGGTGCATCCGCGAGAGATGCGTGCCATGAAAGCGCCGACAAGAGGGGCCCAAGCAATCCACCTTGGCGCACTGGCCGTCTTTCGGCCGCTGCTCTCCCAGTGCCGTTTGGGCAAAGGCTGCGATGCCGAAGGCAACCAGATGAAGTGGTTCAAGTGGGGACCGACCGTCCGGACGATCAGGTTGAGGATGTACCAGGGCTCATCCAGTGCACAGCAAGCATCATCACCACGTTGCCGCATACAAGGTGCTGTAAGAGACTGTCTTGATTCCCAGCTCGAAACATGCCACGAGAAAGCATGGCACGGACCGTGATGATGGAGAATTCCACCGCAGAAGTGCTGGTCAGCTTGTCCTTGGTCACGGTGCCGCCGAGCCGGCTCTTGGCGACCTCCCTTCCCCGAAGGGCCATTGCGTGGGGTATTGTACACACACGTGTCTATGTGTATGTGTATATATGTACATACATTCATACGTAATTACATAAATGAAGTTGTATGTTTATATGCATATATACACAGATGTTGATATTGATGTAGATCTTTATGTATGCCAGAGTGTATGCACACGAACATGCAGCCACACGCTACGTGCGCTTTTTATGCGTACGCAATCATTCACACACTCTGCATCGCTAAATTTCTCAATGATTCGTTGTTCTGTTGCGTCCCATTCCCTCGCGCACAACTCACAGCAACTGGCTTCGAACAAATTCAACCCGTCATGAGGTCGTTGCACCTCGGTACTTCTAGTCCTCGTATCGATTTTGTAGGCGTGTAGCTTGGTTCTGTGTCTGACGGGCGAATGAGTCCAAGAGAGAGAGCGAGAGAGAGATCGGGAGAGCGCGCAAGACGTTGGGTGGGCATGGTGCCCGAGGGACTTGACCGCCCCTCAAGCCCAGGAGAGAGAGGGAGAGAAAGAGAGAGAGACTGAGAGAGAGAGAGAGAGAGATGGAGGGATGGATACCCGGCAGCAGTGCGGGTCTGCCTGGAAGGAGGAAAGGTCACCTACCCACCCACTCAGCCACACTGTCTCCGAAAAAGGTTTTTCAAGCGTGGCAGCACACGGCACGCATCCTCTACCACTTTGATCCGACGATCGGGCTTTTGCTCCTCGCTTTGCATGAGTGCCAGCATCTGCACAGGGTGAAGGTTTCGCTTCAGGAAATGCTTGGGAGTTTGCCACGTCGTGCATGAAGGAGCTCCTGGTTTTTGGCCGGATACCCGATGTTTTGTTGCTCTTATTGATTGGTATTGTGGATTTGTGAAACTCCTTTTTTGTGTAGCTCCTCACTCGCTGTGACGCCGCCGAGGATCAAGGAGGCCGACGTGAATGGAGGTGCCTCCTTGGGGTGCCGGGCTTAGTTTCGTGTAGGCGGATGACATGCATGTAAGCAGCTCTTATTTTGTCTTAGTGCGCCATGAGCTAAAGAGGCTTATTGGCATGAGTCGAAAGGAACAGCAACAGCAGTTCCTTTGGCGTCCGAGGCTCTCGCTTCCTACGATCCGTAGCAAGACGGACACTTTGTTATTGGACTGAGGCTAGTCAGACTTGGAGCTTGAAAGTGTTTGATACAGTAGTCAGTAGTTGTTCAAGATGTCCTGAACATTGCTTTACCGAGATCTTTGCCAGCCCGACTTCCGAATTCTCTTGTGGCTTCCACTCGCATTTGGGCACAACAAAGGCCGAAGCGAGGATGCCTTGCCTCGTCTTTTATCTGCGTTAAGGAAGCATGCTTTCGAACTCTGGGTTTACTTGACCCGTGTTTTCTGCAGAGGACGTCGTGCTGCACGATTCGCCACTAGGCACCGGAAGTGGCCTAGCAGCGCGAAAAGCGGGCAGCTCACTCTTTGTCGTTATCCTACAGGTCCTAGCTGGAGGATCGAAGTCCGAGCTGTTGCCATGGCAGACTAGCGGAGCAGTCGGAGCTGCTAATTCGGTGCTCTCCAACCGGACACACCGGAGGAGATGCATGCCTAGCACGTAAAAATAGACTTTCCGACCTCCCCAAGGGATGTTCAGGATTGCCGGAGCACTTGAAAAATGACAAAAAGGCGGCCATACCTTGCTGAGCCAAACTTTGGTTTGTGCTGTCATCAGCCTCCTGCCAAGTCATATCGTTTGGACCATGATTCCACTGATGTTTTGTTCGTGCCTGTGGGCTCTGTATGCAGGTACTGACTATCACAATGCTCTGAAGTTGGGCGGGAATCTCGGCGCGTCCAGATGTGGCCTGGCCCTGCCGCTTTGTTTGGAAAGGCGGAATCTTGGCGGTGAGAGCATTTTGACAATGGCTGTTATGTTCTGTAGTCTATAGTAGCTTACAACTTACAAATCCAAGCCTTGATCTCCACTTGTCATGATAGATCTAACTGTTTCCGAGGCTATGACATTGAAAGACTCTGCTGGCCCGAGTGGCTGCTTGCAGAGGAGCAGGTAGTGCGGACCTTAGGCGAGGACCCTAGGAAACAAAGGGGAGCTGACAAGCCGCCAAGCGATTCCAGAAGCAAAATGCCGCACAGAAGCGACAGTGAGCACAGTCGATAGGGCGAGCAGAGCCTTGGAGAGAGAAGTTGGGTGAAGATGGGCGAAGGAGTTCGCAAGTGGGCTGAATAGTTGAGCGAGATAGACCGCCGATTCAACCCCGCTGTCCTGCGAAGGGGTGTGCAGTGCAAGATCGGGAACAACGCTTTGGAAGACAGCTGCATAGGCATGATCGGGTTAGTACCAGCAGCGGCCTAGTTTAATGCCGCCCTACTGCCCTGCAAGCTCGAGGCCAAGCTGCTGCCGCAGAGGGTGGTCGCTCCGGGCACGACCTTGGGCCATGTCGGTCGAACTCTGAGAGACAACGACACTCGTAGCTCAGGATCCGCCTTCGGACCTAAGCAGATAGCACATCCTGCATTTGAGTTTGTGATGCTTGAAATCTCTGGCATGCTGTATTCGTGGCTTTATTTGGTACTGCTTTCGCCAAGGTGCAGAATCATCCAGGTGGCACGGGCCCCAGGAACCGAAACACTTCTGAATTGTTTAATAAAAAACGTCTCTTGTTTGCACGGTTGCTCCGAGGATTTCCTCATCATCAGAAGTTGGCTTGTAGGTGCTTCTCAACCTGTTCCACTTTTCTCCGGCGGTGCAGTGTCATGCAAGGGAGCCGGTCAACATTAACCAGGGGCCACCTGTGGTTTTTCGCCCCGTCCAGACACATGCCCACCGACCCCCCAAACTTCCGCGCGTCCCACACCCTCCAAGAAAATAGGCAACACATTTGCTGCTGGATGTATCGCATTATCTTTCACAAACAAAGTCTAACGAAGTCAATCCCCAAAGCCACAACATGGTTTAACTTTGGGTTTTGTTCCGATTCGCCAGCATGAACACGACTGAAAATCAAAGATCTCTTGACGAAAAGAGAAAGCGGTCGCCGCAATAGACTGGAAATTTCAATATCCTGACTCAAAAATGCTGTTGGCCAGTTGGGCCGCGAAAGTGAAGGCAGAGGTGTGTGCCTGGCATATGTCAGCATTGCCTGCTGCTTGAAGGGCGGTTTGCTGTTTTCGTTTCGTAAGGGGCCTCAAGGGCTTGAGCCTCACGCGTTGCCTGGCGCTGCTAGACCCTCTGGATGCAACGGTAGAGAGAGAGAGAGTTAAACCACAGCTCTGCTAGGTATCAGGTTGGCACAACCGGGGCATCAGTTCTTCTTCAAACACCTGCTCCATCTCGCGTAGGCAGGCCACTCTTCCTCCTAGCAGACATTGAGCAAAAACCCTCCAATTTCTCAGTGAGAGTAGGGGAGCTGTCTTGTTTCGTGAGCAGAAATGCAGGACCTTCTTGCTTTTGAGCAAAAGGCAGACCGACTTCTCCAATTCGGTTTGGTTGCTTAGGGTGCTCCTTCTGTTTCTCGCGAAGACATAGAAAAGCTCACATGTCGCAGTCAGATTTCTCCTATTTGTTGTTAGCTTCTGAACGAAGCGGAGCTCCTTGTTCGTGCTTGCAGCAACAGGAACTGTTTTGCTTCGCATAAAGATATTCAAAGGAGCGTTGACATCTTGTTATACGCAATGCTCGGGTCTTGTCTCCCTACCCGGAAAATGAGGGCTTCTCTACGCTAAGCTGTACATGCAGAACAGCTCCAGGAGAAAGACGATACCGCATCGACAGCTCTTCCGAGTGTGGTAAGAAACGAAAAGCGCTCCCACCACGGCCCCGACAGTGCTTCTCCACACCTTGGCACGCGAGAGCTGCCGTCGGAAAATAGGATTCTCGACACAGCGCAGAATTTCCCTGGCCCTGCTGCACAAATCTGTACCTCACGGAGCACGAGAGTACCCTACCGAACGGCAGATATGGGTTGCGGGTTGCAAACATTGAGGCTCCCCTTGGTTTTTGCTTTGCACGCCAAGGCTTGGGCTGCCCGTGTCGTGCCGGGTCCTCGCTGGCACGACGGAGTCCATGCACACTCAATTCGATGTGTGGGTTCTGCTGGCTGCAGCGTGTGCCTCGAATACGAGCGGCACGAAGCCGAAGCAAGCAGGAATAATCGTTTTAAACGCTTCGCGTCGTCCGCCTCGGCCCGGCTGTACTTGAAGCGGTGCATTGTTTCGGAAAGCAACAGGTAGGTCACGCAGAGTGCATTTGCTTCAAGGTGTTTTTAATGTCAGTATTTGTTTTCATGCTGAGGCTTTGAGCAACAAACGTACGCGAAAGGTGGCACATTCGCTGCATGATTATCCTATATATAGTCATTACTTTAAAAAATTCGTTTTACACTTCTCACTACAACCTCCCATATGTTGGAAGAGGAACGGGGAATCAAGCATGGCAACAAAGCAGAAGACACAGCCCCAAGATTCCCAGGCTTTGGCATCAACTTCACGAATGACGTGAGCTAGCCAGTCTTGCCTCGCTGCAAGGAAGACACGAGGGAAGGGGGAACAGGGACTGGGGGCGGCAGGGGGGCTCCAGGCAAGCCCAGTCTCCGCCATCAGGATCTCTGGACATATAAAGGCTTGCCAACCCCCCATCCAATTTTAAGGTGAAAGGGGGGGGGGAGGGCTTCCTTAAGGGGCCGGACGGGGCGAAGAGGTGGGGAAACAAGGAATCCCTGTGAGAACCTCTGACCGCTTCGGCCGGGGACCAGGCGAATAACAAGTGTCCCCTTCTCTAGACTCATGATGTCTCGCAGGAACAAACATCATTCACAGAAGCACAATACTGATGAGAGCCTGCACATCCAGCCGCGAGGATTCCATAGCTGCCTTCCTAGCTGCTGGCACGACGCAGGCTGAAAAACGGAGAGAGCAGAAGAGTGTCTTGTCTTTGAGAGGCGCCAGGAATTCAGTTGTGCCATTGGGATCGTAGGGCTGTTTCGCAGATGAAACTTTCCGGTTGGTACACCGGTGGCAACCTGCTTAATCGCTTGAATGTGTGAGGAACCTCACCGCCATAGAGGGCTCAGTAAGATCAACATTCAGGCTCAACATTTGCATCTGCAAACTTCCAGGCTTAACACCACCTCGGTGCAGCAAAAGTGTTCGTGCCTCTTGTGTTGAAAGCGGGCTCGTTCAGCTTCAAAAGGTGTCTTCTGTTCATGATGCTTGAAATCAGCGCGTCGGATTAGCAAACTCGACCTGTCCGCAGCTCACGACGCTTTGCCCAGCAACGTTCAGGTTGGTGAAGCTGTCACGTCCCTTGGTTCCACCTTGGCCCCGAGCCTAGACGAAAGTCCAGAGTGTGTTGGAGAGGGGCGTCCCTGCGGTTTTTTCCAACCTTGCCGCAGGCCCAAGCCTGTTATCCCACCTTTCGCTGCGGCTCGAAAAAGACCCGAAAGACCCTTGAAGTCTGAGACTGAGGCCATCAAGATGCGAAGCCTGGTTCGCGTGGAGGATGCGGCCTTTGGGGCCGGGAGCCAAGGGGGGAAACAAAGGCAGCTCAAGGCTAAGGCTCCAAGTTACTAAAGGGAACCGGGCCTGCTGATTCGAAGATGGAGCCGAGCGTCTCGGTAAGATACAAGCTGACACGTGGAGTTTGGGATGGCTGCACCAGGGTCGCAGCACTTGCGAGCTCAAGCTCAAGCCCAGCAAGGTTTACAGCCACCGCCTGGGTGGCAGCCCGCTGCAATGGCTTGTCTCGGGCCCAGATATGCCCAGATTCAGATGAATTGAGACATCCTGCAGCTCGGGCATTATGCAGGATCCGCAAAAAGAGCAGCAACTTCAGACCTGGGCCTTTCATGTACACATTTCGAGAGCCGCTTCAGGTAATTTTGTCCTGTCGTTGACGATACGACGGCGGCCTAGTATCCGAGTCAATCAACAGGATGACCTGGTCCGGTACAGAAGTTGCCGCAGCATTGGCAGACTATGCAAGGTTGTCTTAAACTGTTGAGCAGGAGGCGTGAATCCCACGCATAGCAAAAGACAAGCAACTACGCAGCAGATGCACCAAGGTCTCCTATTTCCTAGACTAGTAATTATAAATGTGCGGAGAATCATTGTTGCGAAAGTTCTGGCCCGTGCTATGTCGGAGCGTCGGAAAGTTCTCATGCTGAGCGGCTGGGGGACTGGGCCACTGGAGGACACTTGGGATCACTTGGGTCGAAACGTCGTGGTCTAGAGACTAGGGTCCTGCGAGTGCTTGAAGACTACATGTCGTATATTGCTCTGGGAAGACGAGGCTGCGAATAGAAAGCACGAAAGCAGTGAAGCACTTCACCGGTCATCTTACCTATGCTGTTGCATGACAGACCTCTTCCGATGTTGAGACCATGCTGTGTCTACATAGCCTCGCTCTGTTGGAGCGGTGAAGGTCCTGTGCACACACTTCTCCTCTGTGGAGTTTCTGGAGCCCACAATTCCGAGCCCTGGAGACATTCTTGCCGGCGTGTACATCAGCTACTGCACAAGTGCTGGAGTTACAACCTGGCAGCTCGCAGTAGCTTTGCACGTAAAGATCCCTGACGTCAGCTTCTGTGTTCGCGATTGAGTTTTGAGGGGTGACACACGGCAAACTTGGCATGTTGGGATGTTACTCTGCCTCACGGTCTCAATCATGGCCGAAGAAGCCTAGCAATTTCCTCAAAACGAACTTCACTTGGGCTTGTTGCACGCGCATGATCTGCCTCAGGAAGCCACCCTTGGGAAGTGCCACCCTCCAGAGCCCGTACTGCTGGCTCTTCGTGGGCGACTGAGATTACGCGCACCTTTGCAAGTGCAACCTGCGCATATGTGAGCAACCGGTAGGATGAGCTGATCCTTTAGCTCAGGCGAAAGGTGAGCTCCGCTTGACTTGTGGTGTTTCGTCGGTGTCACCTTGCAGCTCTACTCTAATTTTAGCGCTGCGACGCCCGCCTCGGCTTGCCGGAGACCAGCACTGTGACAGAACTCATCGAATCTCATCGACTTGCTTAATGTGAAAGAGCGGTGCGGATGCAGAAGTGGGAGGAGCGGGCAGAGGGCAGAGGCGGGGAGGGGGCAGAGTGCAGGGAGGCCGAAAAAAAGGGGAGGGGGGTGAGGGCGAAAATGAAGTGGGGCCGGGCGAGAAATTGCGAAACGAAAAGGGGTGGGGCGAAACTTTGAGGGAGGAGGATGAGGTGGAGGGTACCTGAGCTATTCCCCAAGACGCCAGGGCCTGTGGCCTCGGCAGAGTGACTACGATTGTATATGGGCAGTGGTCAAAATACCTTGTCGCGAAGTTTATACAAAACAACCTATTTGATTGTTGGTGTCTATATTTTTATTTACAACAAGAGGCGTCACGCAACTAGGGCTCCTTAATC
>BGNK01000492.1:117899-153039 GCA_003297005.1 Symbiodinium sp. clade A Y106 | reverse complement strand
CCTAGTTACTCCTACTCGTACTCTGAGCTCCTACTTCTACTCCTGCTCCTACTCCCACTCCCACTCCTACTACTGCTGTTATTGCCACAGCAACTGCTACTGCTCCTGCTGCTGCTGCTGCTCCAGGGTTTAACCTCCTGCGAACTACGATGTCAATCGTGCATGGCTTGAAGAAGCTTCTTTCCTCGCAAGTAACAACGTTCTTTTCATTCGCATAAGCATCAAGTATCATTGCCATCACAGCTGAGGCAAAAAAATGTCTGCTAACATGGGCAATCCNAGAAGTTAAAACATGGAATTCTGTAGTGGTAGCGTTTCTCTCTTCCACAAGAGGCGTCACGCAACTACTGCCGCATTTAGGTCAACCTCAGGAACAATAATATTGAACAGCGCCCATATGCCGTAATTAGTTTGGCAGTTCTGTGGCCATAGCCATGCTCAGAAAGGCGGGAACGGTGATACTTTGCTTGCTGGTGCTGGTCGCTTGCATCTTGGCCCCCTTGGCCTTCGGGATGCCATCGTTTGTGGGCTTGTCCTGCTTCCTTTCGCAGTCTGGAAACGTCGGATTGGGACACATGCGAGCTGTCTGCAAGTCTGTACATACGTGTCCGTACCTACATGCACTCTCTCTCTCTCTCTGCCATGACATGTCGGGATGTGCCCTGTTTCCGCTTGTCTGTTGTGGAGCTGGCGAGGCACCAGTGCTATGAATCTGCTCAGCTCAAAAAGTGGACGAGAAACCTATCTTTATTTTGGTCTGGGAGAGGAAGTGTCTGGCACAATCCACGATGCTGTTTCAGCCTTGAAACCTTGACCTCAAAACCGCTGCAATTTTGGATGCAAGACTGCGTCTACATCAATATCCACGCAATCTCAGCACGACCTGTACTATTTGTCGAAATCTGAACCCTGAAGCTTTGACGCTCAGGCGACCTCTGGTTTGCGTCCGCTGCGGCATGGGGTCTCCGGCTCACGGCGGTGATTCTGGCAGCCGATTGGACTTTGAGCGGGGACGTTAAGCGCATTTAAGCACATCGCGGATACGTGAAGAGCAATGGTTCGTCGCTGTGCCGTCGTAGCCGGGTGTCATGCAGTGTTGAATCTGTCACACGAGAAAGCCACTAGTGCGCGGTGGGGTGCAACGAAAGCTGCCAAGGCCCTCGTCATGCGCCTTTGTGTCGCTGGCCTCGTGCACCGTGCCCTGCAAGATGGGTGCCTGAGCAAAATTAGTGTTAGTTGCGAAGGAACATAAAAAGACTTGCGAGCCTGAGCCTGAAATTATCTAGTCTGGCCTCGTGCATTTTTGTCACGTATGCTGCATTCAGTTTTCGGTGAACCTGCAGCTGCATTGTCGCGGCAGGATCAGTCAAAGAAACAAAAGAGCACAAGAAGCTTCACTCAAGGAAGCTTCACTCAAGAAATTCATTGTCCTGGTTCGGTTTCTTGTCCCGCTTCCTCGCCCTTTCCGTCTCCTTCCTCCTTTCCACCCAACCTGCTACTAGTGGGCGGCCAACAGCATCTATGTCCTTTATTTATGCAGCTGACTCGATCTGTCCTGCCATGCAGAGAGAATGCACGTCCAGAGAGTGTATTCGAAAAAGTTAAACGAAAATTCGTAAACTGTCAGATAGGATGCGTTGTCTTTTCACGTCTCCCCACAGCCCTCGCACAGGGGTGAGCCGATCGGCTCGGGGGACTTCGCACTTCCCCTACGCCCCGGAGAACAGCACAGAACGGACACAGAGGGAGAGAGAGAGAGAGAGAGAGACAGCGAGAGAGGGAGGGGGGCAAAACCTGCGTTCACTGCTAGCAGCAGATGGCCACTCTGAGAAGCGGCTGAGGGACTCCAGTGTGCTCCAGACCGCCCCTCCCAGGAAGCACGTTGTTCACAAGGCCATCCGTGATTTTGAACCGGACTTGCACCTCGGTTTCTTAGCCAGGTTCGCAGCAGCAGCAGCAGCAGCAGCTGCAGCCTCACGGTATGGAGGGATGCAGTATCCGGTACTGTGGTGGGTCGTTACGTCTTGTTGGCGCACAGTGGGCATGGGGAATTCCTGCGATGCTACAAACTCCATCATGCTCTGTGTAGTTTAGAGTTTAGACCTTTGCATAGAGGACTCTCGCCACCGGCCACCATGTACACTGAGGCTGCTGGGCTTTTCCTGGGGCGGTGGCTTGATCATGTGGCTGCTGGCGGAAGGGGCGCCTTGTATCCATGGCTGCTACTTCGCCTATAGGGCGAGGCATCGCTTTCAGTGGGAACTCATAGCGCAGGCACATGCACGGCAAACGCAGGCAACTACGTGCTTCCATGAATATGTCCATGCTCGAGGATTGGAATGGACCGACCGTGTCTTGGCACAACGCGGCGACCCTTCAAGGCTCCAAATGCACGGTTCCTGTGGACGAGGCTGATATGCAAAAGGCGTAGACGCAGAAGGCTTTAACTTTAGCGCTTTCGCTCTGGCTTGTTCATTTTGAGCACTTGCTGCCTGCCACTACCGTACATACTTGCCTGCTATTTGTAAGGTTCTTTTGGCACCCACATATCGTGCGCTGGCGCGAATCGGCTGCACCACCCTAGCCTTGTCGAACAACACGTGGTCTTCAGTACACGTCTTCCATGCCACTTCGACTGCATTGCGACTAGCTGGGGAAGCCGCACAAAGAGCCATTGCGCGGCAAGGGTGGCCCGTAAAACCCTTCAGCCGGCAGCATTTAGCTTCCAAGGCCTTGAATGATCGGTATTGCCCAGCTGTACAAGTACAAGAGCCTCGGCTTCCTGGGAGGGCATTTGACAAGACATTGCTGTGGCCATTTTTGGGGGATTCTAGCAGTGATCATGTTGCTGGCATGTGCCTTTCAGCCAGTGGCGTAATTCGGATGTGCCAATCGACACTCGGAGCTACAAGAGCATGTTTACCGAAATAGCCGTTCCAGGCTCCCTGAATGAAATCCGGGCCTAGAGGCTGAAATTTTATTTCGGGTCCTGGTTTTTATTTCAGCAGTTGTTGGGAGGATCGCCTGGATTTTATTCCAGATTTGGGGCGGGGCGGCATATGTTGATATAGGATGATTGGGTAGTTGTGGTATGTGTCTGTGTGGGGTAGAGTCCTGATTTTATTCCGAGAGTCTGTCTGGATGCATGAATGACATGAATGTATGTATGTATCTGGGTGTGCATGGGCTGGGGAAGATAGGGGTAGAGAGAAAGAGAGGGGTAGAGTCGGTAGAGAGATGGGGAGAGAAGAGCTGGAATGTATTCCTGCTTCCNCGTTTTGATGCTGTGGCATATCTCGCAGGCATTTTGCCTTGGAAGTGAGCGGCAGCAGCCTCTGGTTTCACTGCACTCCCCAAATCAGCATGCTGCTGCCGTGGCAACTCCATCTTCACAAACCGCAACTCGAGCTGTCTACTTCAGCCCGAAGGAGACATGTGCAACACATAGAAATTTGATGCCAGCCCTAGTCTCGAACTCGTACCAAAGCTGCATGCAAGGAGCTGCGTGCAGCCGGCTGTACCGTGCATCTTTGCGCAGCTTGGCTTAGCACTCCACAGGTTTTTCACGAGTCCGGACCACATTGGTGCGCGGGCATTGCAGGATGTCAGTCGAACAGTCCCTTCCATGACGTTGTCCAGCATTTAATTTGATAGGCTTGGGCCCCGGTTTGGCAACAGATGGGGCAGGTGCTATCTCAGAAGAGGTGCGGAGGCTATCGGAGGCTCTTCGTCTGAGGGTGGAGGTAGATAAGCATGCACTTTTGCGAAGTGAGGTGTTTTGTCAAGTCATGATTGATGGCTGCGTCATGCAAGCGTTCACATCAGGATGATGAGCACATCTTGATGGGCCGTCAGAGTGTGTTGGACATCGCCAGACTCTGGGGCTGCATCTGGCCCCTCGTATCTCTTTTCCGTTTATCGATTTCGCGACGTGACTCTATTGGATATTGCGCTTGTTGCAATGGAGTCGGAGAGCATCTACTATGTCAGAGGCTGCTGTGCGTTCATGAATATGCCAAACGATCACGGCATGGGACGCGGAACACTGACACTAAGGTCGCTCGGTCATGCTCGGTCAAGGATATCGATACAGAGTGTAGGCGAAGTTGCACAAGGTAACGCAGGCAGATGTCCACATCAAGCCTTGAAGAGTTCACTCACATACGGTAATGGCAGCTGGCGCAGGTTTGTGCAAACTTTGCTGCGTGCTTTGCCTAGAGAGATCTAGAGAGTGTACCTGATGGAAAACCTTTGGCAGGCTGCTCAGACTGAAGTGCCAAATGGAAGTACAAACTCGGCATCTATGACATTGAAACACAGCCAAGCACAATCGGCCCAGGATGCTTTCGACAGCTTCTGGGCGACTCGACAGAAGGTCGAGAAGAAGGCTTGGGCAAGGCCAGCGCGGCCAGCAGCCTCTGAGCCGTGAGCCCTCTGGCGACTATTTTGCTCATGCTTGCCAACTTCCCGCGGTATTCTCCGATGCAAGGCTGGAGCCCTTTGGCACAAAAAAAGACTCAGTCATTGTGTGAAGTTTTGAATGCCCGCAGCATAGCGGACTCCACTGCAGATCTGTTCTGGATGGGATCAGTCCCTACAGAAAGCATCCAGGCACAAAAGGTAGACAATCAAGGAAAAGGGTGGTTTTACACATGCTTGGGTGGCTGAGACTGTGCAAGGTGTGTTTACATGAACCCTAAGCTAAAGCCTTGTGTGGGCACCACCCTTTACTCCGCACGGCATCATTAAATCCTCGCGTGTTGATTCCTTGGTTGAAGTTTTGTTTCCCAGCAGTCTGAAAGCAATTGGACCACTGGGGGTGACATGTCGAAAGTGGGGTGTGTAGTTTGTGCTGCTACTTCATGCCGTCATCGCACGATGTATCGTTTCCTCGTAATGTGGCCGGTGAGGCTACCCCACCCACAGGAAGGATTTGTCTAATCGCCTAACCGTTAACCACGCTTCGGTGAAGGAAGTCAAAGGGCTGCATGGCCCGACTTAGTGTTGCGTCGGCAGCCATAGCGGAGGGCTACGACGTTTGTTGATACATATATGAGTTGCCACCAGGCGTCCCTCAAAACTAAGGAAGCATACCTCGCGGCCGGCAAACCCACATTTCGGCTTCTTGCAGCGCAACATTCCCCTGAAGCATTGGCAGTCTGAGTGGCAGGATCGCATCGGCGGAGGTCTGTAGACACAGGATGGATGCTGGGATGGAGAGGCCTCGGCGGCTTTCAGATGTGTGAGGACCCTCGATTGTTAGCCGAGAACGTGGAGGCCTTTGGAGGCCTTCGCTTGAGCTTTGTTCATGTGCAGCTGCTCTGGCTAAAGATGCCTATTACCTAGCTCCCTGCCGCAGACTCTGCAGAAAAGGTAACACCTTCTGTGCCGCGCTTGCAATCAAGCTGCATTGGAACCTACATTGGGAGCACCAGAGGGAAGAACCGAGGTTGGAGGAGCTTCCAACACTGGAGGGGTGGTTCTTCGCAGCTTGTCCATAGATTGGCTGCCTTTTGGAGAGAGTCCAATTTGTGTCATTGTAAGCATGCGACATCTCAGGCAAATTCTTCACGGATAAGGCTGGCATGCTGCTCATATCATGTCCAGAGCTTTGCTCCAGCGTCTTGCTGGCAGTTGGCAGACGCCTCGCAAACAGCTATCCACACAGTCGCTGTTCCATACTCACTAGGACACCAAACCAGATCAACAGAGAGAAGCGGTAGACAAAGTCATCAGAGCTTGAGCAATAATTAAACAGGCACGGGTCTGCGAGTCTGTTGTTGTCGGACTTTTCATCCGTGCAGGCTCTGAAGCAGCTGAGTGATGAAATCGATCCTGAAGCTGATTCAGGCAGACGGTGTGCAGTAGCGTTGGCAGACAATAAACCTGCGCTCTACGTTGTCTCGCACCGGCCGATCTCAATTCATCCCCGTCAGATCTATAGTGGAAAAAGGCATCGGCCGTAAGATCGCAACTGCAGGTTTGGACTACTATCCACTGCCATCTCCGGGCCAGCCCAAGCCTGAGAAAGAGAGTGAGTGATGTTGGTTGACCTGCAGCCGACCTCGGACAAAAGATCCGGGTTGAGGCGTTCCACGAAACTTGTAAGTTGAGAAGAATTATATCTGTCCGTAAACTTGGCAGAGGCGCTTTCCCGTGTGCGACAGCACTTTGCAGCCGCGCCTCGAGCCGCGACCTGCCTCCGATGCTCGGGACCCAGGTAGGGAGAGAGCAAATGAATACCGCAGCTCTAAACCAGCCTAAAGTGCCATAGAGTTTGAGAAGCCGCAGTCACATAGCCTTGCAAGCTTCGGTTAGAAGCTGCGGCAAACCTAGAGGTCTGCATACGACCCCACAGATAGAAGTGTCATGCCCACAATCTACCGTTTTCGTGTGGTAGAAAGTTTGAGAAAGCATTTGTTAATGCCACATTTTTTGTAGTGCACCTAAGTCGTGTCGGACTTCTTGTAGGTTGTTTTGTGTTTTTTCGGCACGGCACCACTGCACTTGTAGCTTGGTCTAAACGGGCGCAGTGGAAGCGACAAGTTGAAGCACCACGAATTCTTAGTACACTGCCCGATGTGGATCATCACATCCGTGGTCGAATCACTTTTGGTATGCACGGAATGCAGCAGTACACCTTTTTGTCCGTTTGTGTATCCCTTCGTCTACAACCCACACACCTTGTCTTAGTTCTTTGCGTGTCTTGACATCAGATAACAGATAGTCCGCAGAGGCCTCTTCGAGCATGTATGCATGGATACATCTAGTGTAGACATGAACATGCTCTGCTGAAGACTTGAACTATGTGGTTTATATGATGTAGCATGGCGCCCGCGCACGGATGACACGCACAAATCGAGAAGGGAGCCAAGTATGATGTAGGGAGGGGAGGATGGGAAGCAAACACTTGCGCCCGGGTTTTCTCAATATAGATGACAACAGCGTTACGAACATCAACGAGACGATAAGAGAGTTCAATATGCCAACCGCAGCACATTTCTATAGTAGCTACTACAAGTAGTGTTTCCGCAACATCGCCGCATCAATTTTACAATGCTCCCAGACAACAAGAAGCCGAAACTGGCAAACACCTCACCAGACTTAAGTGTTCTAATGATATGAGACGGTGTCGTTTCGACCTTGGTTTAGTCGTCAGGCTTATGCACAGTAGAATATTCCAATCCACAGTATTGTACTTTACGAAGCGTCCATGAAGGCTCAGTTCCTGCATGGCATCCTAGAAGGCATGGCGCGGATCGAGGCTTCGAGTTTGGAGAGATCACGGAATTGTTGCACACTTGTTTGTTATGATGCGTGTGCGCAGAGACAGTTGACTTGACAGGGCGTGCTTCGGGATTTCGGGATTCTGTCCGCTGTTGATGAAAGAAGCTTTTGCATGGCTGCAGTACAACAAGCGCCGTCGCTGCACGGCCACGGTGGTCGGCACAATCAAGCTCTTGAGGCATGCTGTTGTTCGGCCGAGGTGCTCAGTGAGCACTGCAAGAGTCTGCAAGAGCTAGTTTGCAGATTTCATGACACCCAACATAAGCCAGCACAGACTCAACAGCTACAGCTGCATGACGACACAACGCAGGAAGCCCAGCCCCCAGAGATTTCCAGCGACAACTGGCTGCGGAGCTTCAAGCGTCCTCTGACTTTTGCATGGGCGTTTGCAGCGGCCAGCCGGTGGAGCACCGAAGGCTGGCATAGTTGAGTGATAAAAAGAGCCCAGCCCCGGCGCTGTCCCGCGTTTCCATTGTGCAGGTCGACTCGCCCTCACGAGGAGCATTTCCCCATGTGGGTGATGAAGGTCGCTTGTTTTGAATGAAACTGGCATTTGCGGTGTCACCTCTGTCAAGGCGTAACGTTTTCAAGACATGGTGAGCTGCGACGAGCAATTGACCGTAAACTGTCATTCCAAGCTGAAAGGACAGGAGTTTGCAATCTGCATGTCGTTTGGTCGGTGGTCTGCATGTTATCTTGCAGCCTTGCAGTCGCAAGCAATGTTCAGGAGTCGGTCAGCCGGGCCATCTACACTGTGAGTCACTGGGCTTTGCAAACGACAGAATGGCAGGCGCATCACATTTCCGTGCAGAAGTCGTGCCAGACTGGAAAACCAAAACAGAGGTTGCTTTGACGAGCTGAAGCATTTGAAGCATGACCCCCTTTAATTGAGTCTGGAGGGCAGTAGGCAGATTGTCTGGGGACTATGAAGCCGGACCCCATAAGATGTCCACAAAGCAAGCCAAGTATTCTGCATTGCCACTTTGACGTACCATGAAAACAACAGCTCTTGCATAAGAGAAGTCACTGTTCCGGTCCCGGCGCCAAGGTCGACGGCCACCGGGGCTCGTGCGAATTTTGCCGAGACATCAGGAGCTACACCGCAACTCGTCGAGTGATAAGTGCACAAAGACAGGTTGTTCTGATTTAGTGAAGTCGGAAGGCAGGGTTTGCGGTAGGTCCTAGCAGTTTGTGCCAAATCACCCATGAGTGAGCTGCAGCACTGGAACAGCTCAACCTGGTCTGCTGTGGCACCCAACAAGATACCGGGCACAGCAAGAATGCGACACCCATACATGCACACCAGCCAAGGACTTCGCATGACTTCCTGCGGAAATCTTGCTCCAGATATTTGAGGCATTTTGGGTATTGACTCCTTGCGCCAGTTCTTTGTTGTTGAATGACCACCCCGCAGGTGTTGAAAGCATCTTGCTACAACCTTCGAACTCATTGGGCTGTTAGACATGTCCCATATCATGTCACACTGCGACAACTCATGGAGCTTCCTGTTTAACGTTTGGTGGAGCTCCCCAGCCGAAGCTTCAGTGAGACTAGCGAGCTGCACGCACGCGAAGTTGGTGAACCTGACTGTATCCTTGACCAGCTGTCGCGCTGGCGAACGTGTGGCCGGAATCAGAGCAGGCAGCTGGTGCGCCATGCATCGCTCATGACGGTTTTCGAGGACTGGGAAGGCTGCAGAGCGTTTGTCTCTGTTTCGTGCTGAATCATTGCATACTGTTTTTCACAGTTTTGCATTGCTCACGGTTCTATGCCATGGCTCACGGCATGTAGACAAGCACACAGATGCCTTATCCATCTTGAGCAGGCTTATTTCCACAATGAACTCTGCACTCGCCTTCAACCAGTTCTACACTGCAAGGGTTCTTTTCCGAAAAGCACGGTCAATGGCTTTGCTCCTGTGGATCGTGCATCGGAGCCACCTTTGTGCTAACGTTATAGACAGGCCGTGCTGTAGACATTACAGCGGCAAGATGCACAAAGCGAGATGATCCTGTTGCTCTCTGCACTCAATACCTAGACAGCATCGAAGGATGCCTCTCCAGCAGCTGGAGTGGTGAGGCAGTCTTCTGAAGCAGGGGACGTCCACGATGCAGAAGATGCGCTCATGGTGTCCGTGGCCTTCTGAAGGGAGTCTCGCTCTCGGATTTCGCCCCAGCATGCCTGAGGAGACTTCTCGTTTTGAAGGAATCGGAAGTCGCAAGAGCCACTGGTTCCCGGCAGTTTTGACTGCTGCAAAGCAGCCCAAGGTCTTGGTGGGTTCTGCATGGTCCGAACAAAGTGACCCTGCTAAGTCCTGCATGGCGAAAGTGTGGCAGGCTTCGTGCTTAGAGCAGGGCGCGTGATGCATGTCAAGAGCCAGCTTTGGGTACCCATGGACACCGTGCACTGTACCAACACGCACGAGCCACTCCGACGACATTGCCAATGGCTCACTGCTTCGGCTCCATTTCTTGATGCTTTCCCTGATGTCAGGCCGCTGGGTACGGAAAGCTTGCCGAGCTCGGGGCAGGGGACGTTTGTCGCGCCAGGGGCTTGGAAGAGTTGGGCAAGGCATGGATGAAGGAAGGATCCAAGCCGAATCAGCACCAGGAAAAGCAACAATCTCTGACCTACGCAGCAAGGAAGGAACCATATCGGCCAACTGGGTGCCATCTGAGTCTTTCCCAGTCCTAAGCGCAAACGTTGAGCAATGGCATGCAATGGCAGTGCCATTTGTACCAGGAAGGCATCTATTGCACACAGCCTCAGTGAGCTACAGTGCTTGCCACGGCCTTTAATATCCTCAACTACGCAAGACATGAGTTAAAGGAGTTAAAGTGGTCGCCTCCGAAGCCACAGGCACGACAGGCAGGTCGCCGCGACGAAGTTGCAGTCATTGTTCAGAGCCACGAGCACGATAAGGTAGCTATGCCACAGCACTCGAGATGAACTTTACTTAACAGCACATGAGTGGATTCGACCCACTAAGAGTCGACTGGAGTACACTAGTGACAGGTGTGGCAGAAGCAAACACAGCACCCATTCCTGCATCAGTTGTTGACGCGCTGTCGTCAACTTTCATGGTCAGGTCGTGACCGCCGGGGGTGGCGCGAAAAACTCAAAGTGGTGCCTGATCTTCAATTCTTCAATGACCTTCATGTGAAGCACTCTCCCCGTGGACTCAGACACAGGTGTGCTAGAACCGAGGCTGAAGTGTTGTAGCATTGCTAGCAAGACTTCGGTCGTGATCCTCCTGAGAAACTAGATGCACCATACACAAGGCGCCAAATTCGGCAGCGACTCATTGGCGTGCAGGCCTATAGGGGTTTGTAGAGATTCAACAGTTCAACAGCTGGCGAGATAAGGATTTTGGTTCAGTTTCGCCAACAACTGCAGCGCAGAGAAGTATCCTTGAGCCCGGCAGGAGAATTTGCAATGGTACTGTAAACTTCAGCATGCTAACTCTCTTGTCAACCCTGAACCACTCGCAGATCAAAGACTGTGCAGGTGCAGAGCGCCGATTGGACCGAGGCGGCCTGTGGAAGTGCGCTGCTCGCCCTTCGAGGCTTGGCTTGCAGCCACGAGCAGCCACTTTTGCTTTGAATTTGAATGGTCGGAGGCTCCGGCTTGCTCGGCTGACGGCTGACTGCTCGAGGACAAGGTGGGCTTGGCGAGCTTCTGAAGCTGGGACGAAATCAGACGGAGCCATGGGCTGCCGAAGCTAAAGAAAGCAGGTAGCGATCACCGGACAGGATGTGAGGGGAGGAGTGGGCCGGTCATTTCCCATCCTATTAGCACAGGATCTGGAGAGCCGGAGTCGTAAATTCCAATGGGCCACCTCTTGGCTCCGAAAACTCAGAATCCAGACAACCTTGAGAAAAAAGCATGTTGGCCGTCCTCCTGAATAGGCCTACGCAGACAATATTTGGATGTGGCTTGTTGGCCTAAGTCCGCGACTCTTGAAAGCTTGCTGCCACTCATCGTTCGTCCACGCACTTGATTGTTTTGGCTCCGCGCTCCTGCCTTCCCTCGCAGCCGTAGCTGCCGCCCTCGCTGCGTCCTTGGACCCATGGCAGACGAGGAGCCAGCAGCCAAGCGGCGGAAGGTCGGCTGAGATTGTTCCGAGATGTCTGAGTCGAAGAATCCAAGAATCGTCGCAGATGGGAGGCCTTGGCAAGGCTCGACTCTCAGGCGCAACGTCTGCTTTGCAGAGCGCATCGTAGCCATGCTTTGGGGACTCTCGGATCTGTGAAGGCATCATTTTCAAGTTAGGCAGCTGCTTGCAAGATCTTGCAAAGGCTGAACTGCTTGTTGTTTGCAGAAGAGATTACTGATGGCTTTTGTTCTCGACAGGTCTGAGAAGTTGTGAGCCAACAGTACGATTTTGCAGAGATTGTTGACGGAATTGAGTGTCCTGTCAAAAGATGTCACAAAAGCGGTACATAGACTGGCAGATAGAAAGATGTAACCCAAGAGAGATTTGGACAGCGCCCTTGGCAACGTTTGCTTGCCCTTCGTGATGGTGCGTTTCAGGCGTTTGTGCAGTCCAAGTCCGTGTATGCGGACACGAACGGTGTTCCCAGGCACGTGGCACACATCAGACGAAAAGCTTGGCTGCACTTGCAGAAGCGACCACAAAATGGAGGAGTGGGGATCCACCACGTGTGCTACATCTTGGGCTGACCGACGACGAGACTCGCCCAAAATGATGTCAGAATGCCGAAAGGCCGACAAAAACACCTCCTGGAACAAACTTTAAGTAGTTGAAGAGCATCAGGGCTCGGGCTAACTTCCAGCTGGCACATGGCTGCAAATCAGCTTCAGGAGATTGCCAACCGAGTGGTGGTTGTGGGCGGCCTGTTTGCAGCCGAACTACAGCATTCCATGGCAGTGTGTTCGGAATGCGAACTTGGGGATGCCTTCGTTTCCGCTCATCGGTGCAAAGTGCACGAGATCGCCAGTTCAGAGCAGAGAGGATTGGACTTGGTGTCATTTAGCCGTTGAGTTGGGCAGTTGATCACCGCACTCTCGGACCTGAATTGCGCGGTCCAGCACATTCTGAGGTCTAGTGGGAGGATGTATAGGGAGTCGTGCAAACAGCTTTCTCAGGGCTCCACAGTTGACAGTAGGCTCAGTGGGCTGAAGGTATGAAAATATCGATGTGAGCCTGGCCCTATCCGAGGTCACCATTCGCGAGCTGAGCTGCTAAGTGGCTTTCTGTCCCCGGAGGCGCGGGAAGCGGACGCAACAACTCGGTGGTATTTTCTGGTTAGTAAGTAGTTCTGGCTTTAGGCTTTGCCAAGCTTTGCATCTCGAAGCTTAGGAAGGCAGGAGTGGCCCTTATGTCAGAAACGAAAGTCCTTCGTCATCAAAGCCAGACACCAGATCTCATCCGAGATGCAGGGCTCCGAGGTCTTCAAGCTGGCCTCGGACCGGGGATTCTTGGCCTACACCGGCCTTTACAACAGCCAGAGGCGGGTTTCGGCTACGTGAGCTTTTCAAACGACCTGGGCTGTACTTGAAACCCGCCGTAGATGGGACACATGGGTAATATCGGGGAAGGGTCGATTCGGTGACTTCATGTGGGGAGGATTGTTCATTCAGTCGTTGGCTGAGTTTTGCTAAGTAAAGTTTCAGCATGCTGCACGCCCTTCAGTTCAGCAGCTTTCAAGGCTCAGCATCGTATCGATCGGCATGGGCTTGTCCATGATGGACCCTCGGCAGCTCAGATATCGTCTTCTAAGTGTATGACCAGTTGCATGATGCACTGCACGATCGATTGCATCAACAACATCTGCAAGCAAGAACTATACAGGGCCGGTTGCGCGTTCTTGTTCCTGTCTCTGGAGCGCTTCAGGACTTCTTCGTGCGAGAAGCGCGTGCCATTGTGACGCTTGGTGCGACTGTCACATTTTTTGAGTCGGCCAACGCCTTCCAGAAGCCTCAATTATAGAGTTGACAGAAAGTCTCCAAGGAAAGGCCCCATGGCTATCGTTCGGCTCGGCACTTGCGGGTGCCTCCAGGAATGGGTGTGCCCCGACTCCACTCATAGTGTGGTGAGAGATCGGTGACCATGCAGGGTGTTGCATCAAGCAAATCCGGGCTGTTTGTGGACCGCTTCCCTTGGTGCTTGTGTGCCGAGGAAGGTGGGGTGCGTGAGCGTCGCCTCCGCAGGATCTGCGCTGGTGCAGCGGAACTACAGTGGCTTGCTGCGTTGCCAGCAGTTCCGGGTCCAATTAGACCAACCCTCGGTGATCAAGACTTAAAGCCTTAGTGAGTGCTTTTCACTGTGGGACGGATTGGGACCATTTGCGAAGTCAGCTTTCGTTTCGTGTCTTAATCAACAAGACGGATCACTGCATCCCCACTGTTCTCGAACAGAAATCCTTCAAGGAGAAAGCCCGATGCTCGTCACAAGGTCACTTCGATGCGCCTGAGGCCCATGCCGTGGCCCGGCGCTGCTGAGGCTGTAGTACAGTAACTGTACTGTAATAGAGGCTAGCACCTGGGCAATGCGGCAATGTGCCTGTAGCGTTTATGCCGCAAATCCAACTAGGACTCGACCTGTCGTGGGTCCCAACTCATTTGTGGCATTGGAATCGCGATACCTGCAGATGCTTCACGTTTTCTTGAAGATACGGCACAGCATTAGTATGCAGAGCGGCGGAACTTGCTCGGCACGAGATGCCGCCAACATTGGGATGTGGATTGGGGTTTGGGGACCTCGGTCACAGCAGGACCTTTGCATTCTGATGCAGGCAATGTCAATACGGGAAAGGAGGTGGTGCCATGACAGGGCATGTGCTTGTACGTTTGCTGTTGCATGTGGTGCGACTTCACGCGTGGGTGGGATCCGAGCTCACGGAAGGCATGTCAGCTTTGGCCACTGCACACAGCTGCTGAATCTTGCCATCTAAGGGCTCCGAGCCGTACTTGATCTCAGACCTCTGTATGCCAGATGCAGATGCGCGTTTGCAAGAAGAGCCAGTATGGCCGACTTTTGTTTCCGATGTGCAGGGCGGATGACCAATGGAAGTTCGGAACAGGTGGTTTGTACGGTTGTTCATTTGTGAGCCAGCAGCAGAATTGACATGGCACTCAAAGACGAGCTGACATAGGGGCGCTAAGGCGCGGGGGTCGGGGTAGCTCCCCCACCTTTACCCTTGCAAAAGAAGAGAGAGAGAGAGAGAGAGCCCTGAGGCTCCTGCCTTCCCCCAGTCCACATCTCTTTCAACACCGCCTTGAGCCTACTATAAGTGGGCCGCTGAGCCGACCTCCATTTCTCTCCTTTGCCCCTCACGGGCACCCTGAAGCTTCTTCAACACAAGCCAAAGGGGCTGTTGCCCCCGCCAGCAGCATGGACGGTTGCACCATCTTCTGCAGACGAAAGCCCACAGTCTGCCTCTTTCTGCAGCAGTCGGGGGCGCACTAGCGCGCGGTGAGGGGGCAAACCCCTTCACCCTAGCCCTGGCGAAAGAAAGAAAGAGCCCCGCAAAAGGCGGGGGGGGGGGGTGCAGCTCCTTACCACAACCCTGGCAAAGGAAGAGGGAGAGACTGAGACAAGGGTATCGCTGACTTCGTTGTCCTTGGCTTTGAGTTGGGTCAGGTTCCGTGCTTGTCACGACATTCGGGCTTCCTGTAAATGGCCAAGGTAAAGTGACACTTCAACTTCTGCTTGAGCCTTGAGTACTGTAGCAGAAATGGTTTGGGTTGCAAAGTGCCAGGTATGATGCTGCAAGGTGGACTCGCGAGCATGCATACCACAAGCGTTGCTCCCCTGTACCCCGTGCCACGCCTGTAATTTCGGCCGTGATTAGATATCACACTGCATGTGTAAGTGAGACAACAGTCAGGCACGGAAGCCGATTCAACAAGATCTCAGTTTTAGTTTACCGTCGAATCTTGGTGAAATATGCTATATGAAGTACACAGAGCACTTGCACGCTTATCAACGAGATTCCAATCAACTCGGCAAAGGAACTCACTTCGCTCGTCGCCAGCTCTTTGCAAGAAGCTCTGGGGGCGCAGAAGGCACGAACAGCAGGGTCACAAGTTTTACAGAAGGAACGGTAAACATGAACGGAAGGTTCCGGTACTGTTCCAAGAGCTCCGTACCGCATGTTTTGGATGATTTCCGACTGCGCGCCGATGCGGCTACGGACACTCCTTTGTCCTCTCCAGGTGGTCGAGGGCATCAACATCACAGCTGATTCTTTTTACTCATCGCAGGGTCGCGCAGACCCTGCTTTCACAGACGAGCACCCTGGCGACGACATTACATTTCACTATATGAGGGTGGGGAAGTGCAGACATCCATATACACGCGCGCACCACAAACACAGACAAACAGAAGCACACGCTGGCAGACAACCAAACGATGACGATGTGCTATGAGGCTTCACGCTCATTCACGCTCAGCACATCACACACATGCACGGAGAATCATGCACCAAATGCAAGCACAACACTCGAGGCACTCCCGCCCATGCATGCGCGCGTGCGCTCACATACAAACACTTGGAGCGCAAAGCCCTTCAGAGCACCGCTTTCCCAGAACACGCAAATGCAGAAGACTGACAAACCGTATACAGAGATAGAGATAGAGAAAAACATATATATATATATATATGTATATGTATATGTACATGCAGTCACACACATACACATATATGTACATCTACATCTGCATATTATACATATACATGTACATGTACATGTACATGTACACATGCATACATACATACATATGTACATACATATATACACTGCATGCACGCATATGTGTTTTTTTTTGCAGTGTGTATGTTTATGCACATCATGCAACACAAAGTGAGTCAAACAGTGTACACCACACTCGCACACGTATGAGTACACAAGGAAGTAAATCTGTATGTATACATGCGTCTACATATGCATGCCCCTTGCAGCCTTCCACGCTTGTTCCGCTTTCCGGTATATGTCTGACAAGCGGAGCGGGGTTTGGCTGTCACTCGGTTAACCCAGATGACTGCAAGCTGATCCGCAGAAGATCGTGCGAAGCCTGCCTGGTGCAAGTGCAGGAATCGGAATCGAAGATTCCCACCACAGAAATCTACAAGCTTCGGTGACCCTCCTTGAAATGCTAGCTGTTTCAACCCTTCGACCCTCCAGCGACGGTTCGTGCAGTGCATTCCGTTTGAGTTTACCCAGCCTAATGTAATGTGCCAACTTGCACGAGTTACCGTGTTACCAGTTGCACCAGATCCATGGATGTCTTCGCCATGTCATACTTTGTTGTATTGTATTATGCTGTATGCTTTCAGCCAAACCTGCGTTTGTGAAGCTCTATGATCGTTGTTGTAATGTTTTCAAGTAGGATCCTGACAAGAGGCCCTTTTTCCGCTCACTGGTGCTGTTTCCGATCATTTGCTGCAAATCCTGCTGCTCGCAGGCCATCGTTAAGCTTTATGGTCCCCGTGCCCTGTTCTTCCCCATTGCTGTAACCTGAAATCCGACCGGAAAGCGTGAAGCATTTCGTGCGAAGCACCTTCTGCAATTTATGTAGCTTATCCTAATACTACGCAAGTGTTTAGTATGTGTGCCTTTCGGCCTAGTGAGCATTTTACGGTTCTATCTCCTGGATCCTAAATCTCTCCGACAGTAGCGATGAGACAGCGTGGTGCATTGTGCGAGTGTGCGAGTCCCAATCTCTCCGACCGTGATACATATTCTCGCAGTCGCAGAGGAGGAGGGGACGAGTCTCATTCAGTACCTTTTGCGCAGGATGGAGGATAGTGATGGAGGATTACAGTGGACGTTTTCGCAAGGATTACGCCATGTACGAGTATACCGACCATTGTGGAGCGTGACCTGGTGCAGAATCGCAGAGGTCATGCGCCCTGTACCCAGGCCCTCCAACAGCTAACATCTAGCAAAGACATTAACATTAACTTAGATAACAATGGAGATTCGAGTTTATGGGAGTTTAGAGTTAACTTGGTGGAGGATACTCTACCTAGGGCTCATGCAAACGGTACTTCTTGAACAGTACCTATTTGCCAGTGTTCGCGTGAGCAGAACCTCGCCATGTACCGTGATTACACAGCACAGCCATATGTCTGGCTTGGCGTGCGCTGTCACAGACTGCACTCAAACAAGGCCTGTAACAAGGTTTGAGCATCTTGGGATGCATGGGTCTACCTAGCAAAAATTGCTGCCTAGCCTCTGCGGATCGGAAACATGAAAATATGTTCTTATACATGTATAACCATGTACATACATATATATATATATGCTCGCCCCCCGCCCTCCCCCCCCCCCCCCATATCATCGCTATTCTCTGTTCTGTGTGGGTGTGTGCGGCGCACAACGAGATACACAANGTAAGAAAAAAAAAAAATATTTTTATTATACTTTAATACCATTATCATTAAATTTTTTATATTTCCCCCCCCCCCCCCCCCCCCCCCCCCCGAAGATCTACGCTTTCGTGGTTCCTGGGGCATGAGGCGCACGAAACACTGTAATGCTCAAAAAAATCCAAAATTTCGAACCTCAGAACTCACGAAATGCTGTAATGCTCCAAAAATTCCAAAATTCTGGCATCTACGGCCAGGCTTCCTTAAAAAATTGTATTTTTTCTAGCATTACAGTGTTTCGTGAGTTTTGAGGCTGGTGAAAATTGATTTTTTTGAGCATTACAGTGTTTTGGCAGGTTTAGGCCACGAAAAACTGCTATGCTCAAGTTTTGTGAGTTTTGAAGCTGTGAAAGGTTGTTTTTTTGAGCATTGCAGTGGTTTTGTGAGGTTCAAGCCACGAAACACTGCCATACTCAAGTTCTGTGAGCTTTGAGGCTCCGAAAAGTTGAATTTGTTGAGCATTACAGTGTTTTGTGAGGTTCAGGCCACGAAACACTGTAATGCTCAAAAATTTCTAAAATTTTCAACCCTGAAACTCACGAAACACTGTAATGCTCAAAAAA
The DNA here is from genome assembly GCA_003297005.1 of Symbiodinium sp. clade A Y106. NCBI lineage: Eukaryota > Dinophyceae > Suessiales > Symbiodiniaceae > Symbiodinium > Symbiodinium sp. clade A. Next base: position 134,792 of record BGNK01000492.1, on the reverse strand, counting down.
TTCCCAAATTCCAAAATTCTGGCATCTATGACCAGGCCGGGTACAGATTTCTGAAAAAATTGAATTTTTGAGCATTGCAGTGTTTCGTGAGTTGCAGGGCTGTGAATAGTTGATTTTTTGAGCATTACAGTGTTATGTGAGGTTTAAGCCACGAAACACTGCTATGCTCAAATCTTGTGAGCTTTGAGGCTCCGAAAAATTGAATTTTTTTGAGCATTACAGTGTTTTGTGAGGTTCAGGCCACGAAACACTGTAATGCTCAAAAAAAATCAACTTTTTCCAGCTCTGAAACTCACGAAGCCCTGTAGTGCTCAAAGCATTCCAAAATTTTAGGGAATCTGGCCTCGGCCTGGCCATAGATGCCAGAATTTGTTGAATTTTTGAAAATTTTTGAGCATTACAGTGTTTCGTGAGTTTCAGGGTTGGAAGTTTTGGAATTTTTTGAGCATTACAGTGCTTTGTGAGGTTCAGGCCACGAACCACTGCTATGCTCAAGTTTTTTGAGCTTTGAGGCTGCGAAAAGTTGATTTTTTGAGCATTTCTTTTTTTTGTGAGGTTCAGGCCACGAAACACTGTAATGCTCCAAAAAATCAATTTTCACCAGCCTCAAAACTCACGAAACTCTGTAATGCTCGACAAATGCTAAAATTTTTATGGAATCTGCCCCCGGCCTAGCCATAGATGCCAGTTTCAAGGTTGGAAATTTTGCATTTTTTTGAGCATTCCAGTGTTTCGTGATGTCAAGGACAGGGTCTGCCGTATCACAAGAGAACAGTGAGCTTTCAATCACTTTCAAGGACTAGAATTGCTATTTTATGTGCCTTCTGGAACAGCAAAGGTTTTCATTACTCTAGCTTGATAAGTATGAACAAGGCCCACCTTAGTCGCTACATATTTTGTCTCATGTATGCCTTAGGAGGCTGGTAGATCTATGGCACCAGCAGCACTGGCTCTAGTACTTGAGTCTTCTCGAAAATGGTTTTGGCCCTTCTTCGGCAAGCTGCACAGCCTACAGATCCAACACTGTACTAATGAATGCCGCTGAAATGCTAGAGCAGCGCAAGCCTATGTAGAACTTCTTTCATTTCATATTGAAGACTGTAGGAAACTGTTTGCATTTTGTTACCTTCAGAAACAATGGAGACTTCCTATGCTGTTTCCTATGAGACAGGAGTTTTCATTCAGTTAACTCTTATTGATGCTGTCCTATACCCTGGAGAAGAGACCGATCGCTATGTCCATCGCTGTTTCTCTAATCGCTGTCATAGAACGTAACGCAAAAAAAGTAGCTCTCTTCAATCTTCTAGCGACACTCCCTAGATGTGATCAACAGACACAGAAAAGCTTGTTTACTGGTATCTTTTATTAAACGAGAAAGAGGCGTGAGACTTCTATCGGGTTTTTATTGAAACCATCTGTGACTATGACTATGGTTTAGACGCTGTCATAGTTCGTATCACAACATGAAAAGAAGCTCTCTTCAGTATTGAAAGAAACGAGGTCCCACGGTTTATTTGCCTTCTGGGACAGCAGGAGTTTTATTTCTCTTACTTGATAGGTATGAGGATGGCCCAAATTAGTCTTCGTTTACTTCGTCTTGTATCCTCAAAATTAGATAGCGGTTGCTATGCACATGGCTGCTTTTGATATCTGTCATAGAGCGTGTCACAAAATGTACAGAGGAGTTTTCTTCCATGAAGTGCCATCTTACGTTGTTTTACAAGGATGAGGAGCCCCTGCCTTCTGATTGATACGTATCAATACAGCCAGAGGTGATTAGTCCTGCTTCATGTTTGGAAGGTTGCAAGAGCTCTCTTACTTCTTGCTGCCGAGGAGCCTTCTTGTGCGCCACCTTTTGCAAATGAAATTTTCAACTCCAGAGGAGCTTTCCCATCTCTTATGAGGCAATGAACAGCTATTGGAGTAGGGCTTCAAAATAAAAAGCGCTCGTATATTCGACTTCCTTCATGTATAATGGAAAGGAGATGAAAGGGGCTCTTTGCGTATGCTCACTCGTAAATCAAATGCTAGAGCTATTAGGCCGCATCAGAATCGGACGCTTCACGAGCAGCGGGAAAAAGATGGCCCATGCACACGGACTTCTTCGTAAGAGAGACTAGCATTTTTATTATTAGAGGAATGTTGTTAATAAACACACCATAAAACACTATAAAACGCAAAAAACACGAGGCTTTTCAGTACTACATGAACAAAATAGCACGCCCTCCAGCATTTCAGCTTATCCGGCACATAAACTATCATAAATCTGCGGCCGAGATCCGGCGCCAGATTTATAAACATATCAAACCCGCGACTTGTAGCAGCACGGTTTCCATGCACATGGCGAAAAGCACGATTGTATCGGTATTCACGGTGTTTTCGGCATATATGAGTAGTGGACCAATGTAGAGAAGCAACCTGTGGAATCGTGTGGAAGAGGCGGGTGTAGATCTTTGGGGGGGACCATATATATATATATATATATATATAATGTAGTCTCTCTCTCTCTATATATATATATATATATATGAATGAATGAATGAACGAGACCCTTTCCTGAAACAACATATCTGTCTTCGATTCCAGAAACGAGGCAGGAGCTCTGATTGATTTTCTGCGACTCGCATTACACATTTCCTTTATGACCATCTCAAATGCGATCTATGGTCCAACAAGTCAGCAGTTTTGGGTGGGATTTGATGCTCACCGTGGGTATAGGCTTGTATAAGAGCTTGGCATGTTTGAGCCTTACGACGCGCACGCTCGCACGCACTTTCTCACGCACGCACACACACACACACACACCCCTAAGGGTCCATGTACTCATATAGTATATACATTGGCCTTAAAGTACTCCCTATATAGGTACATTGGGCCCAAAGTATATACTATTTGGGTACATGGACCCTTAGGGCCCACCACACACACACATACACACACACACATGTTCGGATCACTCACTCGCTCGCGTCCTGTTCGGTTCGGCAGCACACTCAGGAACAGCATGCTGATTGAGAAGGTGCTGCAGCGATACCCCAAGGCCATCACCATGGCTTCTCAGCACGCAAATCGTATCAAGATTTCACCCTCCCCTTCAGCGCCAAGTCTTGCAAAGCCTCGACTGCCCAAGGAGATGGAGTCGTTTCAGCTCTTCCATTTGGCCCGCAGCAGCCTGCCGAAGGCCAGGTCCAATAGCCAGAGCCTTTTGTCGTGGTCCCAACGTCTGTAACGTTGAACTCGGTGTCGTTCAGATTCTGGAATGCGATTCCCGCTGCTTCTCAGGACATCGCATTGTTGGTCCTCCTTTATAGCGCGGTTCTTTTATTTCCCGGCGGGCGTTTTTGGTTTGCTCTTTTTCCTTTGCGTTAGAGGATAACAAGAGGCCGGAGAAAGCTCGCAGCTCTCAGGCTTGTCATTGAAGGAAAAAGTCTCGAAACCGTAGGGTCAACTTGGAGTAATCCGGGTTTTGTTTCGAGCTTCTGGCGGCCCTACTACTACGACGACGAGTACTACTACGACTACTACTACTACGACTACTACAAGGACTACTACGACTCTACTGCGCTGGTACATACTGGTACTGTATTGCTACTGCATTCAACGACTGTACTTCTGTACACCCTTCTGAAGAGCAGATCAGGCCAAGGATGCGCCGACCCCACACACGCTTACAAAGAGCTTATCGGCACCTATAGCCCAACCATGCCCAACCCCCACACCGGAGCATACTATTCAGGGCATCCGGGAATGGTGAGGGCGAAGCCTCCCACTGAACAGAGTGCAATGCCTATTGCACAGAGTGCGCCACGCCCAGGGCAGCATCAAGGCTGCGGCTGCGGTCGTCAACGTCGCGAACCGCCCCACAGGAGCGCTAGGGCCGCTATAGGGCACGCCGCTACTGAAACTGCTTCTGGAGCTGTTGCTGCTGCTTTTGCAGCTTCTGCTGCTACTGCAATGCTCACTCGTACACATTCAACCCGATATAACCCGATGCAGCTGTCAACTCTATTCGCATTGAAAAACTTGCATGAGAGCCGGCTACAGAAGAGCTCGCATCTTCTGGCGGTTCTGCCTGAAATTCCCGTACACATCAGCACGAGGAGATGTCGTAGACGGCGAGGCACGGGGAAAAGGGGAGCTGCATGGTCAGACCAGCGCATGATTTGGAGCCTAGTCTCCATGCGTTCAGTTGCATGCCGTCAGCTTCTACTTGAGGTCAACTTGAGGTCGGTTATAGTATTATAACTATATAGGTTACAGGCCATACGACCGGAGACCTATATACAAGGGCTTGTAGCAGGCGCTTCGCTGCGCCGAGCGCGACGGAGGCCGAGCTCTACTCCAGGCCATACGACGTACCCGCCGAAGCGAGGAATGAACCTTCGCACCTTCTACTCAAACTCTACTCTTACTCCTAGGCTCGCATCCTTTGAAGTTCCCAAAAAGTTCATTCACATCAACGGCAGGTCAGAGTCTATGCTGTAAAGACAGGCTCTCGGGCAGACAGTTGTCGATACAAGTGATTTTTGCGCAGGCCTTATCGAAGTTGAAGCTGTGATGCGCAGCGCTACTTATCGCCATGCGAAGCTTCGATTGGAAGGTTTGCTGGCGCGCGTTCAAAAAAGTAGAGGCTGCCCGCAGGAGATCATGCAGAAGATTCCAGACGTCTTTCTATGATGAACCCTCCTGTTCAACATTGTGTTTACCGTGTTTTTGCCATGGCTCAAACTTGAAGCGGAGGCCGAGAGCTCGGACATGTTTCTGCCGAAATTCTCAGAGGCAGCCACTTAGCTCGCTACAGTTCGGAGCCTGCGGCCATGTTGCCGGCAGTCTCCTGCAGGTCACTGCCAGTACACCAGGGAACCATGACTGTGGGAGACGGGTCGCGCAGAGCCTGGCCTGAGCCGAGCATGCCAATGCCACCGCGTTCTGGCAATGACCGAGCTTTTGGCGCTGCCCTGGCCTTGTCCACTGTCGGGTCAGTAGGTGCGCTTGGACGAACCTCGCGCATCTTCCTGCGAGCAGAGTCCAGAGCGCGACGGCGTAGTTTGGAGGGAATACCACTGTACAGCCAGCTGAGAGACCTTTGGCGTCGCAAACTGTTCGTTTCTGCTGCGTTGGCGCTGCTCATGGGCTTGCTCTGGGTTTGGCAAGGCTTCCAGGGGTGGCAGCACCTCGGCTGTGAATTAACACCGCTTTTTGCAGACTCGCCGCTCAGAGCAGTCTGAGGAACCTGAGAGCCTTCAATCTGAGCCTGGCCTGGTACAAGCGCCTGCCCAGCTCAACAGCATTGGAGAGCTGGATGCTCGGCACCCACCCTGTGGCTCTTGTGGCGGGGAGGAGGATTCCTGTTACTTGGAGCACTTTGCAAGGAGACTTTGGCATGGATGCGACCTTCGTCTCAAGAGGCCAGCTACACCGGCTACTCACTGCTTGCTTCCTCCACCACAACGTCTTCCACATCCTCTTCAACCTTGGTTTCCTGCGTCCTGTCACATGTAGGAGCAGCTATGCAGCAGGATACTTCACATGAAGCTTGATTGAAAAGACCGAGGTACACCTTGGCTCCATTGGAGGTGGGCTGCCGTGGGGCTTTCCTGACCACCTTCGTACTTTCCGGAATCGCAGGGAACTGGGCTTTCCTGCACTATGGCACAGCACGCTATGCCGTTGGGGCTTCTGGTGGTCTATGTGGTCTTATGGGCTTCGAGCTGGTGTCCCTCCTCCGAAACCGTAGAGTGCGTGAGTTCAAGGCACTCTTGCGGTCAGTCTTCGGTATGCTTGTCATGGGTGCCATTGTGCCGGGCGTTGCAAACGAAGCACACCTCGGCGGTCTTCTAGCCGGCGTTCTTGTCTCTTTAGTTGTATCCCGCCGAAGTGGATATCGTGGCGCGTTGCTGCCCTGGCCTGTGGTGCTCGGCCTCCTGTCCCTGGCGCCCTTCGGCCGACGCTTCCTGCCCTGCCTTTTTCGAGGCCTTAGCATCGGCATCCAGTACCCCGGCACTTTGGCAAGAGGCCTTTTCTTCTAGCAACGCAAGGCCTTTGAATTGAGAACCCGACCGGCGCACCAAATTGTGTGCGTGATACAGAGTGGTCCCACGCAAGTGATCGGGTCTGCCAATGACTGCAACCATGAAAGAAAGCTTGGAAAGAAGGTCGGTGTTCCTGCAAGGTGCATGGAATTGAGCTCGAAAGACCCTCCCATCCCACCCCAACTGCCTTCACCATCTCTGCCAGGTGATGACGTCGTCAACTCTTCAGGACAGGTTCTGGAGAAGAGGACATTCGTACGTAGAGTTCGCACCGGGGCTCCGCATGTGTCCAAAGTTGACACCTGAAATAGCCTCAAGAGCGAGGCTTCTAAAGTTGGGCTCAGCCTTGCAGAGGAAAGCCGCAGAGGCCTTTGCAAAAGTTCGGAGGGGCTCAAAGGATCAGTTTCCGGCTTTCCATCCTCTTGCGATTGCACCACTGCCCTGAAGATTGTGTTCTCCATGAGAACTTGGCAACACTTCACTGAACGATAATCCAGAGTTGGAAACAAGCTGAGTTGCAACGAGTCCTACTGTAGCTGAATGTCCGGCAAGACAAGGAAGCCCGTGCGCACTGCCACCGCTGGCAGGCTACAAACTCTTCAAGGGGATGGTGTTGTTTGGTACGTTTTGGTAGACCAGCGGGGCATGTCCCCACTTGATACGGCCCACAAAGCCGGAATGCCGCCGTTGTGCGAACCGTTTCCAAGCATTTCCAAACCGAAGCCTTCAACCGAAGTCTAGTTAGCAACGACTCCGCCGAAGTGGTGACTCAGTAGCTAGACCTTGCGTTGTCGAGACTCGTTACATGGCTTCGAACTGACATGGCTGCTTCAAGCACGCACCCGATATGCACCCCTCGACAACGGAACTGTCTAAAGGTTTTCAGTTGCTGGTTCTGTTCAAGTCGCTGCCGTGCATGGCGTAGGTAAGTTCGGATCCCAAAGTGTGGATCACGTGTTATTCGCAGGTCATCAACGCGAATCCGCTCGCTGCATGTGCATTGCTGTATGCCGCTTCGACTCTTTTCTCCTTGCAAGGCTCGATCGTCTTAGCCAGTGTCCACGGCTTAGGTATACCAAACCCAATCTCGAGACCCCCTCCGCACATCGCGCATGTCGCATCATCCCAGCTTTCCCAGCTAAAGATACAGCGTCCCCGCCTCCTGTCCCATCCTCGAAGCGACACGTCGAACACGAAAAGATTTTATAAGCATTTGGCACTCAGAGTTCAGAGGCGCAGACCCGCATTAGCCAGCATTCTTTGGCAAAGTGCTGTGTCCCTCCGTCCGAGTTCGGATTGCTGCGACTGCCCGTTGCCATGGGCAAGCCTTCCGCCTACAGCTCCCAGGCTGGAGCCTGAGACGTACTGAAGGCTGAAGATTCCGTGCGCTGATTTTGGCGTTGCGTTAGCTTCAGATTCAGCATCCGGCAGTAGGCGTCGCCTTGTACTCAGGTCGAGCGCTTCAGCTATCGCGAGCCCGATGAAGAGGATTCGCGGCGAACTGGCAGCAAGCTTGTTACCAGACGCTGTCCTGGCACAAGCAATCTGTAGATTTTCCTCGCAGGCAGCTCGGGAAATCCTTGTAGACACGGAATGCACAGCCGTGCTGTCAGAGGGACACAGCGTGGCCGTTGCCGGATCTGCGACATGACATGGACCTAGGGTTTACGGCCAATGCTGGATGGTAATGGTATTACCAGCAACATACATGGTGCGGCAGTGTGACGTCGTGTCCACGTCAGCCCTCTACCTATGAGGGTATTGCGCGCCGAAGTTTTTCATTACTCCAACAGGCGGCCCTCTGCCTGCGAAGAACATCTATAATTCTATAATGTTGAATGTTGAAGAAGCACGTGTAGGACTGTAGGAGGGATGTTGAGTCCGATTGCTTTGTTGCAGAACAGTCACAGCCGGTGATTCAGCAAGGCCAGATGCGCTGGAGGAACTCATCGAACAGAAGATTGCCGAAAAGGAAGCGAAAGCATGCGGACTTTGCATTTCTCGGAGATGCTTCCTTTGGCCCTGGGATGAGCGGTCCATCATACCATTCTACGCATGGCACGAATGCGGCGGAACCGAGACAGAAACATGAATTTCCAATGTCTGAGGTCTGAGAAGTTACAGGTCGTTGCTAAACTGTAGTCTGCAGGTCTTCAGCTATTGAGGGAACAATGTGCGCTGCTGAGCACCCGCTTGTGGCTTTCTCGCTCGAACCTGGTGAGAACGGCAATTGCATCAACAGCGCTTTGTTCGTCTTGTTAGTGTGCAAGACTTTCTTTCACCAGGTCCTCCCCCAAGATGTCTAGCACCGCGAGACTCAAGAACCTATAGATATTTGCCTGCTCCTTGTCAGGACAGCCTGGACAGGCGCGCCGCACAGCCGGAACATCATGTTGTCCATGCGCTGGCACGAAGGGGAACGGCAAGTCACATGCTTTACTCTAAACCGAGCACTCGGACTGCCGATGGCACAGTGCCCTATGCGGCCTATGCGTTGCCTGCAGGATCCTGCAGTTGTGTGCCGACGCCTGCCTGGCCTACCGGGACATGCGCTGGGTTGCCGTTCTATGCATAACTTGAATCTGCACATAAGTACCTGTAATCTAACCTACCACGCTTTGTTATTTTTGTCCAAAAGGTCTTTGATAGTTAGATGTGTGGTTACACGTATCTACATTCTAAGCTGCCGTGTACGAAGATATTTCCGGTTCTGACACATGGAGTTATCTGGTAGGCTGCAAGTGTCGTTTGCATTCTGCCTGAGTCGACGTTAGAGCCGCATAGACCACGACCCAGTCCTGCACCACGATCGATGAAGGATGAACCACACCTGTTTGAAATCAGAACGTGGACACATGGTGGACATGAGCAAGTGAGCCTCGCACGCACACTGACACCTACGCCGGCAACTGCTCGAATGTTCCTTCGTCGATCCTTTGGTCCATCAATTTCTCAAGCGTTGCAAAGACATGAGCAGGAAGAGGGCGAGAGATGGAAAGAAGCTCACATGCTCGGAGCCCCTGCGCGACTGCCACGATGCGATGTCAGGATATTTTCGGGTCATGCCGATAGTTGATGTTTGAAATTCTGCCATTCTTCGCCACGGTTGGCTCTCGTGTCCTCCATGGTTTGCACACACGGGCCATCGTTTAGTCAAGGTACCTAGCCGGCACCAACACCTCGAGTGTAACTCCTTTGTCTTGGTGACCTTCCGAGTTCAGGCTCTGCACCATGGCAGGGGTGTGCCTGGAGTTTCAGCAGGTGGAGCAGGCACAGATTTTCTCGAGCGCGGAGGGTTCCAGGCTAGGACTTTGCAGCGGCATTGTGCTACTTGTAGCGGCCAGCTACGGCAGACTCTACAGGATGTGAGCCATTCCTGCAGCCACACTGCCACGTATCCGACAGACTGCAGTGTATCCGCTGCCACAACTGGAATGTTCGATGCCTGGCCCATCCTGAGTCAGCAGTGCGAAGATGTGTACGACTGGGTGCGAGTGTTTCCGCGGATGTACGTGAAAAGCGGTTACAGTGGTTGCGATGCAAACTCAGCACCGATGAGGCAGAGCATCACGCACGCAGCGCCGTTCGCCTCGCAAATGGCCTTGGGGACAGGACTGAGGGCAGGGGTTCGTAGCGTACGGGGATTGACGGAGTGTTTCCTCCGGTGGAGTTCGTTTCAGAGATTTCAGGGCTACACGGCTCAGATTTTGGGAGCTTCGATCAAGTTGTAGCTGGCAGGCTATATGGGGTCATGGAAGAAGTCCCCAAAAGCCCGCGGTTGGATCCAAGCTCAGAATAGCTCAGCAATCGAAAACCGATCCTTATACGATTGCCAAAGGCATTTGCGCATGATGCAAACTGCCCATAAGGCGCTGTGATCACGGCACCTAGTAGTAAAGGCGTTCATATGCAATGCAGTACAGTAGCGTAAAGCGGCAGGCATGCGTTCACGTGTGGGCCGTTCTATAATTACGGCTGTGCTTAATACGCAGGTGCGTAACTTAAGATTGTGCAAATTGACAATGCAGTTCAGTAAACTTGAAGCACGGGAGAGCCATGAAGCACAGAGAAGCGAAGAATGAGGGCAACTACCAAGCATTTAACCCTTGAAAGCTCTTTTCAATCTCTTCGGACCACCCCTGATGGACCAGGGTGACCAGAGTGAAAGCAATGCAGGTTGCGAAACAAATTAAGTTACACGGGCGGCTTGTTTTGATCTTTGGTTTTGATCGTCGCCGGCACCCAAACGGTGGCTACTTTGTGGAGGGCGGGCAGGGCCACGAGCCACGGAGGTCGGATAGCATATTCCTGCGCAAGAACATTGATTGTAGTTTAGTTTTTGAACGTTTTTAATGTAGGCACTGGCGGTCGACTTTCATGACTCAACCCTTGACCCGGTTGACCCGGGACCCCGAGGCAAAACAGGCCTACCAGAGCGTGGTGGGCCGACTTTGGGGGTACGGTGCGGATTTGGAAAATGAAGGCCTCCCAACATATCGGGCGGTTTGGCGGGGCAACTTTCTGAAGACTTATAAGCTCCACCAGCAAATGTTGTGGTGTGGCATAAAAATATTTGTGATATACAGAAAAATGTCCGTATAATTGCAGATCGTACCCGAAGGGTGGTTGCCTTTGGAGTAGTTCAATACTTGTGGGTACTTGCGCGCAAAAGCAGGATTTTTAACAGCCGAGACATTCTGATGACAAAGACTTGTGACTTGTGTTGTTAGGATAGTGCCTGTTCCCGCCGCCAGCACAACCGATGATGGGAACTAGAGCCCCGTGACCGCAACATGCACAACCTTGACTATGATTTGTTTGCTTGCTTGGATTTTCTGTGTTCCCAGCTGTACAGACACCAATCTGAAGACATGTGTTAGCAGGCTCAACTTGTCTTTCGGTTGACATTTCTTGCAGTCTGGGGTCATCAGTTGGAATCAGTCATGCACAAAGCCGGAGCGATGCTACCGTGCTATGACCTTTGATTACACACTTTGTTGCAAATTTTTGTAATTACCCGGCCCCTAGACACCTCAACAAGGAAGAGAAACTGGTGTGGGAGAGGCGGCTCATTGTCTACTGTACTTGTGTTGCGAAACAATCGGTTGTCGCGTTGATGCCATCTTTAATCTGCCTGTTGCGGGTCACTGCTGTGCCGGGACGTTCTTGCAGGTCATGCCCTTCTATCAAAGAGACTGCTCGAATTAAAAAGTGTTTGTCCGGGTTGTGCCTGTTGATATTGAGCTCGTTGCCTGTGGCAGAGTCCTGTTGGAGCACAGGTGGCTTTGGTTCAGGTTGCGAGGTTGACAAGCATTAAAACGCGGTAGTCTATGCTTAAAAGTCTTTTTCAATGGGGTAAAGTCGCTACTTTGCTTGTCGGCCGAAGTGCTCAAGACCTGGAAAGTCCACTTAGAGACTTAGCGATTTGCAGAGCTGCTGTACTGCAGCTGAGCGATCGCACCAACTGGAAAATTCTCAATCCAAGTGAATGGAGCTGGCATACACTGGCGTTTGGTAGCCCAGCAACATCCAAATCAACATCAAATTTGCGTGCACTCGATTGTGGTTTCCGTTTGAAAATCGGGCGGAGGGGGGGGGGGTGTTTCAATACTGGAGGGTCCTCGTAATAAACGTCCTGTTCTGAAGGGTCTAGATCAGAGNGGGGGGGGGGGGGGGGGGGGTAGTTAAAATGCCATGCCACGGCAAAACGGCCACATGCTGCAGGGAGCCCTTGCATTCGTGTAGAGTGTAGAGAGCCAAGCCTGCGACCCTCGCTCCGGTAATGCGCGCAACCCAAGAGATTTCCGTCAGTGGCACCAAGAAATGATCTCAGCATCCAGGCCATTTCAGGACGCTTGTGCCCCAAATCACATCCCTTGAAGACTCTGCAAGCCGATTCTGTCTTAAATGGTTGCTAGTAAGACCTGCCAAACCGGAAGTGCTTTGTCAATTTGTGGCCTTGTCAGGGCTGCCCGCAGTGAAGCGCTGAACATCCTCGCCTCGGCCGCGGGTCTTAGAACAGAAACCCTAAGCGTCACCGCAACATGTTTTGTGCAGTGCAGACGGTGCTTCGGAGACAAGATTTGGATTGCATCGCTTCAGGGGATGCGGACAGTGCATCTGAAATTGGATTTGTAAGCTTCTCAGGGTCAAGCTGGCAAGGCCTTCCAAGCATCTTGTTTCCGTTTGTCCCTAGTTTTTCAGCCCAAATCAGTCAAACACAAATCACTCTTAGCGGCTAGGGTGGGTTAGCTTGCAGACGGGTTTTGTCGATCCGGGATTTACGCGAAGGTGTTGAATTGGGGGCCACAGGCAGGAGATGCAAAGGCTTGTGACTGCGAACACCTCAACAGTTTTTTCCAGAATTAGATCTGTGTCACGACCGCGGAGGAGGAACCTGATGCTGAAAGCAGCAGTGGTTTGGCCTTAGAGTGATCCAGAGCATTGCGGCAGGTCTTCCTTGTGCAGCCGGAGCAGTCCGAGAAGGACCCTGTAATGTTGTTCATGTTGCTGCGACAAAATACTGGTAGCAAGTAGAATCTCCCAGAGCCGCCGCTGCATGAGCCTCGAATCGGTGCGGTTCCTGTGCCTGAACCATGCCTACTGAACCCACTATGGTGGGGGTCAAGCCGCAAAGCAGGCCATCATGATTCTGCAGCAGGACCTGGGAAGAGAGAGCAGTGATTTCATCTCGCACCCTCAGATTCCCGAAACAGCAGGACATCCAGAGAAGCTGCTGTTGCAATTGGTTTGTTCGGAGGGAGGAAGAATGGCAAGTATCTCGTGCTTGGATCAAAGTGCATAGCATCCCGGAACCAGCAACCGCCCTACAGCGCAGGAGCAAGCAGCCTGCATAGATGAACGTGACGAACTTGGCGAGGCCGCGATGGGAAAAGAGTGCGTTCCCTTCCCTATGGGTTTGGAAACGCAGGAATCACGAACAGGATGAATGGGGGGCGGAGACCAAGTGGCCCAGCACAACAGTTCAACACATTGGTGACTCTAGAGTCGCTCTTCTAATGCAGAAACCATCGCCCAAGAAAGCCTCTTCAACAACATCGGGCAAATGGACAATCAAGCAGTCAAGGCTGGCCAACGCCGGGTTGCAAAGATTGGAAGTCGGCACAGCTTCTACATGGAGCAGGTAGAAACTGCCCTTGGCAAGGCGATGTGCTTACTCTCCCTTGCCAACGTCTACATGGAGCCAAGAGCTTAACTTCGCACTTGCAGGCCTGCGCTTTTCAAGTTTGGGATGTTGCCAATGCTTTAGCGCTGGCTCCGAGCTGCGTGTGGCTTGTTTACGAGCAGGAGATGGCTTGTCGGACCTATACTAGTCAAGTCACATCTACCCTGCTGCATGTTGTTTGGTTTGAGGCTGGGCAGACCGAAATTGGCTGCAGCCCAAGTGCATGTCCATGCGATGGTGACTTGATCTGCGGCTGGCTAGTTTGAGGTGGTCTTTTGCCGGGCCTCACTTTTCAGGTCATCTCTGCGGCAGAGGATGCTAGAAAAATCTTCAAGTCCTCCAAGGATCCGCGTGGGCACCGAGCTGCTGCTGGCAAGGGAATGTCAATGCTTAAGCTAGTATTTCATCGGCGCTAATGGCAGACCGATTCTGCATGCGTTTTGCTGGTGGTCGACCTGGAACCACTGTGACATGAGGATCTCCAGCACAAAATCTGCACACAGCTGGGATGGATGCCCTCCGATCCTAAGCAACCTTCAGAGTTTTGGCTTTCAGATTCCTAGGGCCCTGCCAGTTCTTAGGGTGCCATGGAGCTCTCTGCCCTTGCACCGCTCGTATTTGCGATCCCCAGTTGCAACCGCCTGGCAGAGCAGCCGCAGCCGTCCGTGTCACATCGCCGATGTGAGGAAAAAAGAAGCCAACGTTTCTCTCCTACCCTAGTTCAGTGCTGCTGCTACACGAAGTGTCTGTTGAAGGGTCTAGGGCTTTCAACTTTCGGCAGGGAGCCAAGCTCAGCTCATCCCACAGCCAGGTTCCAATGCGCAGTCCCTGTGCATGGCTTCGGTGGCTGCGGCAGCATGTGTGCGCATTGCTGTACGAAGACGAGCCTATGGTGGTGGCTACGGCCGCTCCCTGAGCGGCGACGATCTAAGGCGGCATACCGAGATGAAGCGAGAAAGGGAGACACAACAGTTCTACATGTTCCAACGCCAGATCATTAGCCGTGGAGGAGTGGATCCGAAGGATGATGCGCACTGGGATATGCTGGAGAAGAAAATTTTTGGCCAAACTCACGTGAAAGCTGGCATTAACTTCGCCAAGTACGACAACATTGAGGTTACTGCAGAAGGTGGGACTGGAAAAGAGCAGCCGATTTCCGCGACGCCCTGCTTCAAGGTAATATGCAGGACTAGGCTTCTATACCGGTGCGATGTGTGCCTATCTGCTGAGTCTACTGTTGCAGGGTCAGAAATCGAGCTGATGTCCAAACACGACCATCCAGAGTAATACTTTTTCGCATGAAGCTTCCTAGCGACATGTTGAGTGTAGATGGTGCTCACACCGAGCTATCCAGAGTTCTTTGCTAGAGCCCAGGTTCCAGGAAGCATGTGAGAAGTACCAGCTGCCAGATGAGCTCACAGCCAATCTTGAGCGATGTGGCAGCCGGCTTGAATGCTCTCCTCGGTAGGACCCCTGACACCAATCTTTCCAAGCACGAAGCCGCGATTATTTTATATTGTCCTGATGTATCGATGCAGGGAATTTTGGGCATTTTCTTATCTGCGCGGTAAAGGCCGATTGTGCCAGGCAAGCTTGCTGCTAGCCAGACGGTATCAGACGGTCGTGTCTCCTCTGAAGGGGTTCGCAGTCCACAGAAGAGGAACTGTAAGGCCAGAAGGTGCAGAGAGCCTGAACTCCTGCACTGCAGCATCAGGCTATGACACCCCGACGCCCGTTCAGAAGTACAGCATCCCAGCAGTGCTGGAAGGCCTCCTGTGCAGGGCTGCTTTTGCCGAACGCCTCGCCGAGTCTCAGTGAACAGAGGCTCATGTCGAACTTCCGTCAATCCCAGCCGTGGACTTCCGAACACCCAAAATATTGAACATGGGGCGTCTGAGTGGGAGCTGAAGACTGCCAAGAGGGCCGCTTCTCGTCTCAGCACCACCGTCATCATCCAAAATAAGTGACTGTTAGTCTGATTATGTTTGGGTCGACTCTTGCCGCCCGAAGTGATGCCGCATGCACGATTCTACTGTTTACTCCCCAGCTTGCCCTGGTTCAATATCCACGATGTAGAATTGAGGCAACTGACAATTGCTTCTTGCACTTCTCTTCGGTGGCAGCGACAGCGACGGCACACCCACCAGATCGTAAATAGCAGCAAACAACTGCAGAACAACTTTCCGGGCCATCTGAGACAGGACAGTTGCTTAAAAAAGCATTGTTCGCATTTAAAGGCCAAAGCATTCATGAAGCAGCACTCGTTAGCCTAATCGTAGCTTATGCAGCAAAGGTTACACTGAATGCATCGTCAAAGAACTTTTGGCCTCGCCTCGCGGCAGGCAGTGACGTGATGGCAACTCGGTCTTGCAAAGTCTGGGGTTTGAGTCTTCTGCACGTTTTGTTCGTTTATGACACCCGATCGTTGAGGGCATTCGAGGGTGCAGCTCGCAGCTTGCTGCGCCTGAAATGCTTATCCGGCTTATCCCGTCCCGATGATCGCAAGGCAAAGCAGGCCGCGAATAAATAAACCAATCAAGGCTTCTCCAAGCTCGGTCCCAGATCTTGCGGATCACTGCAGCTCTTCGCCCAGGTTTCTGCACAGACTGGCAGTGGCAAGACCGCGGCGTTCTTGGCCGCTGAGCTCAGTTTTAGCTTGGGAGCTTCGCTCTGCGGAGACTCCGAAAAGAGAACCACTCCGGGGTCCTAGCATGGGTGTAAACATGTCAGTGCGTGACTGAGGAAGTGACTCGTAAGAAGCTGCCTGGACGGTTGCAGATTTCCCAGCTCTCAAACGCTAGGTACGACTGAAAAGATGTCAAGACGCTTGAATTTATTCAGGTACCCATCATCACAGCTGCTTTACAGGCTGGACCAAAGGATCTGCGGGCTTGGAAAACCTGCAGTTTTGGAACACTTGATGATGGATTCCTGAACAGTGCGCGGACTTGATGTGAAAAAGGTGTTAGGCAGGGGTATCAGCTTGCTGGCTGTTGTTTGTACACACCTTAGTCTGTTGTTCGCTTGCCTTCTGCTTTGAGTAGACTGTGTTTTCTCGAATCGGTAGGTTTACTTTGGGTTGCGGGGGCAGAAAGAAGGCATATGGGATCCCAGCACACTTGGATGGGAAGTGTGAGTCAAGGTCGACATTGGGCTAGTTAGTAGGCTGGGACGCTGCATCCACTCGAACGAGACCCGTCCGGCGAGTCAATGCCCAATGTTCCAGGAGCTCACAGAAGAGGGGCCAGTCTGCCCCACAAGCCTGATTCTGGCACCAACCCGCGACCCGGCAGATTGTAGCAGCAGCAGCTGGCAGCAGCGGCAGCAGCAGCAGCATCAGTAGTACTTCGTAGTAGTTGTCGTCGTCGTCAGCGTAGTCGGAGTCGTAGAGTAGAAGTAGCAGTTGCAGCAGTAGCAGCAACACTAGTAGTAGTAGTAGTAGTAGCAGCAGTAGTAGTAGTAGTAGGGCTAGTAGTAGTAGTAGTAGTAGTACCAGTGCTAGTAGTAGCAGTAGTAGCAGCAGCAGCAGGAGGAGTAGTAGTAGTAGTACTGCCAATTGCTTAAGTCGTTGCGTTTTGTTCGTGGCAGCGCCAGACCTTCGGGGGAAGCTTTGTTGTGGGGTCGTTGCGTTTCGGTGTGCACATGGGGGAAAAGGCTTCCAAGATGATGATCTGC